>CM032162.1:34317545-34762414 GCA_018901935.1 Pugionium cornutum | reverse complement strand
TCAGCAAGTTAAAATGATCATTCTAAACTAATCATTGGTATTCCTTGAGTAAAGGCTTATACATGAAGAATAATGCATGGAATCATGCAGTTTGGGATACATTGGATTACTTTAATCATGCAGTTTGGGATACATTGGATTACTTTAAAGCTTTGTTGTAGCTCTTTCAGTCTCAAATGTTTTCACAATGTGGAAAATTGACCTAACTTAAGGTGTACATTGGATTCATGTCATTTTGAGCTATACATCAAAAGTTACAAAAGATTTAGTGCGTACAAGTCAAGGTGGTCAGCTAGATAAAATGATCATTCTAAACTGATCATTGGTGCTCCTTGAGCAAAAGCTTATAAATGAAGGGTAATGCATGGCATCACGCAGTTTGGGATACATTGGATTACTTGGAGGCCTTGTCTAGCTCTTTCAGTCTCAAATGTTGTCAAAATTTAGAAAACTGACTTAGCTTAACGTGGGAGTTGGATTCGTGTCATTTTGAACTCTAAATCAAAAGTTATGGACGATTTAGTGCGGACATATCAAGCTGATCAATTAGTTAAAATGATCATTCTTAACTGATCATTGTTGCTCCTTGAGTAAAGGATTATAAATCAAGCATAATATATGGCATCACGCAGTTTGAGATAGATTAGATAAGTTAGAGGCTTTGTCGTAGCTCTTTAAGTTTCAAATGTTGGCACAATATAGAAAATTGAGCTGGCTTAAAATGGGCGTTGGATTCGTATCATTCTGAACTCTAAATCAAAAGTTACAGAGGATTTAGTGTGGACATGTCCAGTTGATCATCAAGTTAAAATGATCATTCTAAACCGATCATTGGTGCTCATTGAGTAAAGGGTTATAAATGAAGCATAATGCATGGCATGACGTAGTTTGGGATAGATTAGCTTACTTTGAAGCTTTGTCATAGCTCTATCAGTCTCAAATCTTTTCACAATATGGAAAAATTGAGCTAACTTAAGGTGGGCATTAGATTCATGTTATTTGGAGCTCTAAAACAAAAGTTACAAACGATTTAGTGCGGACAAGTCTAGTTGATAACTAGTTAAAATGATTATTGTAAATTGATCATTGGTGCTCATTGAGTAAAGGCTTATAAATGAAGCATAATACATGGCATCACGTATTTCGGGATACATTGCATTAATTGGAGGCTTTGTTTTTACTCTTTCTGTCTCATATCCTGTCACAATATAGAAAATTCAGCTACCTTAATGTGGGTGTTGGATTCGTGTCATTTTAAACTCTAAATCAAAAGTTACGGACGAATTAGTGCGACATGTCAAGTTGATTAGCCTGTTAAAATGATCATTCTAAATTGTTCATTGGTGGTCCTTGAGTAAAGGTTTATAAATGAAGATTAATGCATGGCATCACATAATTTCGGATGGAATTCATTACTTGAATGCTTTGTCATAGCTATTTCGGTATTAAATTTTTTCACAATATAGAAAATTAAGCTAGCTTAACGTGAGCGTTAGATTCATGTCATTCAGAACTCTAAATCAAAAGTTACAGGCGATTTAGTGCGGACATGTAAAGTGATCGACCAGTTGAAATGATCATTTTAAACTGATTATTGGTGCTCTTTGAATAAAGGTTTATAAATGAAGAATAATGCATGACATCACGCAGGTTGGGATACATTGGATTACTTGGAGGCTTTATAGTAGGTATTTTAGTTCAAAATGTTGTCACAATATGGAAAATTGAGCTAGCTTAATATGGAGGTTGGACTGATGTCATTTTTAGCTCAAAATCAAAAGTTAAAGATGATTTAGTGCGGTCATGTCAAGTTGATCAGATAGTTAAAATGATCATGCTAAACTGATCATTGGTGTTCCTTGAGTAAGGGCTTATAAATGAAACATAATGCATGACATCACGTAGTTTAGGATATATTGGATTACTTGGACGCCTTGGATTTAGTGCGGACAAGTCAAGTTGATCAAGTAGATAGGATAGATCATTTCGTAGCTGTTTTAGTTTCAAATGTTGACACAATATAAAAAAATTGAACTAGCTTAACGTGGGCGTTGGATTTGTCATTCTGAAATAATTAATCAAAAGTTACAGACGATTTAGTGTGCACATAACAAGTTGATCGGCGAGTTAAAATGAACATTCCAAACTGATCAGTGGTGCTACTTGAGTAAATTCTTATAAATGAAGCATAACGCATGGTATCACGCAGTTTGGGATACTTTGGATTACTTGTAGACATTGTCGTAGCTGTTTCAGTCTCAAATATTGTCACTATACTGGAAATGGAGCTTTCTTAATGTGGGCATTGGATTCGTGTCATTATGAACTATAAATCAAAAGTTACGGGGCAATTTTGTGTGGACATGTCAAGTTAAAATCATCATTCTAAACAAATCATTGGTACTCCTTGAGTGATGGCTTATAAATGAAGCATAATGCATGGCATCAAGAAATTTTCGATACATTGGATTACTTCTAGGCTCTAAGTAGCTCTTTCAATCTCAAATGTTGTCAGAATTTTGAAAATCGAGCAAGCTTAATGTGGGCGTTGGATTATTGTCATTCTGATCTCTAATTCAAACATTACGGACGAATTTGTGCCCACATGTAAAGTTGATCGGCCAGTTAAAATGAGCATTATAAACTGATCATTGGTGCTCCTTGAGTAAATGCTTATAAATGAAGCATAATGCATGGCATCACGCAGTTTGGGATACATTGGAGTACTTGAAGGCTTTGTAGTAGCTCTTTTAGTCTCAAATGTTGTCACAATATAGAAAATTTGCTAGCCTCAATTTGCTATCTTAATGTGGGTGTTGGATTCATGTCATTCTAAACTCTTAATGAAGAGTTTTGGACGATTTAATGTGCACATGTTAGGTTGATCGGCCATTTAAAATGATCATTATAAACCAAGGATTGGTGCTAACTTAGTAAAGTTAATAAATGAAGAATACTGCATGACATCACGCAGCTTGAGATACATTGGATTACTTGATGGCTTTTTTGTAGCTCTTTAGTCTCAAATGTTGTCGCAATATGGAAAATTGAGCTAGCATAACGTGGGTGTTGGACTCATGTCATTTTGTTCTCTAAACCAAAAGTTAAAGATGATTTAGTGTGGACATGTGAGGTTAATCAGCTAGTTAAAATAATCATTCTAAATTGATCATTGATGCTCCTTAAGTAAAGGCTTATAAATGAAGCATAATGCATGGAGCAACATAGTTTGCGATACATTGGATAACTTGGAGGCTTTTTTGTAGATGTTTTAGTTTCAAATGTTGTCACAATATGGAAAAATGAGCTAACTTAACGTGGGCATTGGATTCATGTCACTTTGAGATCTAAATAAGAAGTTAAAGCCGATTTAGTGCAGACATGTCAACTTGATCGACCAGTTAAAATGATCATTCTAAACTGATTCTTGGCTTATAAATGAATCATAATGCATGACATCAGGCAGTTTGGGATAGATTGGATTACATGGATGCTTGGTCGTAGCTATTTCGGTGTTAACTTTTTTTTCATTACACAAAGTTCAACTAGCTTAACATGGGCGTTGGATTCATGCCATTCAGAACTCTAAAGCAAAAGTTACGAAGGATTTAGTGTGGAAAAGTCAAGTTGATCAACTAATTAAAATGACCATTCTAAAGTGATCATTGGTGCTCCTTGAGTAAAGGCTTATAAATGAAGCATAATGTATGGCATCACGTATTGCGGGATACATTGGATTAATTGGAGGCTTTGTTGTTGCTATTTCTATCTCATATATTGTCACAATATAGAAAATTCAGCTACCATAACGTGGGCATTTGATTCGTGTCATTTTCAACTCTTAATCAAAAGTTATGGACGACTTAGTACGACATGTCAAGTTGATTAGCCTGTTAAAATGATCATTCTGAATTGATCATTGGTGGTCCTTGAGTAAAGGTTTATAAATGAAGATTAATGCATGGCATCACATAATTTCGGATAGATTTGATTACTTGAACGCTTTTTCGTAGCTAGTTTGGTCTTAAATGTTGTCACAATATAGAAAATTAAGCTAGTTTAACGTGAACGTTGGATTCGTGTCATTCAGAAATCTAAATCAAAAGTTCTGGATGATTTAGTGTGGACATGATAAGTGATCGACCAGTTAAAATGATCATTTTAAACTGATTATTGGTGCTCCTTGAATAAATGAAGAATAATGCATGACGTCACGAAGGTTGGGATATATTGGATTACTTGGAGGCTTTATAGTAGCTATTTTAGTCCAAAATGTTGTCACAATATGGAAAATTGCGCTAGCTTAATGTGGATGTTGGACTGATGTCATTTTTAGCTCAAAATCAAAAGTTAAAGATGATTTAGTGCGGTCATGTCCAGTTGATCAGCTAGTTAAAATGATCATGCTAAAGTGATCATTAGTGTTCCTTGAATAATGGCATATAAATGAAACATCATGCATGGCATCACATAGTTTAGGATAGATTGGATTACTTGGAGGCGTTGGATTTAGTGCGGACAAGTCATGTTGATCAACTAGATAGGATAGATCATTTAGTAGCTGTTTTAGTTTCAAATGTTGACACAATATAAAAAAATTGAGGTAGCTTAACATGGGTGTTGGATTTGTCATTCTGAACTCGTAATTAAAAGTTACAGACGATTTAGTGCGGACGTAACAAGTTGATCGGCGAGTTAAAATGATCATTCCAAACTGATCAGTGGTGCTACTTGAGTAAAGTCTTATAAATGAAGCATAACGCATGGCATCATGCAGTTTGGGATAATTTGGATTACTTGTAGAAATTTTCATAGCTGTTTCAGTTTCAAATATTGTCACTATCATGAAAATGGAGTTTGCTTAATGTGGGCATTGGACTCGTGTCATTCTTAACTCTAAATCGAAACTTACGGGGCGATTTAGTGTGGACATGTCAAGTTAAAATCATCATTCTAAAAAAATCATTGGTGCTCCTTGAGTAAAGGCTTGTCAATATATCATAATGCATGGCATCAAGCAATTTTTGATACAGTCGATTATTTCTGGGCTCTGTTGTAGCTCTTTCAATCTCAAATGTTGTCAGATTTTTGAAAATCTAGCTAGCTTAATGTGGGCGTTAGATTCGTGTCATTCTGATCTTTAATTCAAACGTGACGGACGATTTCGTGCCCACATGTAAAGTTGATCGGCCAGTTAAAATGAGCATTATAAACTGATCATTGGTGCTCCTTGAGTAAATGCTTATAAATGAAGCATAATGCATGACATCACGCAGTTTGGGATACATTGGATTACTTGAAGGCTTTGTAGTAGCTCTTTTAGTCTCAAATGTTGTCACAATATAGAAAATTTGCTAGCCTAATTTTGCTAGCCTAATTTTGCTACCTTAACGTGGGCGTTTGATTCATGTCATTCTAAACTCTTAATCAAAAGTTTCGGATGATTTAGTGTGGACTTGTTAGGTTGATCGGCCATTTAAAATGATCATTATAAACCAAGGATTGGTGCTCCCTTAGTAAGGTGATAAATGAAGCATAATGCATGACATCAAGCAGTTTGGGATACATTGGATTACTTGATGGCTTTTTGTAGCTCTTTCAGTCTCAAATGAAGCATAATGCATGGAGCACACAGTTTGCGATCCATTGGATAACTTGGAAGCTTTTTCGTAGCTGTTTTAGTTTCAAATGTTGTCACAATATTGAAAAATGAGGTAACTTAACGTGGGCATTGGATTCATGTCACTTTGAGCTCTAAATAAGAAGTCAAAGCTGATTTAGTGCGGACATGTCAACTTGATTGACCAGTTAAAATGATTATTGGCTTATAAATTATGACATCAGGCAGTTTGGGATAGATTAGATTACATGGAGGCTTTGTGGTATCTATTTTGGTGTTAACCTTTTCACATTACAGAAAATTGAGCTACCTTAACATGGGCGTTTGATTCGTGCCATTCTGAACTCTAAATCCAAAGTTATGAAGGATTTAGTGTGGAAAAGTCAAGTTGATCAACTAATTAAAATGATCATTTTAAAGTGATCATGGGTTCTCCTTGAGTAAAGGCTTATAAATGAAGCATAATGCATGGCATCACGCAGGTTGGGATACATTGAATTACTTGGAGGCTTTGTAGTAGCTATTTCAGTCCCAAATGTTGTCACAATTTGGAAAAATGAGCTACCTTAACGTGGGCATTAGATTCATGTCATTTTGAGCTCTAAATCAAAAGTGAAATCCGATTTAGTGCATACATGACAAGTTGATCGGCCAGTTAAAATGATCATTCTAAATTGATTATTTGTGTTCCTTGAGTAAAAGCTTATAAAGGAAGCATAAGGCATGGCATTAGGCAGCTTGAAATAGATTGGATTACATGGAGGCTTCGTCGTAGCTATTTTTATGTTAAATTTTTTCACATTAAACAAAATTGAGCTAGCTTAACATGTGCATTGGATTCGTGCCATTTTGAACTCTAAATCAAAAGTTACGAATGATTTGGTGTGGAAAAGTCAAGTTGATCAGATAATTAAAATGATCATTCTAAACTTATCATTGGTGTTCCTTGAGTAAATGCTAATAAATGAAGCATAATGCATGGCATCACGCAGTTTGGGATACATTGGATTACATGAAGGCTTTGTATTAGCTATTTCAGTCTCAAATGTTGACACAATATAGAAAATTGATGTAGCTTAACATTGGTGTTGTACTCATGTCATTCTGAGCTTTAAATCAAAAGTTAAAGAAGATTTAGTACGAACATGTGAAGTTGATGAGATAGTTAAAATGATCATTGATGTTCCTTGAGTAAAGACTTATAAATGAAGCATAATGCATGGCATCACGCACTTTGGGATACATTGGATAACTTGGAGTCTTTGTCCTGGCTATTTTAGTCTTAAATGTTGTCACAATATGGAAAATTGAGCTAGATTAACGTGAACATTGGATTCATATCATTTTGAGCTCTAAACCAAAAGTAAAAGACGATTTGGTGCGGACATGTCAAGTTTATCGGCTTGTTGAAAGGATCATTTTATACTGATCATTGGTGCTCCTTGAGTAAAGGCTTTTAAACGAACCATAATGCATGGCTTTGTGTGATCTTCTACCTAATTTGATAACATATTTTTAAACAAATTTCTTAAATCGAAAAACATTAATTAAAATGTGAGTTTTCTTTTATTTGTATCAAAATAAGTTATCGAAATACTAACTTTTTTGTAACACACATATAAATATGACAAGATTAAGTTTAAAGGCTCGCGAATCTAAAAATTTAAAAGAAAAAAATACAAAATTCTAAATACAATTTTATCTAAAATAATTAAAGTATTGTCACACAAATGAGGACATTTATTTCATTTTTTATTCTTGTTTCATCATGTAAGGTTACATGTTTTATTAGTTATTCCATAAAATTATTTTCTAGTACTTTTCAAATATTAATTTTAGTTTTTTAAAACATTTATAGGTCCATCAAATATTATACGTAAAACCGTTTCCAAAAAGAGAAATCCTTTCTTACATTCCAGCAAAGAGTCCGGTGGCTGAATTTCATTGATCCGATCATCTTCTAGCAAATGACCATAATGAACTCAGTCCTGCGGACAACATGATTGGTTATTGTCATGAATATGCATATTATTGTATGAGACAAAGAAGATGGATGGCTGAATGTCAAACTTGGAAATGTTATTGTGGGAAAATCATAACAAAATAATTAAATTTTATTTTGACTTTCAATTTATTTATCTATTATATATGATTTATATTTCGAAATAATGCGATTATACATGATGCATCATTCGATGAAAGATTGTTATAAAATTATTGAATATATATATATATATATGTGTAGACTTATCTAACCAACACAATTATTTATTGATGAATTTTATTTTTTTTAAATTACACGTTAACATATCTTCATTTTGATTTGTGTTATACCCAAAACTAAAGTAAAATGAAGTATATAATTAAACGGATTGGTTTAAAAGTTAAGAATATGTCTAATTGTGCTAGACGTTTTATTGATCAAATTTTTTCAATCAGATCTATGAATAGTAAAAATGAAGGACAAAAGTGCAAAAACGTAACCACTTTGGATTAGTTGAGGATTCTTTGTTCCGAAGATTCTTGGATCCATTTTCAACACACAAATTTGGAAATCTTTTAGTTTTTATGTTTTGAGATTTTTAAATGAATTAACCCTTTAAAAAATAATCCAAATTTCTTATCAAAAGCAACAAAAATACACTTTAATGGATTTTAAAGTATTATTGGATCAAACACATTATTTTTTCAACTCTTTCATCTTAAGAGATATTTAATATAGAATTTTTTTCGTTAAAATTAGTTATTTTCAAAAGTGAGTAGTCAAAATTGATAGGATATACGAGTGGATTTGAATTTTAACATATCTTCATAATGCATGGATTTGAATTTTAACTCTTTTAGTAAAGGCTTATAAATGAAGCATAATGCATGGAATCACGCAGTTTAGGATACATTGTTTTATTTGGAGGGCTTTTTCATAGCAATTTCAGTCTCAAATGCTGTCACAATATTGAAAAATTGAGGTAGATTAACCTGGCCGTTAGATTCGTGTCACTTTGAGCACTAAATCAAATGTTGAAGACGATTTAGTGCAGACATGTCAAGTTCATCAGCTAAATAAAATCATTCTAAACTGATCATTGGTGCTCATTGAGCAAAGGTTCACAGATGAAGCATAATTCATGGGATCACGCAGTTTGGGATAGATTGGATTACTTAGACATTTTGTCGTAACTATTTCGGTCTTAAATTTTTTCACAATATAGAATATTGAGCTAGCTTAACGTGCCATTAGATTTTTCTCATTCTGAACTGTAAATCAAAAGTTACAGAGGATTTGGTGTGAACATACCAAGTTGATCGCCCTATTAAAATGATCATTATAAACTGATCATTGGTGCTCCTTGAGTAAATGCTTATAAATGAAACATAATGCATGGCATCACGCAGTTTGAGATACAATGGATTATTTGAAGGCTTTGTCGTAGCTCTTTCAGTCTCAAATTTTGTCACAATATTGAAAATTGAGGTAGATTAACGGGGCCATTGGATTCATGTAATTTTGAGCTCTAAATCAAATGTTAAAGATGATTTAGTTCATACATGTCAAGTTGATCAGCTAGTTAAAATGATAATTCAAAACTGATCATTGGTTTTCATTGGGCAAAGCCTTATAAATTAATAATAATGCATGGCATCAAGCAGTTTGGGATACATTGGATTACTTGGAGGCTTTGTCGTAGCTATTTCGGTCTTCAATTTTGTCACAATATAGAAAATTGAGGTAGATTAACGTGGGCGTTGGGTTCATGTCATTCTGAACTCTAAATCAAATGTTATGCACGATTTAATGCGGACATGTAAACTTGATTAGCTAGTTAAAATGATAATTCTAATCTAATAATTGGTGCTCATTAACCAACGGTTTGCAAATGAAGCATAATTCATGGGATCACACAATTTGGGATAGATTGGATTACTAGGAGGCTTTTTCGTAGCTTAACGTGGGTGTTGGATTCATGTCATTCTGAATTCTAAATCAAAAGTTACGGAAGATTTAGTCCGGACATGTAAACTTGATCGGCAAGTTAAAATGTTCATTCTAATGTTAACTTTGGCGCTTCTTGACTAAAGGCTTATAAATTAAGCATAATGCATGGCATCACGCAGTTTTGGATACATTGTATTACTTGGAGGTTTTGTCGTAGCTCTTTGAGGCTCAAATGTTGTCACAATATTGAAAATTGAGCTACATTATCGTGGTCATTGAATTTATGACACTTTGAACTCCGAATCAAATGCTACGGACGATTTAGTACGGATATGTCAAGTTGATCAGCTAGTTTAAATGATCATTCTAAACTGATCATTGGTGCTCATTGAGCAAAAGTTTACAAATGAAGCATAATGAATGGTATCATGCAGTTTGGGATATATTTGATATAGAATATTGAGCTAGCTTAATGTGGGCGTTTGATTCGTGTCTTTCTGAAGTCTAAATTAAAAGATACGGACGATTTAGTATGGACATGTCGAGTTGATCAGCCAGTTAAAATGATCATTCAAAACTGATCATTGGGGCTAATTGAGTAAAGGCTTGTCAATGAAGCATAGTGCATGGCATTACACAGTTTAGGTTACATTGAATTACTTCGAGGGCTTTGTCATAGCGTTTTCAGTCTCAAATGTTGTCACAATATTGAAAATTGAGGTAGATTAACCTGACCGTTTGATTCGTGTCATTTTGAGCTCCCAATCAAATGTTAAAGACGATTTAGTGTGGACATGTCAAGTTGATCAGCTAGTTAAAATCATCATGCTATTGGTGCTCCTTGAGTAAAGGCTTATAAATGAAGCATAACGTATGACATCACTCAGTTTGGGATATATTGGATTACTTGGAGGCTTTGTCGTAGCTATTTCAGTCTCAAATGTTGTCATAATATAAAAAATCGACCTAGCTTTACGTAGGCGTTGGATTCGTGTCATACTGAACTCTAAATCAAAAGCTATGGACGATTTAGTGCGGACATGTCAAGTTGATCTGTTAGTTAAAATGATCATTCTAAACTGATCATTGGTGCTCCTTGAGTAAAGACTGATAAATGAAGCATAATGCATGGCATCACGCTGTTTTGGATAGATTTGATTACTTAGAGGCTTTGTCGTAGCTATTTTGGTCTTACGTTTTGTCACACTATAGAAATTTGAGCTAGCTTAACGTGGGCGTTGGATTTGTGTCATTCAGAACTCTAAATCAAAAGTTACAGACGATTTAGTGCGGACATGTCAATGATCAGCTAGTTAAAATGATTATTCTAAACTGATCATTAGTGCTCATTGAGTAAAGACTGATAAATGAAGCATAATGCATGGCATCATGCAGTTACGGATAGATTTGATTACTTAGAAGATTTGTCGTAGCTATTTTGGTCTATTCTTTTGTCACATTATAGAAATTTGAGCTAGCTTAACGTGGGCGTTGGATTCGTGTCATTCAAAACTTTAAATCAAAAGTTATAAACAATTTAGTGCCTTCATGGCAAGTGCTCGGTCAGTTAAAATGATCATTCTATACTTATTCTTGTGGCTCATAGAGTAAAGGCTTATAAATGATGCATAATGCATGAGATAGCGCAGTTTGGGGTAAATTGGATTACTTGGAGGCTTTCTCGTAACTCTTTCAGTATCAAATGTTGCACATATAGAAAATTTATCTAGCTTAACGTGGGCGTTGGATTTGTGTTATAAAGAGTTCGGGACGACTTAATGCGGATATGTCAATTCTAAACTAATTTTTGGTGATCCTTGACTAATGGCTTATAAATGAAGTATAATGCATAACATCACGCAGTTTGGGATACATTGGCATACTTGGAGGCTTTTTCATAGCTCTTTTAAGTCTCAAATGTAGCCACAATACGAAAAATTGAGTTAGCTGAACGTAGGCGTTAGACTCATGTCATTTTGAACTTTAAATTAAAAGTTAAAGAGGATTTAGTGCAGACATTTCAAATTCATCAGCCAGTTAAAATTATCATTCTAAACTGGTCATTGGTACTGATACAAGCCTTGAATCAAGGCTGTAACACGCGTGGGTTCCTTGGAGAAGATTAGGTGAGAAACTTGACCTTAGGCTTCTGGATAATAGTTTTCTGGTCAGTAATGGATGGAGAGGTGAAGCGAACCACACGTGGGGTGATGAACCTCGTGATAAATCACAACTTAGAAGTTAGGAGGGCTGGTCTCCACTAGGGTTCTAAGCGCACAAGTTTCTTTGAGAGAAAACTCGTAGGAAGAAAGTTCTATCTTTATTAATATCAAAAAGGTTGTCGAACTACAATACTGAAGGTGCCTTATTAATATGCTCGACTCAAAGAAGAAAAATGGAAAACTTACAAAAGTGCACAAAAGGAAAAATTACAAAAAGGCAATAACCGAAAAATGACTTCTACCTAAATTGTTCTTGACTCAAAAATGTAAAACTTCTAATTCCAACCCTGCGAAACAGAAAAGGCAAGTATATAATTGAAAACTTATCATTTTTACCTATCGGCCAAGCTCCTATTCTTCGACTTGGAGTAGGGTTATGAATCGTTGGGCCCTGACCTCTATTGCCACTAAAGCCCAAGTCTCGGGAGTCCTTTGTAGTTTTGAGAAGCCCTTGGACTCTTCCTTGTGCTTTTTGCCCAATGCTCATTGTCGCTCATCTTCTAGGAGCTTATCTACCCACAAACTGAACTTGTGGAAGAGTGCCCTTGTTCTGCTCCTTGTCATTGCTCCTGGTGGCATCACTGGTGTAGAAACTTCATCTTGGTTCATGTCTTGAAGCTGGTAGCTTATCTAATCCGAGTCTCTTTGTGTACATGTCGAAATGGTGGTGCAATCGGCTGGACTGTGTGAGGAGCTGGCCGAATTGTCATCGGAGCCAGCCAGGTTGATTCCGGAGCCGGCGGCGTCACCAATTGGGCTGGCGGTGTCATCCATGTCGCCGCCAGTTGGGCAGGAGGTTTGGGCCACTCTGCCGAAAATGTTGATTGGTCTGGCCCGGCTGGTCGTAGGAGTACCGCTTGGCCGGCAGATGAGCAAATGGCCCGGCTATCTCGGGCAAGCACCCTGGTCGGCCAATGTGGTCTCCTGGCCAGCCATACGATCTGATGCCCTCATCATTCCCTCCCCCTTCAGTAGGTTTTGACCTCAAAACTGGCTCATCTGCAAGGAAAGGAGCTAAATCAGTTACGTTGAATGTGTTAGACACATTGAACTCACCTGGAAGCTCGAACTGGTAGGCGTTGTTGTTGATTCTCTCCAGTACTCTGAATGGTCCATCTCCTCTTGGGGCCAGCTTGGAAATCCTTAGGTTGGGGAACCTCTCTTCCCGTAGGTGTAGCCACGCCCAATCGCTTGGTTGAAAAATGATCTCTCTTCTCCCCTTGTTGGCGTGAATCACGTACTGCCTGGTCCTCTTCTCCAAGCTTTCTGCTACCTTCTGGTGTATCTTCTTTATGAACTCTACCTTAGATGCTCCGCTGAGGTTGGTCATCTCTGCTGGTGGCAATGTTGTTTGCTCCAAAGGTGTTTGAGGGTTGAAGCCATAGACCATTTCAAAAGGGTCTTCTTTGTGGCTGAATGCACTGCTCGGTTTTACGCGAACTCTATGAATGGCAGGCACTCCACCCATGTCTTGAGTTTCTTCCCTAGTGTAGTCCTGAGAAGAGTCGAAAATGTTCCGTTGACTACTTCAGTTTAGCCATCGGTTTGAGGATGGCAGGTGGTAGAGAAGAGCAGCTTCTTGCCTAGCTTCCTCCAGAGGGTCCTCCAGAAGTGGCTGAGAAATTTGGTGTCTCTGTCTGATACGATGGTCCTTGGCACTCCGTGAAGCCGTACTATCTCCCTGAAGAACAGCTGGGCTGTTTGCATGGCATCATTGACATTGGCACATGGGATGAAATGTGCCATCTTGGAGAATCGGTCTACCGCTACAAAGATAACATCTTTGTGGTTGATTTTGGGCAGATCTAGAACAAATTCCATGGAAATGTCCACCCATGGATGTGTAGGTATGGGCAGAGGGAGATACAACCCATGAGGGTGCACTCGGTACTTCGCCTTCTTGCAAGTGATGCACCATGCACAATGGGCTTCTACTGACCTCTTGATGTGTGGCCAGTAGAAGTGCTCCTTGACCACGGCTAGTGTTTTATCAACACCAAAGTGGCCCATGAGACCTCCTCCATGAGCTTCTCGTGTGATAAGCTCCCGTAGAGATCCTTGTGGTATGCACAGTCTTCTTTCCCGGAACAAGAACCCATCATGGATGTAGAACATGCCATGACTCCATGTGCCACACTCCTTGTAGCTCTCAGCAAAGTCAGGATCATCTTTGTACAGGTCCTTGATGTGCTCGAATCCTAAGACCTTTGCTTCCATTGTAGATATCAAGGCAAACCTCCTTGATAGTGCATCAGCTACCACATTATCCTTGCCCTTCTTGTACTTGATGATGAAAGGGAAGGTCTCTATGAACTCCATCCACCTGGCATGTCTCCTCTTGAGATTGGTTTGCCCTCTGAGGTGTTTGAGAGTCTCGTGATCAGTGTGGATCACAAACACCTTGTACAACAAGTAATGTTGCCAAGTCTCCAAGGCTGGGACTAGGGCTTAAAGCTACTTGTCGTAGGTGGGGTAATTCAGTGAGGCCCCACCTAACTTCTCACTGAAGTATGCCACTGGCCTTCCTCCTTGGGTCACCACTGCTCCTATGCCTATTCCAGAGGCATCACACTCCACTTCAAATGTCTTGCTGAAGTCGGGCAGGACTAGTACTGGTGCATGCGTGAGGCTGTCCTTCAAGGCCTGGAATGCCTTCTCCTGGGCTTCTCCCCAGCTGAATCCCACATTCTTCTTCACTACTGCCGTCAATAGTGAGGCAATGATGCTGAAGTTGGGCATGAATCTTCTGTAGAAGCTAGCCAGACCGTGGAAGCTCCTCACTTGGCTGATGTTGCTCGGTGTTGGCCACTCTTGTATGGCTCGAATCTTTTCTTCATCAATCTGTAATCCCTGGGAACTTACAACAAAGCATAAGAAAACAAGCTTGTCAGTACAAAAGGTGCACTTCTTGAGATTGGCATAAAGCTCTTCTTGTCGAAGGGTTTTAAGTACCATCTCAAGATGTGTGAGGTGTTCCCGTAGACACTTACTATAAACTAAGATATCATCGAAGTAAACCACAATGAACTTACTGATGTACGCCCTAAGAACTTGGTTCATAAGGCGCATGAAGGTGCTTGGGGCATTAGTCAAGCCGAATGGCATGACTGTCCACTCGTAGAGCCCTTTCTTTGTCTTGAAAGCACTCTTCCACTCATCACCTTCCTTCATTCTGACCTGGTGGTATCCACTCTTGAGGTCTATCTTGGAGAAGACCGTGGCTCCACTCAGCTCATCTAGCATGTCATCAAGCCGTGGTATGGGATGCCGGTACTTGAATGTGATGTTGTTGATTGCCTGACAGTCCACTCACATTCGCCAAGTTCCATCCTTCTTGGGTACTAGTAGCACTGGTACAGCACATGGACTGAGGCTCTCTCGAACATAGCCTTTCTCTAGGAGCTCCTTGACTTGCTTCTCAAGCTCCTTGGACTCCTCTGGACTCAGCTGGTAGGCTGGTCGATTAGGTAAGGCTGCTCCGGGTACGAGGTCGATCTGGTGCTCTATGCCGCATAGGGGAGGCAAGCCTGCTGGTATCTCCTCAGGGAATACATCCTGGAATTTATTGAGGAGAGCTGCTACTTCAGGAGGTAGCTCTACCTATTCTTTTTCTACACTCAAAATCTCTTTGAAAACCATTAGTAACATTAAATCCTTCGATGCTAAAGCTCTCCGGACATGACTTGGTTGAATGAGAAAATTAGACTTAATGAGTTTCTTTTCCTTACTCATTTGTTGTTGTAGCTCATGCCTCCTCGTCGTCATTGAACTTCAGCCTGTTCCTTAGCCTTTCAAACTCCTCGTAGTACTCCTCTACTGATCTGGTGCCCTGCTTAAGAGTACAAAAACGTCGTTGCAAATCTCTATGGAAATAAGGTGGAACAAACCTTTGACTCATGAGATCTTTCATGTCGACCCAAGAGTCTACGGGTCTGAATCTCCTCCTCCTTCGGTCAGAAGCCTCACAATCCCACCAGATGAGGGCATTATCCGTGAGTTGTGCTACTGCCATGGAGACTCTCCTAGGGCCTGCTTGGTTGTAATGATCGAAGATGTGATCCATCCTCCTCTCCCAATCTAGATAGGCCTCGGGGTCTACTTTTCCTGCAAAACTAGGAGGTATTAGCTTAACATCATGACTGTTTACATGATTGTAGGCGTAGTCATCTCCATCCTCATGATGTGCAGGGGGCATCCTTGGTCTCTGGTGATGACCATAGAGCTCGTAGCCATTGCCCTCTGCTTCTGGTTGCCATGGAGGTCCTCTCAGCCTAGGGTGATAGCCGTGAGGCTGTGCGTCCTCATCTCCATCCGACTGGGGATCCTCCTGTTCGTTCCGTGTCCTAGGGTATTCAGGACCCTCAGCAGGGTCTTGCTCAGCCCTCACGTGCCTTATGGCCTGGAATCTCACCGGCCTCTCCACGTGCTCCAACCTCTCGCCGATTGATGCGAGTTGTGTTTGGAGAGTGGTGAACATGGCCATCATGGCCTCGGTTGCATCTTGATTTCCTTCTGCCATTGTGTGCTACAAGAAGAAAAACAACTTAATTTGCTCCTAAGAATAGATTAGGAGAATTTCTTTTATAGTTGAAGTAGAAAGATGCAAAAAGGAAAAATTGAAAAAAGAAAAATCTGAGAAAAAAAAGTAGAAAAATGGAAACTTCTCTAACAATTAATGCTAAAGTTCCTACATTCTTTTGGTCGAATTTCTTTTGGTAGTTTTCTATTTTTTTTGCTTTTTAAATTTAACTTAATGGAAATATGCTTTTAACAAAAAAGAAAAACGAAATTGCAATACAAAGAATGTATCTAAACCCTAGTGATGCACGTAGGAGCTAGATACACTCGGTTTGAACTTAGATGTTATTTTTTTTTATTTTCTTTGAATGAAACTTGAACTAATGCAAGAACTGGAAATAAGACTAAGTAAAGGATAGAAACAACCTGGTTTTAGGAGCGTTAAGCTCTGATACCAAAATGATACAAGCCTTGAATCAAGGCCGTAACACGCATGGGCTGCTTGGAGAAGATTAGGTGAGAAACTCGACCTTAGTCTTCTGGATAGGGGTTTTCTGGTGAGTAATAGATGGAGAGGTGAAGGCAACCACACAAAGGGTGATTAACCTCGTGATAAATCACAACTTAGAAGCTAGGAGGGCTGGTCTCGACTAGGGTTCTAAGCGCACAAGTTTCTTTGAGAGAAAACTCGTAGGAAGAAAGTTCTATGTTTATTAATATCAAAAAGGTTGTCGAACTACAATGCTGAAGGAGCCTTATTAATATACTCGGCAGCTTGACCTTCTAGGGTTGACTCAAAGAAGAAAAATGGAAAACTTACAAAAGTGCACAAAAGGAAAAATTACAAAAAGGCAATAACCGAAAAATGACTTCTACCTAAATTGTTCTTGAATCAAAAATGTACAACTTCTAATTCCTACCCTGCAAAACAGAAAAGGCAAGTATATAATTGAAAACTTACCATTCTTACCTATCGGCCAAGAAATGGAAGGTGGCCGACCTTGTGGCATGCACACTCCTAGCTCCTAGTCTTCGACTTGGAGTAGGGTTATGAAACGTTGGGCCCTGACCTCTTTTGCCACTAAAGCCCAAGTGTCTGGAGTCCTTTGTAGTGTTGAGAAGCCATTGGACTCTTCCTTGTGCTTTTGGCCCAATGCTCCTTGTCGCTCATCTTCTAGGAGCTTATCTACCCACAAACTGAACTTGTGGAAGAGTGCCCTTGTTCTGCTCCTTGTCATTACTCCTGGTGGCACCACCGGTGTAGAAACTTCATCTTGGTTCATGTCTTGAAGCTGGTAGCTTATCTGATCCGATTCTCTTTGTGTACATGTCGAAATGGTGGTGCAATCGGCTGGATTGGCTGGATCGGCTGGACTGTGCCAGGAGCTGGCCGAATTGTCATCGGAGCCAGCCAGGTTGGTTCCGGAGCTGGTGGCATCACCAATTGGGCCGGCGGTGTCCTCCACGTCACCGCCAGTTGGGCCGGAGGTTTGGGCCACTCCGCCGGAAATGTTGATCGGTCCGGCCCGGCTGGTTGTAGGCCCAGCAGTACCGCTTGGGCAGGCAGATGCGCCAAATGGCCCGGCTGTCTCGGGCAAGCACCCTGGTCGGCCAATCTGGTCTCCTGGCCGGCCAGACGATCTGATGCCCTCATCAGGTGCTCCTTGAGTAAAGACTGATAAATACAGCATAATGCATAGCATCACGCAGTTTCGGATAGACTTGATTACTTAGAGCCTTTGTCGTAGCTATTTTGGTCTTATCTTTTGTCACACTATAAAAATTTGAGCTAGCTTAACGTGGGCGATGGATTCGTGTCAATTATAACTCTATATCAAAAGTTACAGATGATTTAGTGTAGACATGTCAAGTGATCGGCGAGTTAAAATGATCATTCTAAACTGATTATTGGGGCTCCTTGAGTAAAGGCTTATAAATGAAGAATAATGCATGAGATAACGCAGTTCAGGATACATTGGATTACTTGGAGGCTTTATCGTAACTATTTCAGTCTCAAATATTGTCAATATATAGAAAACTGTGCTAGCTTAACGTGGGTGTTGGGTTTGTGTCATTCTGAACTCTAAATCAAACGTTCTGGACAATTTCATGCGGACATATCAAGTGATCGGCCAGTTAGAATGATCATTCTAAACTAATTATTGGTGCTCCTTGAGTAAAGGCTTATAAATGAATTATAATGCATGGCATCACAGAGTTTGGAATACACTGGCTTACTTGGAGGGGTTTTCGTAGGTTTTAAAGACTCAAATGTAGCCACAATATGGAAAATTGAGCTAGCTGAACGTAGGCGTTGGACTCATGTCATTTTGAACTTTAAATCAAATGTTCAAGAGGATTTAGTGTGGAAATTTCAAGTTGATCAGCTAGTTAAAATGATCATTCTAAACTGGTTTTGGGTACTCCTTGAGTAAAGACTGATAAATGAAGCATAATGCATGGCCTCACGCAGAATCGGATAGATTTGATTACTTAGAGGCTTTGTCATAGGCATTTTGGTCTTACCTTTTGTCATACTATAAAAATTTTAGGTAGCTTAACGTGGGCGTTGGATTCGTGTCATTCAGAACTCTAAATCAAAAGTTATAGACGATTTAGTGTGGATATGTCAAGTGATCGTCCAGTTAAAATGATCATTTTATACTTATTATTGGTGGTCCTTGAGTAAAGGCTTATAAATGAAGCGTAATGCATGGCATCACGCAGTTTCGGATAGATTTGATTACTTAAAGGTTTTGTCATAGCTATTTTGGTTTTACCTTTTTTCACATTATAGAAAATTGAGTTAGCTTAACGTGGGCGTTGGATTCGTGTCATTCAAAACTCTAAATCAAAAGTTACAGACGATTTACTGCTGACATGTCAAGTGATCGGCCAGTTAGAATGATCATTCTAAACTAATTTTTGGTGATCCTTGACTAAAGGCATATAAATGAAGTATTATGCATGACATCACACAGTTTGGGATACATTGGCTTACTTGGAGGCTTTTTCGTAGCTCTTTAAGTCTCAAATGTAGCCAAAATATGGAAAATTGAGCTAGCTGAACGTAGGCGTTGGACTCATGTCATTTTGAACTTTAAATCAAAAGTTAAAGAGGATTAAGTGCGGACATTTCAAGTTGATCAGCTAGTTAAAATGATCATTCTAAACTGGTCGTTAATGCTCCTTGAGTAAAGACTGATAAATGAAGCATAATGCATGGCATCACACAATTTCGGATAGATTTGATTACTTAGAGGCTTTGTCGTAGCTATTTTGGTCTTACATTTTGTTACACTATACAAATTTGAGCTAGCTTAACATGGGCGTTGGATTCTTGTCAATCAGAACTCTAAATCTAAAGTTACAGATGATTTAGTGCGAACATGTCTAATTGATCAGCTTGTTAAAATGATCATTCTAAACTGATCATTGGTGCTCCTTGAGTAAAGACTGAGAAATGAAGCATAATGCATGACATCACGCAATTTCGGATAGATTTGATTGCTTAAAGGTTTTGTCCTAGCTATTTTGGTCTTACCTTTTGTCACATTATAGAAAATTGAGCTAGATTAATGTGGGCGTTGGATTCGTGTCATTCAAAACTCTAAATCAAAAGTTACCGAAAATTTAGTTCGGACATGTCATGGCAAGTTAAAATGATCATTCTATACTTATTATTTGTGCTCCTTGAGTAAAGGCTTATCAATGAAGCATAATGCATGAAATAACGCAGTTTGGGGTAAATTGGATTACTAGGAGGCTTTGTCGTAACTCTTTCAGTCTCAAATGTTGTCACAAATAGAAAATTGAGCTAGCTTAACGTGGGCGTTGGATTTGTGTCATTCTGAACTCTAAATAAAGAGTTCTGGACGACTTAATGCGGACATGTCAATGATCGACCAGTTAAAATGTTCATTCTAAACTAATTATTGGTGATCCTAGACTAAAGGCTTATAAATGAGGTATAATGCATGACATCACGCACTTTGGGATACATTGGCTTACTTGGAGGTTTGTTCGTAAATCTTTAAGTCCCAAATGTAGCTACAATATGGAAAATTGAGCTAGCTGAACGTAGGCGTTGTACTCATGTCATTTTTATCTTTAAATCAAAAGTTAAAGAGGATTTAGTGCGGACATTTCAAGTTGATCAACTAGTTAAAATGATCATTCTACACTGGTCATTAGCGCTCCATGAGTAAAGACTGATAAATGAAGCATAATGCATGGCATCACGCATTTCCGGATAGATTTGATTACTTAGAGGCTTTGTCGTAGGTATTTTTGTATTACGTTTTGTCAAATTATTAAAATTTGAGCTAGCTTAATGTGGACGTTGGATACGTGTCATTCCAACAATAAATCAAAAGTTACAGAAGATTTTGTGCGGACATATCAAGTTGATAAGCTAGTTAAAATTTTCATTCTAAACTGATCATAGGTGTTGTTTGAGTAAAGACTGATAAATGAAGCATAATGCATGGGGTCACGAAGTTTTTGATAGATTTGATTACATAGAGGCTTTGTCTTAGCTATTTTTGTATTACCTTTTATCACATTATAGTAAATTGAGCTAGATTAACGTGGGCATTGGATTCGTGTCATTCAAAACTCTAAATCAAAAGTTACAGACGATTTAGTGCGGACAAGTCAAGTGATCGGCCAGTTAAACTGATCATTCTATACTTATTATTGGTGCTCATTGAGTAAAGGCTTATAAATGATGCATAATGCATGAGATAACGTATTTTGGGGTAAATTAGATTACTTGGAGGCTTTGTCGTAACTCTTTCTATCTCAAATGTTGTCACATATAGAAAATTAAGGTAGCTTAACGTGGGCGTTGGATTTGTGTCATTCTGAACTCTAAATAAAGATTTCTGGACGACTTAGTGCGGACATGTCAATGATCGGCGAGTTAAAATGTTCATTCTAAACTAATTATTGGTGATCCTTTACTAAAGAGTTATAAATGAAGCATAATGCTTGACATCACGCAGTTGGGGATAGATTTGATTACTTGAAGGTTTTTTCATAGCTATTTTGGTCGTACCTTTTGTCACAATATAGAAAACTGAGCTAGCTTAACGTGGATGTTGGATTCGTGTCATTCAAAACTCTAAATCAAAAGTTACAGACAATTTAGTGTGGATATGTCAAGTTGATCAGCTAGTTAAAATGATCATTCTAAACTGGTCGCTGGTGCTCCTTGAGTAAAGACTGATAAATGAAGCATAATGCATGGCATAATGCATGGCATAATGCATGGCATAATGCATGGCATCACACAGTTTTGGATAGATTTGATTACTTTTAGGCTTTTTCGTAGCTATTTTGGTCTAACGTTTTATCACACTATAAAAATTTGAGCTAGCTTAACGTGGGCGTTGGACTCATATCATTTTGAAGTTTAAAGCAAAAGTTAAAGACAATTTAGTGCGGACATGTCAAGTGGATCAGCTAGTTAAATGATCATTCTAAGCTGATCATTGGTGCTCCTTTAGTAAAGACTTGTAAATGAAGCATAATGCATGGCATCACGCAGTTTCGGATATATTTGATTACTTTGAGCCTTTGTCGTAGCTATTTTGGGCTTATCTTTTGTCAGATTATAGAAAATTGATCTAGCTTAACGTGGGCGTTGGATTCGTGTCATTCAAAACTCTAAATCAAAAGTTACAGACTATTTTTTGCGGACATGACAAGTGATCGGCCAGTTAAAATGATCATTCTATACTTATTATTTGTGCTCCTTGAGTAAAGGCTTACAAATAAAGCATAATGCATGAAATAACGCAGTTTAGGGTAAATTGGATTACTTGGAGGCTTTGTCGTAACTCTTTCAGTCTCAAATGTTGTCACATATAGAACATTGAGCTAGCTTAACGTGGTTGTTGGATTCGTGTCATTCTGAACTCTAAATAAAGTGATCGGCCAGTTAAAATGATCATGCTAAACTAATTATTGGCCATCCTTGACTAAAGGCTTAGAAATGAAGTATAATGCATGACATCACGCAGTTTGGGATATATTGGCTTACTTGGAGCTTTTTCGTAGCTCTTTAAGTCTCAAATGTAGCCACAGTATTGAAAATTGAGCTAGCTGAACGTAAGCGTTGGACTCATGTCATTTTGAACTTTAAATCAAAAGTTAAAGAGGATTTAGTGCGGACATTTCAATTTGATCATCGAGTTAAAATGACCATTCTAAACTGGTTGTTAGTACTCCATGAGTAAAGACTGATAAATGAAGCATAATACATGGCATTACACAGTTTCGGATAGATTTGATTACTTAGAGGTTTTGTCGTATATAGTTTGGTCTTACGTTTTGTTACACTATAAAAATTTGAGCTAGGTTAACGTGGGTGTTGGATTCTTGTCATTCAGAACTCTAAATCAAAAGATACAGATGATGTAGTGCGAACATGTCAAGTTGATCAGCTTGTTAAAATGATCATTCTAAACTGATCATTGGGGCTCCTTGAGTAAAGACTGATAAATGAAGCATAATGCATGACATCACGCAATTTCGGATAGATTTGATTACTTAAAGGTTTCGTCCTAGCTATTTTGGTCTTTCCATTTGTCACATTATAGAAAATTGAACTAGCTTAACGTGGGCGTTGGATTCGTGTCATTCAAAACTCTAAATCAAAAGTTATCGACGATTTAGTGCGGACATGTCATGGCCAGTTAAAATGATCATTCTATACTTATAATTGGTGCTCTTTGAGTAAAGGCTTATAAATGAAGCATAATGCATGAGATAACAAAGTTTGGGGTAAACTGGATTACTTGGAGGCTTTGTCGTAACTCTTTCAGTCTCAAATGTTGACACATATAGAAAGTTGAGCTAGCTTAACGTGGGCGTTGGATTCGTGTCATTCTAAACTCTAAATCAAAAGTTATGTGCGACTTATTGCGGACATGTCAAGGAATTGGCCAGCTTAAATGATCATTCTAAACTAATTATTGGTGATCCTTGACTAAAGGATTATAAATGAAGTATAATGCATGACATCACACATTTTGGGATACATTGGCTTACTTGGAGGCTTTTTCGTAACTCTTTAAGTCTCAAATGTAGCAACAATATGGAAAATTGAGCTAGCTGAGTGCAGTCGTTGGACTCATATCATTTTGAACTTTAAATTAAAAGTTAAAGTCGATTTAGTACGGACGTTTCAAGTTGATCAGATAGTTAAAATGATCATTCTAAACTGGTCATTGGTGCACCTTGAGTAAAGCTTGATAAATGAAGCATAATGCATGGCATCACGCAGTTTCAGATAGATTTGATTACTTAGAGGCTTTGTCGTAGCTATTTTAGTCTTACATTTTGTTATACTATAAAATATTTGAGCTAGCTTAACGGAAAAATTTGATCATTCTATACATATTATTTGTGCTCCTTGAATAAAGGCTTACAAATGAAGCATAATGCATGAAATAACGCAGTTTAGGGTAAATTGGATTACTTGGAGGCTTTGTCGTAACTCTTTCAGTCTCAAATGTTGTCACATATAGAAAATTAAGGTAGCTTAACGTGGGCTTTGGATTTGTGTCATTCTGAACTCTAAATAAAGAGTTCTGGACGACTTAATGCGGACATGTCAATGATCGACCAGTTAAAATGTTCATTCTAAATTAATTATTGGTGATCCTTGACTAAAGGCTTATAAATGAAGCATAATGCTTGCCATCACGCAGTTTGGAATAGATTTGATTACTTGAAGGTTTTTTTGTAGCTATTTTGGTCGTACCTTTTGTCACAATATAGAAAATTGAGCTAGGATAACGTGGGTGTTGGACTCGTGTCATTCAGAACTCTAAATCAAAAGTTACAAACAATTTAGTGCAGACATGTCAAGTTGATCATCTAGTTAAAATGATCATTCTAAACTGGTCGTTGGTGCTCTTTGAGTAAAGACTGATAAATGAAGCATAATGCATGGCATCACATAGTTTTGGATAGATTTGATTACTTAGAAGCTTTTTCATAGCTATTTTGGTCTTACGTTTTGTCACACTATAAAAATTTGAGCTAGCTTAACGTGGGCGTTGGACGCAAGTCATTTTGAACTTTAAAGCAAAAGTTAAATACAATTTAGTGCTCACATGTCAAGTGGATCAGCTAGTTAAAATGATCATTTTAAGCTTATCATTGGTGCTCCTTTAGTAAAGACTGGTAAATGAACCATAATGCATGGCATCACGCTGTTTCGCATAGATTAGATTACTTAGAGGCTTTGTCGTAGCTATTTTGGGCTTACCTTTTTCATATTATAGAAAATTGAGCTAGCTTAACATGGCCGTTGGATTCGTGTCATTCAAAACTCTAAATCAAAAGTTATAGACGATTTAGTGCGGACATGTCAAGTGATCGACCTGTTAAAATGATCATTCTATACTTATTATTGGTGCTCCTTGAGTAAGGGCTTATAAATGAACCATAATGCATGAGATAACACAGTTTTGGGTAAATTGGATTACTTGGATGCTTTGTCATAACTCTCTCAGTCTCAAATGTTGTCTCATATAGAAAATTGAGCTAGCTTAACGTGGACGTTTGATTCGTGTCATTCCGAACTCTAAATAAAGAGTTCTAGACGACTTAATGCAGACATGTCAAGTGATCGGCTAGTTAAACTGATCATTCTAAATTAATTATTGGTGATGCTTGACTAAAGCCTTATAAATGAAGTATAATGCATGACATCACGCAGTTGGGGATACATTGGCTTACTAGGAGGCTTTTTCGTACCTTTTTAAGTCTCAAATGTAGCCACAATATGGAAAATTGAGCTAGCTGAACGTAAGCGTTGTCTCATATCATTTTAAACTTTAAATCAAAAATTAAAGACGATTTAGTACGGAAATTTTAAATTGATCAGCTAGTTAAAATGGTCATTCTAAACTGGTCATTGGTGCACCTTGAGTAAAGCCTGATAAATGAAACATAATGCATGGTATCACAAAGTTTCGGATAGATTTGATTACTGAAAGGCTTTGACATAGCTATTTTGGTCTTATGTTTTTTCACACTATAAAATTTGAGCTAGCTTAACGTGGGCGTTGGATTCGTGTCATTCAGAACTCTAAATCAAAAGTTACAGATGATTTAGTGCGGATATGTCAAGTTGATCAGCTAGTTAAAATGATCATTCTAAACTGATCATTGGTGTTCCTTGAGTAAAGACTGATAATGAAGCATAATGCATGGTATCACGCAGTTTCGGATAGATTTGATTACTTAGAGGTTTTGTCGTAGCTATTTTGGTCTTACCTTTTGTCACATTTTCGAAAATTGAGCTAGCTTAACGTGGGCGTTGGATTCGTGTCGTTCAAAACTCTAAATCAAAAGTTACAAACGATTTAGTGGTGACATATCAAGTGATCTGCCAGTTAAAATGATCATTCTATACTTATTATTGGTGCTCCTTGAGTAAACGCTTATAAATGAAGCATAATGCATGAGATAACTCATTTTGCTGTAAATTGGATTACTTGGAGGATTTGTTGTAACTCTTTCAGTCTCAAATGTTGTCACATATAGAAAATTGAGCGAGCTTAATGTGGGCGTTGGATTCTTGTCATTCTGAACACTAAATAAGAACACTAAATAAAGAGTTTTGGATGAATTAATGCAGAAATGTCAAGTGATCGGCCAGTTAAAATGATCATTCTAAACTAATTATCGGTGATCCTTCACTAAAGGCTTATAAATGAAGCATAACGTATTTACATTGGTTTACTTGGAGGCTTTGTCGTAGCTCTTTGAATCTCAAATGTGGTCACAATATGGATAAATGAGCTAGCTTAACGTGGGCGTTGGACTCATGTCATTTTGAGGTCTAAATCAAAAGTTAAAGACGATTTAGTGTGGACATGTCAAGTTGATCAGCTAGTTAAAATAATCATTTTAAACTGATCGTTGGTGCTCCTTGAGTAAAGGCTTATAAATGAAGAATAATGCATGGCATCACGCAGTTTGGGATTCATTGGATTACTTGAAAGCTTTTTCGTAGCTCTTTCAGTCTCAACGTTGTCACAATATAGAAAATTAAGCTAGCTTAGTGTGGGCGTTGGATTCGTGTCATGCTAAACTCTAAATAAAAATTTAAAGATGATTTAGTGTAGACATGTCAAGTTGATCAGCTAGTTAAAATGATCAGTCTAAACTGATCATTAGTGCCCCTTACGTAAAGGCTTATAAATAAAGGATAGTGCATGACATCACGCATTTTGGATAGATTAGATTTCTTGGAGGCTTTGTCGTAGATATTTTGGTTTTAAATTTTGTCACAATATAGAAAGTTGAGCTTGGTTAATATTGGCGTTAGATTCGTGTCATTTTGAACTCTAAATCAAAAGTTACAAATGATTTAGTGTGGAAATGACAACTTGATTGACCAGTTAAAATGATCAATATAAATTGATTATTGGTGCTCCTTGAGTAAAAACTTATAAATGAAGCATAATGCATGACATCATGCATTTTGGGATACATTGGATTACTTGGAGGTTTTTGCATAGCTCTTTAAGTCTCACATTTTGTCACAATATGGAAAATTGAGCTAGCTTAACTAAGTGTTGGAATCAGGTCATTTGGAGCTCTCAATCAAAAGTTAAATACGATTTAGTGGGGACATGTCAAGTTGATCAGCTAGGAAAAATGATTATTCTAAACTGATCATTGGTGCTCCTTGGGTAAAGTCTTATAAATGAAGCATAATACTTGGCGTCATGTAGTTTGGGATACATTGGTTTACGTGGAGGCTTTGTCGTAGCTCTTTGAATCTCAAAAGTGGTCACAATATGGATAACTGAGCTAGCTTAACGTGGGTATTGGACTCATGTCATTTTGAGCTCTAAATCAAAAGAAAAAGACGATTTAGTGCGGAAATGTCAAGTTGATCAGCTAGTTAAAATGATCATTCTAAACTGATCACTGGTGCTCCTTGAGTAAAATCTTTTAAATGAAGCATAATGCATGGCATCATGCAGTTTGGGATACATTGGATTACTTTGAAGCTTTTCGTAGCTCTTTCAGTCTCAAAGTTGACACAATATAGAAAATTGAGTTAGCTTAGCATGGGCGTTGGATTCATCTCATTCTAAACTCTAAATCAAAAGTGACATATGATTTAGTGCCGACATGTCAAGTTGATCGGTTAAATAAAAGTATCATTTTAAACTGATACTTTTACATGGAGTGGCATGTCAAGTTGATCAGTTAAATAAAAGTATGATTTAGTGCGGACATGTCAAGTTGATCGGTAATGCGTTGCATCATGCAGTTTGGGATACATTGGTTTACATGGAGGCTTTGTAGTAGCTTTTTAAGTCTCAAATGTTGTCACAATATGGAATATTGAGCTAGCTTAACGTGGGCATTGGGCTCATGTCATTTTGAGCTCTAAATAAAAATTTAAAGATGATTTAGTGGAGACATATCAAGTTGATCAGCTAGTTAAAATGATCAGTATAAACTGATCATTGGTGCCCATTGAGTAAAGGCTTATAAATGAAGGATAGTGCATGACATCAAACATTTTGGATAGATTGGATTTCTTGTAGGCTCTGTCGTAGCTATTTCGGTCTTAAATTTTGTCACAATATTGAAAGTTGAGCTAGGTTAATATGGGCTTTAGATTCGTTTCATTTTGAACTCAAAATGAAAAGTTATAGACGATTTAGTGCCGACATGTCAAATTGATTGGCCAGTTAAAATGATCAATCTAAATTGATCATTGGTGCTCCTTGACTAAAAGCTTATAAATGAAGCATAATCCACGACATCATGCAGTTTTGGATACATTGGATTACTTAGAAGCTTTTTCGTAGCTCTTTCAGTATCAAAGTTGTCACAATATAGAAAATTGAGCTACCTTAATTGGGCATTGGAATCACGTCATTTTGAGCTCTAAATCAAAAGTTAAAGACGATTTAGTGGGGACATGTCAAGTTGATCAGCTAGGAAAAATTATTATTCTAAATAGATCAGTGGTGCTCCTTGGGTAAAGGCTTATACATGAAGCATAATGCATGGCGTCATGCAGTTTGGGATACATTGGTTTACATGGATGCTTTGTCGTAGCTCTTTGAATCTCAAATGTGGTCACAATATGGATAAATGAGCTAGCTTAACGA
This sequence comes from Pugionium cornutum, assembly GCA_018901935.1. Classification (NCBI taxonomy): domain Eukaryota; kingdom Viridiplantae; phylum Streptophyta; class Magnoliopsida; order Brassicales; family Brassicaceae; genus Pugionium; species Pugionium cornutum. The sequence continues at coordinate 34,733,959 of CM032162.1, read as the reverse complement.
GGGCGTTGGACTCATGTCATTTTGAGCTATAAATCAAAAGTTAAAGACGATTTAGAGGGAAAATGTCAAGTTGATCAGCTAGGAAAAATGATTATTCTAACCTGATCATTGGTGCTCCTTGGGTAAAGGCTTATAAATGAAGCATAATGCATGGCGTCATGCAGTTCGGGATTGGTTTACCTGGGGGGGGGGGTTTTCGTAACTCTTTGAATCTGAAATGTGGTCACAACATGGATAACTGAGCTAGCTTAAAGTGGGCGTTGGACTCATGTCATTTTGAGCTCTAAATGAAAAGTTAAAGACGATTTAGTGCAGACATTTCAAGTTGATCAGTTAGTTAAAATGATCATTGTAAACTGATCATCGGTACTCCTTGAGTAAAGGCTTATAAATGAACCATAATGCATGGCATCACACAGTTTGGGATACATATGATTACTTTGAAGCTCTTTCGTAGCTCTTTCAGTCTCAAAGTTGTAACATATAGAAAATTGGGCTAGCTTATCATGGGCGTAGGATTCGTGTCATTCTAAGCTCTAAATCAAAAGTTATAGACGGTTTAGTGCGGACATGTCAAGTTGATTGTCTAGTTAAAATGATCATTCTAAACTGATCATTGGTGCTCGTGCATTAAAGACTTATTAATGAAGCATAGTGCATGGCATCACACAGTTTAGGATAGATTGGTTTATTTTGAGACTTTGTAGTAGCTATTTCAGTCTCAAATGTTGTCCACATATGGAAAATTGAGCTAGCTTAACATGGAGACTGGGCTAATGTCATTTTATGATCTAAATAAAAATTTAAAGATAATTTACAGCAGACATGTCAAGTTGATCAGCTAGCTAAAATGATCAGTCTAAGCTGATCATTGGTGCCCCCTGAGTAAAGGCTTATAAAGAAGGATAGTGCATGACATCAAACATTTTGGATAGATTGGATTTCTTGGAGGCTCTGTCATAGCTATTTCGGTCTTAAATTTTTTCACAATATAGAAAGTTGAGATATGTTAATATGGGCGTTAGATTCTTTTCATTTTGAACTCAAAATGAAAACTTATAGACGTTTTAGTGCCGACATGTCAAGTTGAATGGCCAGTTAAAATGATCAATCTAAATTGATCATTGGTGCTCCTTGAGTAAAGGCTTATAAATGAAGCATAATGCATGGTATCATGCAGTTTGGGATACATTGGATTACTTGGAAGCTTTTTCGTAGCTCTTTTAGTATCAAAGTTGTCACAATATAGAAAATTGAGATACCTTAATTGGGCATTGGAATCACGTCATTTTGAGCTCTAAATCAAAAGTTAAAGACGATTTAGTGGGGACATGTCAAGTTGATCAGATAGGAAAAATTATTATTCTAAACTTATCAGTGGTGCTCCTTGGGTAAAGGCTTATACATGAAGCATATTGCATGGCGTTATGCAGTTTGGGATACATTGGTTTACTTGGAGGCTTTGTCATAGCTCTTTGAATCTCAAATGTGGTCACAATATGGATAAATGAGCTAGCTTAACGTGGCCATTGGACTCATGTCATTTTGAGGTCTAAATAAAAATTTGAAGATGATTTAGTGCAGACATGTCAAGTTGATCAGCTAGTTAAAATGATGAGCCTAAACTGATCATTGGCGCCCGTTGAGTAAAAGCTTATAAATGAAGGATAGTGCATGTCATCAAACATTTTGGATGGATTGGATTTCTTGGAGGTTCTGTCGTAGCTATTTCGGTCTTAAATTTTGTCACAACATAGAAAGTTTAGCTAGGTTAATATGGGCGCTAGATTCATGTCATTTTGAACTCAAAATGAAAAGTTATAGACGATTTAGTGCTGACATGTCAAGTTGATTGGCCAGTTAAAATGATAAATCTATATTGATCATTGGTGCTCCTTGAGTAAAGGCTTATAAATGAAGCATAAATCATGGCATCATGCAGTTTGGGATACATTGGATTACTTAGAAGTTTTTTCGTAGCTCTTTCAGTATCAAAGTTGTCACAATAAAGAAAATTGAGCTACCTTAATTAGGCATTGGAATCAGGTCATTTTGAGCTCTAAATCAAACGTTAAAGACGATTTAGTGGGGACATGTCAAGTTGATCAGCTAGGAAAAATGATTATTCTAAATTGATCACTGGTGCTGCTTGAGTAAAGGTTAATAAATGATTATCCTAAATTGATCATTGGTGCTCGTTAAGTAAAGACTTATAAATGAAGCATAATGCAAGGCATCACGCACTTTAGGATAGATTGGATAACTTGGACGCTTTGTCATTTCTAATTCGGTCTTAAAATTTTTCACAATATAGAAAATTGAGCTAGTTTAACGTGGGCGTTTGGATCGTGTCATTCTGAACTTTAAATAAAAAGTTACGGATGATTTAGTGCGGTCATGTCAAGTGATCGGACAATTAAAATTATCATTCTAAACTGATCATTGGGCTACTAGAGTAAAGGCTTATGAATGAAGCATAATGCATGATATCACGCTGTTAGGGATAGATTGGATTACTTAGAGGCTTTGTCGTAGCTCTTTCAATCTCAAATATTGTCACAATATTTTGAACTCTAAATAAAAAGTTATAGACGACTTAGTGCGGACATGTCAAGTTGATTGGCCAGTTAAAATGATCATTCTAAACTGATCATTGGTGGTCCTTCGGTAAAGGCTTATAAATGAAGCATAATGCATTTCATCACACAGTTTCAGATACATTGGACTACTTGGAGGCTTTGTAGTAGCTCTTTGTGTCTCAAATGTTGTCACAATATGGAAAATTGAGCTAGACTAACATGGGCATTGGACTCATGTCATTTTGAGTTCTAAATCAAAAGTTAAAATTGATTTAGTCAGGACATGTCAAGTTGATCATCTAGTTAAAATGATCATTCTAAACTGATCATAAGTGCTCCTTGAGTAAAAGATATAAATGAAGCATAATGCATGGCATCACGCAGTTTGGGATAGATTGGATTACTTAGAGGCTTAACCATAGCTATTTTGCTATTAAATTTTGTCACAATATAGAAAATTGAGCTAGCTTAACGTGGGCGTTTGATTCGTGTCATTTTGATCTCTAAATCAAAAGTTACAGATGATTTAGTGCGGACATGACAAGTGATCGGCTAGTTAAAATGATCATTCTAAACTGATCATTTTAAACTGATCATTTTTGCTCATTGATTAGAGGCTTATAAATGAAGCATAATCCATGGCATCACACAGTTTGGGATAGATTTGATTACTTTGAGGCTTTGTGGTAGCTATTTCAGTCTTTAATTTTGTTACAATATAGAAAATTGAGCTAGCTTAATGTGAGAGTTGGATTCGTGTCATCCTGAACTCTAATTCAAAAGTCACGGACAATTTAGTGCGGACATCTCAAGTGATCAGCCAGTTAAAATGATCATTCTAAACTGATTATTGGTGCTACTTGAGTAAAAGCTTATAAATGAAGCATAATGCATGGCATCACGCAGTTTATGATACATTGGATAACTTGGAGTCTTTTTCATACCTCTTTCAATCTCAAATGTTGTCACAATATGTAAAATTGAGCTAGCTTAATATGGGCGGTGGACTCATGTCACTTTGAGCAGTAAATCAAAAATTAAATACGATTTTGTGCGGACATGTCAAGTTGATCAACTAGTTAAAATGATCATTCTAAACTTATAATTGGTGGTCCTTGAGTAAAGGCTTATAAATGAGGCATAATGCATGACATCACGTAGTTTGGGATAGATTGTGATATGAGAATGGCCGACAAGGAACCACAACCTAAGGAGCAGCTTGAACCATAGGAGGAAGAAGCCACTAAATATGCTAAGGATCAGCTAGAACCTGTGGATATTGGAGATGAAAGCCTTCAAATCTTCAATGGCCCCATTACCCTATCCAACCAAGCCAAACTTAAGACAACACTACATCACCTTCTCAACAACATTCAGGCCAGTTTTGTGTGTGCTAATCCAACCACATTGGTTGTGATTCAAGCCACCTAAACCTCACCAAGAGAGTTACTTTGGATTGTACTCTTTTTCCCTATTCTTAGTTTTGTCCCAATGGGTTTTCTAAGATAGGTTTTTAATGACGCAAGCCCAAGGTACTTTACAACATCCTCTTGGTGAATCAAGGCCCATTCTATCTCATCATCCACGAAATAAGAGAGGAAGAATCAAGTCAAAACATTATTTTCTTCTTATTCTTTGTCTTAGTTGTCTTTGTAATTCCCTAAGTATTTCCTTTAAGGTTTTGGTAGACTTTTGGGAGTCATTTTGAATTTCCTAGACTACTATAAGTACTCTCTTGTATCCATCTTTCTGAATCACCAAAAATTTTAATAGCAAATCTCCTTTGTAAACTTGTTTGATCATCCTCTTGAATAAGGAATTTTAGAACACTTTCTCATTCCTCTCAAGAGCCGAAAGTCTAAGGGATCTTCATCACCCTTGGAAGTTTCAAGTCGATTCACCCCTTTCCCAACGTGCCTGGCCTTTGTCATTAACACAGAGCAAGCAGATAGTCCAAGTACTTTCCACCATCCTTGAAAAGTATCATCCATTTCCCCTTGTTCTCGGATCCATCCACTTAAGAGCTCACACATCCGCAAGTTATACCACCGTTTCACCCATTCCGGAACGTCAATCAATTCACCCACTCTTCCACAACCGTTTGGAATTGATCAGGGGCGTGATCATCATCAGGATCACATCAGATTGGATTGATTGGAGGCCTTGTCGTAGCTATTTTGGTCTTAACTTTTGTATCAACATAGAAAATTGAGCTAGCTTAATGCCATTGGATCTGTGTCATTTTGAACTCTAAATAAAACTTACGGACGATTTAGTGCGGACTTGTCAAGTTGATCGGCCAGTTAAATTGATCATTCTAAACTGATCACTGGTGCTCCTAGAGTAGAGGCTTATAAGCGAAGCATAATGCATGGCATCATGCAGTTTGGGATACATTTGATTACTTGGAGGCTTTTTGTAGCTCTTGCGGTCTTAAATGTGGTTAGAATATGGAAAATTGAGCTAGCTTAACGTGGGCGTTGAACTCATGTCATTTTGAGCTCTAAATCAAAAGTTAAAGACGATCTAGTGTGGAAATGTCAAGTTGATCAGCTAGTTAAAAAGATCATTCTAAACTGATCATTGGTGCCCATTGAGTAAAGACTTATATATGAAGCACAATGCATGGGATCACGCATTTTGGGATATATTTGATTAACGTGTCCATTGGATTCGTGCTATTATAAACTCTAAATCAAAATTTACGAACGATTTAGTGCGGATATGTCAAGTGATCGACCAGTTAAAACGTTCGTTCTAAACTGATCATTGGTGCTGCTTGAATAAAGGCTTATCAATGAAGCATAATGCATGACATCACAAGGTTTGGTATAGAATGGATTACGTGGAGGCTTTGTCGTAGTTATTTTGGTCTTAAATTATATCACAATATAGAACATTTAGCTAGCTTAATGTGGGCGTTTGATTCGTATCATTTTGTGGATGATTTAATGCGGAAATGTCAAATGATCTGCTAGTTAAAATGATCATTCTAAATTCAAGCAATCTATAATAATATGAATGAGACCTCGATTCCTCTGTTTGTTTGATTATCACTGGTGCTCCTTGAGTAAAATGCATGCCATCATATAGTTTGGGATAGATTTTACTTGGGGGCTTTGTCGTAGCTATTTTGGTCTTAAAATTTGTTACAATATAGAAAATTAAGCTAGCTTAACGTGGGCATTGGATTTGTTCCATTCTGAACTCTAAATTAAAATTTAGAGACGATTTAGTGCGGACATATCAAGTGGCCGGCCAGTTAAAATGATCATTCTAAACTGATTATTGGTGCACCTTGAGTAAAGGCTTATAAATGAAGCATAATGCATGACATCACAAAGTTTTGGATACATTGGATTACTTGGAGGATTTTTTGTAGCTCTTTGAGTCTCAAATGTTCTCACAATATTGAATATTGAGCTAGCTTAACGTGGGCGTTGGATTAGTGTCATTCTGAACTCTAAATAAAAAGTTACACACGATTTAGTGCAGACTTGTCAAGTGATCGGCCAGTTAGAATGATCATTTTAAGCTGACCATTGGTGCTCCTTGAGTAAAGGCTTATAAATGAAGCATAATGCATGGCATCACGCAGTTTGTGATACATTGGATTACTTGGAGGCTTTGTCGTAGCTCTTTCAGACTCAAATGTTATCACAATATACAAAATTGAGCTAGATTAACATGGGCGTTGGATTCATGTAATTCAGAACTATAAATCAAAATTTACGGAAGATTTATTGCGGACATGTCAAGTGATTGGCCAGTTAAAATTATAATTCTAAACTGATCATTTGTGCTCCTTGAGTAAACACTTATAAATGAAGCATAATACATCGCAATAAGAGTTTTGGGATACATTGGATTACTTGGATGCTTTGTCGTAACTCTTTCAGTCTTAAATGTTGTAACAATATACAAAATTGAACTAGCTTAACGTGTGCGTTCGATTCGTGCCATTCTGAACTCAATATCAAAATTTACAGAAGATTTAGGGCGTACATGTCAAGTAAACGGGCAGTTAAAACGATCATTCTAAACTGATCTCTAGTGCTCCTTGAATAAAGGCTAATAAATGAAGCATAGTACATGACATCATGTTGTTTGGGATATAGTGGATTACTTGGAGGTTTTGTTGTATGTATTTTGGTCTTACATTTGTCACAATATAAAAAATTGAGCTAGCTTAACGTGGGCGTTAGATTCGTGTCATTTTGTTGTCTATATCAAAAGTTATTGATAATTTAATGCGATCATGTCAAGTGATCGGCTAGTTAAAATGATCATTCAAAACTGATCATTGGTGCTCCTTGAGGCTTATAAATGAAGCTTAATGCATGCGATAACGCAGTTTGGGATAGATTGGATTTCTTGGAGGCTTTGTCATAGCTCTTTCGGTCTTAAATTTTATCACAATATAGAAAATTAATCTAGCTTAACGTGGGTGTTGGATTCTTTAGGAACTTGAATATTTCCCAACTGTTCTGGCCATTTACTGTTATTGCTTCTGTAAACATAGCAGCTAAATAATCCCATCGCGTTACATAAGGTCGTACTGTGCTCTCCAAAGAGCAACTCTTCTCAAAATCTCAAAAGGTGATGAGTTGGAATCCCATTCCAACTAAGGATTCTTGTGGTTCTAGAGGATCCAACTACAGGAGAACCAGGGACGGAGAGCTTCCCCCCCCCCCTTTTCCAAAAGTTGCGGAAGATTTAGGTCGGACATATCAATTGATTGGCTAGTTAAAATGAACATTCTTAACTGATCATTGGTGCTGCTTGAGTAAAGGGTTATAGATGAAGCATAATGCATGACATCACGCAGTTTAGGTTAGATTGGATTTCTTGGAGGGTTTCTCATAGCTATTTTGGTCTTAAATTTTATCAGAATATAGAAAATTGAGCTAGCTTCACGTGTTGGATTCATAGCATTCTGAACTATAAATAAAAAGTTACGGACAATTTAGTGCGGACATGTCAAGTTGATCGGCCAGTTAAAACGATCATTCTAAACTAATCGTTGGTGCTCCTTGAGTAAAGACTTACAAATGAGGCATAATGCATGACATCACATAGTTTGGGATAGATTTGATTACTAGGAGGTAGCTATTTTGGTCATAAATATTGTAACAATATAGAAAATTGAGCTAGCATATCGTGGACGTTGGATTCGTGTCATTCTGAACTCTAAATCAAAACTTACGTACGATTTAGTGCGGACATCTCAAGTGATCAGCTAGTTAAACTGATCATTCTAAACTTAATATTGGTGCTCCTTGAGTAAACGCATATAAATGAAGCATAATGCATGGCATCACGTAGTTTGGGATACATTGGATTACTTAGAGGCTTTTTCGTAGCTCTTTCAGTCTCAAATATGGTCACAATATTGCAAATTGATCTAGCTTAACGTGGGTTTGGGACTCATGTCATGTCATTTTGATCATATTAAACTGATCATTGGTGCTGCTTGAGTAAAGCCTTATATATAAATCATAATGCATGACATCACGCAGTTTAGGTTAGAATGGGTTACTTGGAGGCTTTGTGGTAACTCTTTCAATTGATCGGTTAGTTAAAATGATCATTTGAAATATATAATTGTTGCTCCTTGAGTAAAGGCTTATAAATGATGCATAATGCATAACATCACGTAGTTTGGGATAGATTTGATCACTTGGAGGCTTTGTCGAAGCTATTTCAGTCTTAATTTTTGTTACAATATAGAAAATTGAGCTAGCTTAATGTGGGCGTTGGATTCGTGTCTTTTTGAGCTCTAAATGAAAAGTTACGGAAGATTTAGTTTGGACATGTCAAGTGATCAGCTTGTTGAAATGATAATTCTAAACAGATAATTGCTGCTCCTTGAGTAAAGGCTTATAGATGAATCATAATGCATAACATCACGCAGTTTGGAGTAGATTGGATTTCTTGGAGGGTTTCTCGTAACTATTTCGGTCTATAATTTTATCACAATATAGAAAATTGAGCTAGCTTGACGTGGGCATTGGATTCGTGTAATTTTGAGCTCTAAATCAAAAGTTACGGACGATTTAGTGCTGACATGTCAAGTGATCGGCTAGTTAAAATGATTATTCTAAACCTATCATTGTTGGTCCTTAAGTATAGGCTTCTAAATGAGGGATAATGCATGACATCACATAGTTTGGGATAGATTTGATTACAAGGAGGTAGCTATTTCGGTCTTAAATTTTGTAGCAATATAGAAAATTGAGCTAGCATAACGTTGGCGTTGGATTCGTGTCATTCTGAACTTTAAAAGTTACGAATGATTTAGTGTGCACATCTCACGTGATTCGTTAGTTATTCTAAACTTATTATTGGTTCTACTTGAGTAAACGGTTATAAATGAAGCATAATGCATGACATAACACAGTTTGGGATTCATTGGATTTCTTAGACGCCTTTTCGCAGCTCTTTCAGTCTCAAATATGGTCACAATATGTAAAATTGAGCTAGCTTAACATGGGTACTGGGCTCATGTCATTTTGTGCTCTAAATAAAAATTTAAAGATGAATTAGTGCAGATATGTCAAGATGATCAGGTAGTTAAAATGATCAGTCTAAACTGATCATTGGTGCCCTTGAGTAAAGGCTTATAAATGAAGGATGGTGCATGACATCACGCATTTTGGATAGATTGGATTTCTTGGAGGCTTTGTCATTGTCATTTCGGTCTTAAATTTTGTCACAATTTAGAAAGTCGAGCTTGGTTAATATGGGCATTAGATTCGTGTCATTTTGAAATATAAATCAAAAGTTAGTGGCGATTTAGTGCGGACATGACAAGTTGATTGGCCATATAAATTGATCATTGGTGCTCCTTGAGTAAAAACTTATAAATGAAGCATAATGCATGACATCACACAGTTTGGCATACATTGGATTACTTGGAGGCTTTTGCGTAGGTCTTTAAGTATCCCATTTTGTCACAATATGGAAAATTGAGCTAGCTTAACTGGGTGTTGGAATCAGGTCATTTTGAGCTCTAAATCAAAAGTTAAAGACGATATAATGGGGATATGTCAAGTTGATCAGCTAGAAAAATGATTATTCTAAACTGATCATTGGTGCTCCTTGTGTAAAGGCTTGTACATGAAGCATAATGCATGGCGTCACGCAGTTTGGGATACATTGGTTTACTTGGAGGCTTTTTCATAGCTCTTTCAATAATGTGGTCACAATCTTGATAACTCTGCTAGCTTAACGTCGGTGTTGGACTCATGTCATTTTGAGCTCTAAATCAAAAGTTAAAGACGACTTAGTGGGGACATGTCAAGTTGATCAGCTAGGAAAAACGGTTATTCTAAACTAATCACTGGTGCTCCTTGAGTAAAAGCTTATAAATGAAGCGTATACATGGCGTCATGCAGTTTGGGATTAGTTTACTTGCAAGCTTTTTCGTAGCTCCTTGAATCTCAAATGTGGTCACATCGTGGATAACTGAACTAGCTTAACATGGGCGTTGGACTCATGTCTTCTTGAGCTCTAAATGAAAAGTTAAAGACGATTTAGTGCGGCCATATCAAGTTTATCAGCTAATTAAAATCATCATTCTAAACTGATCATTGGTGCTCTTTGAGTAAAGGGTTATAAATGATGCATAATGTGTGGCATCATGCAGTTTGGGATACATTGGATTACTTGGAAGCTTTTTGGTAGCTTTTTCAGTCACAAAGTTGTCACAATATAGAAAATTGAGCTAGCTTAGTGCGGGCGTTGGATTCGTGTCATTCTAAACTCTAAATCAAAAGTTATAGACGATTTTGTGCGAACATTTCAAGTTGATCGGCTAGTTAAAATGATCATTCTAAACTGATCATTGGTGCTCCTTGAGTAAAGACTTATAAATGAAGTATAATGCATGGCATCACGCAGTTTGGAATACATTGGTTTACTTGGAGGCTTTTTCGTAGCTATTTCAGTCTCAAATGTTGTCACAATATGGAAAATTGAGCTAGCTTAACATTGACACTAGGCTCATGTCATTTTGAGCTCTAAATAAAAATTCAAAGATGATTTAGTGCACAAATGTCAGCTAGACGATTTTGTGCGAACATTTCAAGTTGATCAGCTAGTTAAAATGATCAGTCTAAACTGATCATTGGTGTCCCTTGAGTAAAGGCTTATAAATGGAAGATAGTGCATGACATCACACATTTTGGATAGATTGGATTTCTTGGAGGCTTTTTCGTAGCTATTTTGGTCTTGAATTTTGTCACAATATAGAAAGTTGAGCTAGGTAAATATCGGCGTTAGATTCGTGTCACGATTTAGTGTGGATATGTCAAGTTGATTGGCCAGTGAAAATGATCAATCTAAATTGATCATTGGTGCTCTTTGAGTAAAGGCTTATAAATAAACATAATGCATGGCATAGTGTAGTTTGGGATACAATGGATTACTTGGAAGCTTTTTCGTAGTTCCTGCAGTCTCAAAGTTATCACAATATAGAAAATTGAGGTAGATTAGCGTGGGCGTTGGATTCGTGTCATTCTAAACTCTAAATCAAAAGTTACAGACGATTTAGTGCGGACATTTCAAGTTGATCAGCCAGGAAAAATGATTATTCTAAACTTATCATTGGTGCTCCTTGGGTAAATGTTTATAAATGAAACATAATGCATGGCATCATGCAGTTTGGGATGAATTGGTTTACTTGGAGGCTTTGTCATAGCTCTTTCATTCTCCAATATGGTCACATTATGGATAACTGAGCTAGCTTAACATGTGCGTTGGACTCATGCCATTTTGAGCTCTAAATCAAAAGTTAGAGACGATTTAGTGCGGACATGTCAAGTTGATCAGCTAGTTAAATTGATCATTCTAAATAGATCATTGGTGCTCCTTAAGGAAAGGCTGATAAATGAAGCATAATGTATGTCATGACGCTGTTACGGATATATTTGATTACTTGGAGGCTTTGTCGTAGGTATTGCGGTATTAAATTTTGTCACAATATATAAAATTCAGCTAGTTTAATGTGGGTGTTGGATTCGTGTCAGTCAGAACTCTAATCAAAAGTTACAGACGATTCGATGCGGACATGTCAAGTGATCGGCTAGTTAAATTGATCATTCTAGACTGATCATTGTTGCTCTTTAAGTAAAGGCATATAAATGAAGCATAATGTATGGCATCACACAGTTTGGGATATTTTGTTACTTTGAGGCTTTGTCATAGCTATTTCGGTCTTAAATTTTGTTACATTATAGAAAACTGAGCTATCTTAACGTGAGCATTGGTTTCATGTCTTTCTGAACTCTAAATAAAAAGTTACAAACGATTTAGTGCGGATATCTCAAGTGATCGGCCAAATAAAATGATCATTCTAATCGGATTATTTGTAATTCTTGATTAAAGGCTTATAAATGAATAATAATGCCTGGCAACACGCTGTTTTGGATACATTGGATTACTTGGAGGCTTTTTCGTTGCTCTTTCAGTCACAAATGTGGTCACAATATGGAAAATTGAGCTAGCTTAACATGGGCGTTAGACTCATGTCATTTTGAGCTGTAAACCAAAAGTTCCGGACGATTAAGTGCGGACATGACAAGTTGATCAGCTAATTAAAATGATCATTCTAAATTTATCATTGGTGCCCCTTGAGTAAAAGCTTATAAATGAAGCATAATGCATGGCATCACGCATCTCGGGATAGATTGGACTGCTTGGAGGCTTTGTTGTAAGTATTCTGATCTTGAATTTTGTCACAATATAGAAAATTTAGCTAGGTTAACGTGGGTGTTGGATTCGTGTCATTTGGAACTCTAAATCAAAAGTTACGGATGATTTAGTGCGGACACGTCAGGTGATCGGCTAGCTAAAATGAGCATTCTAAACTGATCATTGTTGCAGCTTGAGTAAAGGCTTGTAAAAGAAGCATAATGCATGGCATCGCACCGTTTGGGATAGGCTTTGTCGTAGCTATTTTGGTCTTAAATTTTGTTACAATATAGAAAATTTGGCTACCTTAACGTGGTCATTGGATTCGTGCCATTATGAACTCTAAATCAAAAGTTACAGACGATTTAGTGCGGAAATGTCAAGTGATTGGCCAGTTAAAATGATCATTCTAAATTGATCATCGGTGCTCGTTGAGTAAAGGCTTATAAATAAAGCATAATGCATGGCATCATGCACTTCAGGATAGATTAGATTACATGGAGTCTTTGTCATTTCAATTTTGGTCTTAAAATTTGTCAGAATATAGAAAATTGAGCTAGCTTAACGTGCGCGTTGAAATCGTGTCATTCCGAACTCTAAATCAAAAGTTATGGACGATTTATTGCGGTCATGTCAAGTGATCAGCCAATTAAAATTATCGTTCTAAACTTATTACTGGTTCTCCTTGAGTAAAGGGTTATAAATGAATTATAATGCATGGCATCACTCATTTCGGATACATTGGATTAATTAGACGCTTTTTTCGTAGCTCTTTCTTTCTAAATTGTTTACACAATATGGAAAATTGAGCTAGCTTAACATGGGCGTTGGACTCATGGCACTTTGAGCTCTAAATAAAAAGTAAAGGATGCTTTTGTGCGGACATGTCAAGTGGTTCAACTAGTTAAAATGCTCATTCTAAACTGATCATTGGTTCTCCTTGAGTAAAGGGTTACAAGTGAAGCATAATGCATGACATCACACTGTTTGGGATACATTGCATTTCTTGGAGGCTTTGTCCTATCTATTTCGGTCTTAACTTTTGTCACAATATAGAAAATTAAGCTAACTTAACGTGGTGTTGGATTTGTGTCATTTTGAACTCTAAAACAAAGTTACGGATGATTTAGTGCAGACATGTCATGTTGATCGGCCAGTTAAAATGATCATACCAAACTGATCATTGGTCCTCTGTGAGTACAGCCTTATAAATGAAGCATAATGCATGGCATCACACAATTTAAGATATATCGAATTACTTGGAGGCTTTGTCGTAGCTATTTCTGTCTTAAAATTTATCACAATAGAAAAAATTAAGCTAGCTTAATGTGGGCATTGGATTTGTATCATTTTGAACTCTAAATAAAAAGTTACAGACGACTTAGTGCGGACATGTCAAGTTGATCGTCCAGTTAAAATGATCATTCTAAACTGATCATTGGTGCTGCATCGGTAAAGACTTATAAATGAAGCATAATGCATTTCATCACGCCATTTCAGATACATTGGATTACTTGGAGCTAGCTTAACATGGGCGTTGGACTAATGTCATTTTGAGCTCTAATCAAATTTTAAAAACGATTTAGTTAGGACATGTAAGTTGATCGGCTAGTTAAAATGATCATTCTAAACTGATCATAAGTGCTCCTTGTGTAAAGGACATAAATGAAGCATAATACATGGCATCATGCAGTTTGGGATATATTGGATTACTTGGAGGCTTAACCATAGCTATTTTGCTTTTAACTTTTGTCGCAATATAGAAAGTTGAGCTAGCTCAAACGTGGGTGTTGGATTCTTGTCATGTTGAACTCTAAATAAAAGTTATGGACGATTTAATGCGGAGATGTCAAGTTGATCGGCCAGTTAAAATGATCATTCTAAACTGATCACTGGTGCTCCTTGAGTAAAGGCTTATAAGTGAAGCATAACGCATGACATCACACCGTTTTGGATGCATTGGATTACTTGGAGGCTCTGTAGTCACTCTTTCAGTTTCAAATGTTGTCACAATATAGAAAATTGAGCTAGCGTAACGTGGGCGTTTGATTCCAGTTTTTTGAATTCTAAATGAAAAGTTACGGTCGATTTAGTGCGGACATGTCAAGTTGATGGGCCAGTTGAAATGATCATTCTAAACTGATCATTGGTGCTCCTTGAGTAAAAACTTGTAAATGAAGCATAATGCATGACATCACACAGTTTGGGATAGATTGAATTACTTGGAGGCTCTGTCATAGCTATTTCAAACTTAATTTTTTTTCAAAATCTAGAAAATTGAGCTAGGTTAACATGGGCATGGATTCGTGTCATTCTGAACTCTAAATCAAAATGTTAAAGACGATTTAGTGCAAACATGTCAAGTTGATCAGCTAGTTAAAATGATCATTCTAAACTGATCACTGGTGCTCCTTGAGTAAACGCTTATACATGAAGCATAATGCATGACATCACGAAGTTTGGGATAGGTTGAATTACTTGGAGGCTTAACTATAGCTATTTTGGTGTTAACTTTTGTCACAATATAGAAAATTGAGCTAGCTTAACGTGGGCATTGGATTCTTGTCATTTTGAGCTCTGAATGAAAAGTTAAAGACGAATTAGTGCATACATGTCATGTTGATCAGCTAGTTAAAATGACCATTCAAGACTGATCATTGGTGCTCCTTGAGTAAAGGCTTGTAAATGAAGAAGAATGCATGACATCACGCAGTTAGGGATATATTGAATTAGTTGGAGGCTCTGTCGTAGCTTTTTCGATCTTAAATGTTTTCACAATGTAGAAAATTGAGCTAACTTAACCTAGATGTTGGATTCATATCATTTTGAATTCTAAATAAAAAGTTACACACGATTTAATGCAAACATGTCAAGTGATCGACCCGTTAAAATGATCATTTTAAACTGATCATTGGTACTCCTTGAATAAAGGCTTATAAATGAAGCATAATCCCTGACATCTCACAGTTTCTGATTGATGGAATTACTTGGAGGCATAATGTATGGCATCACACAGTTTGGGATAGATTGGATTACTTGGAGGCTTAACCATAGCTATTTTGGTCTTAACTTTTTAAACAATATAGAAAATTGAGCTAGCTTAACTTGGGTGTTGGATTCTTGTCATTTTGAACTCTAAATAAAAGGTTACAAACGATTTAGTGCAGAAAGTTCAAGTTGATCGACAACTAAAATAATCATTTTAAACTGATCATTGATGCTCATTGAGTAAAAGCTTATAAATGAAGCATAATGCATGGCATGACACAGTTTTGGATATATTGGATAAATTGGAGGGTTTGTAGTAGCTCTTTAGTCTCAAATGTGGTCAAAATATGGAAAATTAAGCTAGCTTAACGAAGGCATTGGACTCATGTCATTATGAGCTCTAAATTAATCAAAACTTAAAGACAATTTAGTGCGTACATGTTAAGTTGATCAGCTAGTTAAAATGATCATTCTTAACCGATCATTGGTGCTCCTTGTGTAAAGGCTTGTAAATGAAGTATAATGCCTGACATCACACAGTTTGGGATAGATTGAATTACTTGGAGGCTTTGTCGTAGCTATTTCATTCTTAAATTTTTTCACAATGTAGAAAATTGAACAAACTTAACGTATGTGTTGGATTCGTGTCATTTTGAACTCTAAATAAAAAGTTACGGATGATTTAATGCAAACATGTCAAGTGATCGGCCAGTTAAAATGATCATTCTAAACTGATCATTGGTGCTCCTTGAATAAAGGATTATAAATGAAGCATAATCAATGACATCACACAGTTGCTGATATATGGAATTACTTGGAGGCTTTGTCGTAGCTTTTTGGTCTTAAATTTTTGTCACAATATTGGCAATTGAGCTAGTGTAATGTGGTCGTTGGATTCGTGTCATTCTAAACTCTAAATTAAAAGTTATGTACAAATTAGTGCCCACATGTCAAGTGATCGGCCAGTTAAATTGATCATTCTAAACTGATCATTGGTACTCTTTGAGTAAAGGCTTATAAATGAAGCATAATGCATGACATCACATGGTTTGGGATATATTGGATTACTTGGAGGGTTTGTCGTAGCTATTTCGGTCTTTAAATTTATCACAATATAGAAAATTGAGCTAGCTTAATGAGGGCGTTGGATTCGTATCATTTTGAACTCTAAAAAAAAGTTACAGACTATTTAGTGTGGGCTGGTCAAGTTGATCGGTCAGTTAAAATGATCATTCTAAACTATTCATTGGTGCTCCTTGAGTAAAGGCAAATACATGAAGCATAATCCATGGCATCACAGAGTTTGGGATAGATTGGTTTACTTGCAGGCTTAATCGTAGCTATTTCGGTCTTAAATTTTGTCACAATATAGAAAATTGAGCTAACTTAACGTGGGTGTTGGATTCATTTCATTTTGAACTCTAAGTAGAAAGTTTTGGACGATTTAGTGCGGACACGTCAAGTTGATCGGCGAGTTAAAATGATCATTCTAAACTGATCATTGGTGCTCCTTCAGTAAAGGCTTATAAATGATGCATAATGTTGTCATCACACAGTTTGGGATACATTGGATCATTGGTGTGGACATGTCAAGTTAAAATCATCATTCTAAACAAATCATTAGTGCTCCTTGAGTAATGGCTTATAAATGAGGCATAATGCATGGCATCAAGCAATTTTGGATACATTGGATTACTTCTAGGCTCTGTTTTGGCTCTTTCAATCTCAAATGTTGTCAGATTTTTGAAAATTGACCAAGCTTAATGTGGGCGTTGGATTATTGTCATTCTGATCTCTAATTCAAATGTTACAGACGATTTTGTGCCCACATGCAAAGTTGATCGGCCAGTTAAAATGAGCATTATAGACTGATCATTGGTGCTCCTTGAGAAAATGCTTATAAATGAAGCATAATGCATGACATCACGCAGTTGGGGATACATTGGATTACTTGAAGGCTTTGTAGTAGCTCTTTTAGTCTCTAATGTTGTCACAATATAGAAAATTTGCTAGCCTCTATTTGCTATCTTAACGTGGGCGTTGCATTCATGTCATTCTAAACTCTTAATCAAAAGTTTTGGACGATTTAGTGTGGATATTTAGGTTGATCGGCCATTTAAAATGATCATTATAAACCAAGAATTGGTGCTACCTTAGTAAAGTTAATAAATGAAGCATGATGCTTGACATCATGCAGCTTGAGATACATTGGATTACTTGATGGATTTTTTGTAGCTCTTTGAGTCTGAAATGTTGTCACAATATGGAAAATTGAGCTAGCATAACGTGGGCGTTGGACTCATGTCATTTTGTGCTCTAAATCAAAAGTTAAAGATGATTTAGTGTGGAAATGTGAGGTTAATCAGCTAGTTAAAATAATCATTCTAAATTGATCATTGATGCTCCTTAAGTAAAGGCTTATAAATGAAGCATAATGCATGGAGCACATAGTTTGCGATACATTGGATTACTTGGAGGCTTTTTTGTAGATGTTTTAGTTTCAAATGTTGTCACAATATGGAAAATGAGCTAACTTAACGTGGGTATTGGATTCATGTCACTTTGAGCTCTAAATAAGAAGTTAAAGCCGATTTAGTGCAGACATGTCAACTTGATCGACCAGTTAAAATGATCATTCTAAACTGATTATTGGCTTATAAATGAATCATAATGCATGACATCAGGAAGTTTGGGATAGATTGGATTACATGGATGCTTTTTTCGTAGCTATTTCGATGTTAACTTTTTTCTCATTACACAAAGTTGAACTAGCTTAACATGGGCATTGGATTCGTGCCATTCTGAACTCTAAAGCAAAAGTTACGAAGGATTTAGTGTGGAAAAGTCAAGTTGATCAACTAATTAAAATGACCATTCTAAAGTGATCATTGGTGCTCCTTGAGTAAAGGCTTATAAATGAAGCATAATGCATGGCATCACATATTGCGGGATACATTGGATTAATTGGAGGCTTTGTTGTTGCTCTATCTGTCTCATATCTTGTCACAATATAGAAAATTCAGCTACCTTAACGTGGGCATTGGATTCGTGTCATTTTAAACTCTAAATCAAAAGTTACGGACGACTTAGTGCGACATGTCAAGTTGACTAGCCTGTTAAAATGATCATTCTGAATTGATCATTGGTGGTCCTTGAGTAAAGGTTTATATATAAAGATTAATGCATGGCATCACATAATTTCAGATAGATTGGATTACTTGAACGCTTTTTCGTAGCTATTTCGGTCTTAAATGTTGTCACAATATAGAAAATTAAGCTAGCTTAACGTGAGCGTTGGGTTCGTGTCATTCAGAAATCTAAATCAAAAGTTATGGACGATTTAGTGCGGACATGTCAAGTGATCGACCAATTAAAATGATCATTTTAAACTGATTATTGGTGTTTCCTTTAATAAATGAAGAATAATGCATGATGTCACGAAGGTTGGGATACATTGGATTACTTAGAGGCTTTATAGTAGCTATTTTAGTCCAAAATGTTGTCACAATATGGAAAGTTGAGCTAGCTTAATGTGGATGTTGGACTGATGTCATTTTTAGGTCAAAATCAAAAGTTAAAGATGATTAAGTGCTGTCATGTCCAGTTGATCAGCTAGTTAAAATGATCATGCTAAAGTGATCATTAGTGTTCCTTGAATAATGGCATATAAATGAAACATAATGGATGGCATCATGAGTTTAGGATATATTGGATTAGTTGGAGGCGTTGGATTTAGTGTGGCCAATTCAAGTTGATCAACTAGATAGGATAGATCATTTCGTAGCTGTTTTAGTTTCAAATGTTGACACAATATAAAAAAATTGAGGTAGCTTAACATGGGTGTTGGATTTGTCATTCTGAACTCTTAATCAAAAGTTATAGACGATTTAGTGTGGACGTAACAAGTTGATCGGCGAGTTAAAATGATCATTCCAAACTGATCAGTGGTGCTACTTGAGTAAAGTCTTATAAATGAAGCATAACGCATGGCATAATGCAGTTTGGGATAATTTGGATTACTTGTAGACTTTGTCGTAGCTATTTCAGTCTCAAATATTGTCACTATCATGAAAATGGAGTTTGCCTAATGTGGGCATTGGATTCGTGTCATTCTGAACTCTAAATCAAAACTTACGGGGCGATTTAGTGTGGACATGTCAAGTTAAAATCATCATTCTAAACAAATCATTGGTGCTCCTTGAGTAAAGGCTTGTAAATGAATCATAATGCATGGCATCAAGCAATTTTTGATACAATGGATTACTTCTGGGCTGTGTTGTAGCCCTTTCAATCTCAAATGTTGTCAGATTTTTGAAAATTGAGCTAGCTTAATGTGGGCGTTGGATTCGTGTCATTCTGATCTTTAATTCAAACGTGACGGACGATTTCGTGCCCACATGTAAAGTTGAACGGCCAGTTAAAATGAGCATTATAAACTGATCATTGGTGCTACTTGAGTAAATGCTTATCAGTGAAGCATAATGCATGGCATCACGCAGTTTGGGATACATTGGATTACTTGAAGGCTTTGTAGTAGCTCTTTTAGTCTCAAATGTTGTCACAATATAGAAAATTTGCTAGCCTAATTTTGCTATCTTAACTTGGGCATTGGATTCATGTCATTCTAAACTCTTAATCAAAAGTTTCGGATGATTTAGTGTGGACATGTTAGGTTGATCGGTCATTTAAAATGATAATTAAAAACCTAGGATTGGTGCTCCCTTAGTAAGGTGATAAATGAAGCATAATGCATGACATCAAGCAGTTTTTGATACATTGGATTACTTGATGGCTTTTTTGTAGCTCTTTCAATCTCAAATGAAGCATAATTCATGGAGCACACAGTTTGCGATACATTGGATAACTTGGAAGCTTTTTCGTAGATGTTTTAGTTTCAAATGTTGTCACAATATTGAAAAATGAGGTAACTTAACGTGGGAATTGGATTCATGTCACTTTGAGATCTAAATAAGAAGTCAAAGCCGATTTAGTGCAGACATGTCAACTTGATTGACCAGTTAAAATGATCAATCTAAACAGATTATTGGCTTATAAAAGAAGCATAATGCATTACATCAAGTAGTTTGGGATAGAGTAGATTACATGGAGGCTTTGTCGTAGCTATTTTGGTGTTAACCTTTTTACATTACAGAAAATTGAGCTAGCTTAACATGGGCGTTGGATTCGTGCCATTTTGAACTCTAAATCCAAAGTTATGAAGGACTTAGTGTGGAAAAGTCAAGTTGATCAACTAATTAAAATGATCATTCTAAAGTGATCATGGGTGCTCCTTGAGTAAAGGCTTATAAATGAAGCATAATGCATGGCATCACGCAGGTTGGGATACATTGAATTACTTGGAGGCTTTGTAGTAGCTATTTCAGTCCCAAATGTTGTCACAATATGGAAAAATGAGATACCTTTACGTGGGCATTAGATTCATGTAATTTTGAGCTCTAAATCAAAAGTCAAATCCGATTTAGTTCATACATGACAAGTTGATCGGCCAGTTAAAATGATCATTCTAAACTGATTATTTGTGTTCATTGAGTAAAAGCTTATAAAGGAAGCATAATGCATGGCATTAGGCAGTTTGGGATAGATTGGATTACATGGAGGCTTCGTCGTAGCTATTTTGATGTTAAATTTTTTCACATTATAGAAAATTGAGCTAGCTTAACATGTGCGTTGGATTCGTGCCATTCTGAACTCCAAATCAAAAGTTACGAACTATTTGGTGTGGACAAGTCAAGTTGATTAGATAATTAAAATGATCATTCTAAACTTATCATTGGTACTCCTTGAGTAAACGCTTATAAATGAAGCATAATGCATGGCATCACGCAGTGTTTGTGATACATTGGATTACATGAATGCTTTGTATTAGCTATTTCAATCTCAAATGTTGACACAATATGGAAAATTGATGTAGCTTAACACTGGCATTGGACTCATGTCATTCTGAGCTTTCAATGAAAAATTTAAGAAGATTTAGTGCGGACATGTGAAGTTGATGAGGTAGTTAAAATGATCATTGATGTTCCTTGAGTAAAGGCTTATAAATGAAGCATAATGCATGGCATCACGCACTTTGGGATACATTGGATAACTTGGAGTCTTTGTCCTAGCTATTTTAGTCTTAAATGTTGTCACAATATGGAAAATTGAGCTAGTTTGACGTGAGCATTGGATTCATATAATTTTGAGCTATAAATCAAAAGTAAAAGACGGGTGCTCCTTGAGTAAAGGCTTTTAAATGAACCATAATGCATGGTTTGTGTGATCTTCTACCTAATTTGATAACATATTTTTAAACAAATTTCTTAAATTGAAAAGCATTAACTAAAATGTTAATTTTCTTTTATTTATATCAAAATAAGTTATCAAAATACTAACTCTTTTGTAACAAACATATAAATATGACAAGATTAAGTTTAAAGACTCACGAATCTAAAATTAAAAAGAAAAAATACAAAATTCTATATACAATTTTATCTAAAATAATTAAAGTACTGTCACACAAATGAGGACATTTATTTCGTTTTTAACTCTTTTTATTCTTGTTTCATCATGTAAGGTTACATGTTTTATTAGTTGTTTCATAAAAATATTTTCTAGTACTTTTGAAATATTAATTTTAGTTTTTTAAAACATTTGTAGGTGCATCAAATATTATAAGCAAAGCCGTTTCCGAAAAGAGAACTCCTTCTTATGTTTCAGCAAAGAGTCTGATGGCTGAATTTCATAGATCCGATCATCTTCTAGCAAATGATCATAATGAACTCAGTCCTGCGGACAACATGATTGGTTATTATCATGAATGTGCATATTATTGTATGAGACAGGGAAGATGGATGGCTGAATGTCGAACTTGGAAATGTTACTGTGGGAAAATCATAACAAAATAATTAAATTTTATTTTGACTTTCAATTTATTTATCAATTATATACGATTTATATTTCGAAATAATGCGATTATACCTGATGTATCATTCGATGAAAAATTGTTATAAAATTATTGAATATATATGTGTAGACTTATCTAACCAACACAATTATTTATTGATTAATTTTATTTTATTAAATTACATGTTGACATATCTTCATTTGATTTGTGCTATACCCAAAACTAAAGTAAAACGAAGTATATAATTAAACGGATTGGTTTAAAAGTTAAGAATATGTCTAACTGTGCTAGACGTTTTATTGATTAAATTTTTTCAATCAGATCTATGAATAGTAAAAATGAAGGACAAAAGTGCAAAAACGTAACCACTGTGGATTAGTAGAGGATTATTTGTTATGAAGATTCTTGTATCCATTTTCAACACACAAATTTGGTAATCGTTCAATTTTTATGTTTTGATATTTTTAAATAAATTTACCCTTTAAAACATAATCCAAATTTTTTATCAAAAGCAACAAAAATACACTTTAATGGATTTTAAAGTATTATTTGGATCAAACCCATTATTTTTTCAACTCTTTCATCTTAAGAGAGATTTTATATAAAATTTTTTTTTCTTTAAAATTAGTTGTTTTCAAAAGTGAGTAGTCAAAATTGAAAGGATGTACGAGTGAATTTGAATTTTTCCTTCGCTTATTACAAATAATAAATGTACGGTTCTTTAAATACTATATCTCTAATTATCTACCTTTTGCATATTTTTTATTTCACGCTACAATTAATCTTGTTAGTAATTGATATTGTACCCTCGTATAAGATTTAGGATGATATAGCTATGATAACTTAGGATTATCAAGAAAACAAATAGATTATAACAATCATGAATTTAGGTGCTATTCAAACTTGAATTATTCATGCAGAATTGGTAAAAATCAGATGAATAACAATGATTTCTCATTGATAATATATATATTAATTTGATTTTCTCACATTAAATTTTATTAGTTTTGACTACTATATACTATTTTTGTGTATATCCAAAAAAATATAAAGTTCACAATTTATTTGAAGATATGCCATTGTGTTTAGCTAATGCATTTTCCTATTCTAAATGTCTCTTTAGCAGCCATCCCGGAAGCATTGAGAAATTATTTGTATTAATATTTGATCAATTATATAATTCTTTTTTGATAAAATTATTTATTTTTATTAATGATGAAACTTGACTTTGATTTTCATTTTACCTCATAAAACCTATTTTGAAAATGAAAATTATAAGAGAAACGAATGACTAAAATATTTTCAATGGGATGATGAATCTAGGAAATATGATAAGTGTGAGATGATGTTTACTATTCACGAGATACAATAACCCGGATAACTGAACCAGGATTTGGAACCTAGAGGAGCAAGTTAGAAGGATTTTCAGGTGATATAGATGATGAACAAGAGGGCATTGGGGTTTATGAAAAAGCATGATGTTGATTATAAAGAGATATAGTATACAAGATTAAGATTTCGTCCACTTTGCAATGATGTTTAGACATAGGAACTCTCATGGAATCAAGACGATATGATATTTTTTACACAATACAAAAAAATTTCATATACTCAGATATACATTAGGAAATAAACATCAATATCAAAGTATGTTTATGAAATTTCTAATACCACTTCAATACAGTTTAAATTTACTAAAGTAGTTTTGATTTGATGATATATGACCAATATATGACATCATGTACATTGAATATATTGGATTAGTTGGAGGCTTTTTCTATCTCTTTCAGTCTCAAATTTTGTAACAATATAGAAAATTGGCGTAGCGTAACGTGGGCGTTGGATTCGTGTCATTCAGAACTCTAAATCAAAAGTTACGGACGATTTAGGGGTGACATGTCAAGTTGATCAGCAAGTTAAAATGATCATTCTAAACTAAGCATTTGTTCTCCTTGAGTAAAAGCTTATAAATGAAGTATAATGAATGGCATCACATTGTTTGGGATACATTGGATTACTTGTAGACTTTGTAGTAGCTCTTTCAGTGTCAAATATTGTCACAATACAGAAAATTGAGCTAGCTTAATGTGGGCGTTGACTCATTTCACTTTTAGCTCTAAATAAAAAGTTGAAGACGATTTAGTGCAGACATGTCAAGTTTATTAGCTAGTTAAAATGATAATTCTAAACTGATCAATGGTGCTCCTTGAGTAAAGTTTTATAAATGAAGCATAAATCATGGCATCACGAAATTTGGTATAGATTCAATTACTTGGAAACTTTGTCTTTCTGAGTTCTATATGAAAATTTAAAGATGATTTAGTGCGGACATATCAAGTTGATCTGCTAGGTAAAATGATCATTCTAAACTGATCATTGGTGCTCCTTGATTTAAGAATTTGAAATGAAGCATAATGCATTGCATCACGCAGCTTTTGGATACATTGGATTATTTGGACGATTTGTCGTAGCTCTTTCAGTCTCAAATGTTGTCACAATATAGAAAATTGAGCTAGGTTAATGTGGGCATTGGATTCGTGTCATTCTGAACTCTTAATCAAAAGTTACGGACAATTTAGTGCATACATGACAAGTTGATCGGCGAGTTAAATTGATCATTCTAAAGTGATCATTGGTGGTCCTTGAGTAAAGACTCATAAATGAAGCATAATGCATAACATCACGCAGTTTGGGATATATTCAGTGTCAAATGTTGCCACAATACAAAAAATTGAGATATCTTAATGTGGGCGTTGACTCATGTCACTTTTAGCTCTAAATAAAAAGTTGAAAACGATTTAGTGCAGACATGTCAAGTTGATTAGCTAGTTAAATGATAATTTTAAAATGATCATTAGTGCTCCTTGAGTAAAGGCTTATAAATGAAGCATAAATCATGACATCATGCAATTTGGGATACATTCAATTACTTGGAGACTTTGTCGTAGATCTTACGGTCTCAAATGTTGTCACAATATTGAAAATTTGCAAGCCTAATGTGGGCATTGTATTCGTGTCATTCCGAACTCTTAATCAAATGTTACGGACGATTTACTGTGGACATGTCAGGTCGATCAGCCATCTAAAATGATCATTATAAACTGATCGGTGGTGCTCCCAGAGTAAAGGTTATAAACGAAGCATGATGTATGACATCAAGATGTTTCGGATACATTGGATTACATGATGGCTTTTTCGTAGCTCTTTGAGTGTCAAATGTTGTCACAATATGGAAAATTGACCAAGCAAAACGTGGACGTTGGAGTCATGTCATTTTGTGCTCTACATCAAAAATTAAAAATGATGTAGTGTGGACATGCTAAATTGATTAGATAGTCAAAATGATCATTCTAAAGTGATAATTAGTTCTCCTTGAGTAAAGGCGTATAAATGAAGCATAATTCATAGCATCACGTAGTTTGGGATAGATAGCGTTACTTGGAGGCTTTGTCTAGCTCTTTCACTCTCAAATGTTGTCACAATATAGAAACTTGAGCTAGTTTAACGTGGGCATTGGATTTATGTCATCTATGCTCTAAATCAAAGTTAAAGACGATTTAGTGTGGACAAGTCAAGGTTATCAGCTTGTTACAATGATCATTCTAAATTGATCATTGGTTCTCCTTGAGTAAAGGCTTATAAATGAAGCATAATCCATGGCATCACGCATTTTGGGATAGATGGGATTACTTGGAGATTATAAGACCGAAATAGCTACAACAAAGTCTCCAAACGGTCCAATCTATCCCAAACTGCGTGACGCCTTGCCTCATGCTTCATTTATAAGCCTTTACTCAAGGAGCACGAATGATCAGTTGAGAATGATCATTTTAACTAGCTGATCAACTTGACATGTCCGCACTAAATCGTCCCTAACTTTTGATTTAGAGTTCAAAATGCGACTAATCCAACACCAACGTTATGCTAGCTATATTGTCTATATTGTGACAAAATTTAAGATCAAAATAGCTATCACAAAGCCTCCAATTAATCCAATCTATCCCAAACTGTTTGTTGCCATGCATTATGCTTAATTTATTAGCCTTTACTCAAGGAGCACCAATGATCAGTTTAGAGTGATTGTTTTAACTAGCTGATGAACTTGACATATCCGCACTAAAAGGGCTTTTACTTTTTATTAAGAGCTCAAGATGACATGAATCCAACGCCTACATTAAGCTAGCTCAATTTTCCATATTGTGACAACATTTGAGATAGAAAGAGCTAGACAAAGCCTCAAAGTAATGTAAACTATCCCAAACTGTGTGATACCATGCATTATGCTTCATTAATAAGCTTTACTCAAGGAGCACAGATGAACAGTTCAAAATGCTCATTTTAAATGACCGATCAACTTGACATGTCCGCACTAAATTGTCCGCAATTTTTAATTTATTGTCCAAAATGACACGAATCCAACACCCACGTTAAGGTAGATCAGTTTTCTATATTGTGACAAAATTGAAGATCAAATTAGCTAAACAAAGCATCCAAGTTATCTAAGCTTTCCAAAACTGCATGTTGCTATGAATTATGCTTCATTTATACGTCTTTACTCAATGAGCACCAATGATCAGTTTAGAATGGTCATTTTAATTGGCTAATCAACTTGACATGTCCACACTACATCATACCTAAATTTTGATTTATAGTTCAAAAAGACACGAATCCAACACCCACGTTAAGCTACCTCAATTTTCTATATTGTGACAAATTTAAGATCAAAATAGATTTGACAAAGTCTCCAAGTAATCCAATCTATCCCAAAATACGTGATGCCATGCATTATGCTTAATTTATATGCTTTTACTCAAGGAGCACCATTGATTAGTTTAGAATGATCATTTTAACTAGTTGATCAACCTGACATATCCGCACTAAATTGACTTTTACTTTTTATCTAGAGCTCAAGATGACATGAATCCAACGTGCATGTTAAGCTAACTCAATTTTCTATATTGTGACAGAATTTAAGAACGAAATAGCTATCACAAAGCCTCCAATTAATCCAATCTATCCCAAACTGCTTGTTGCCATGCATTATGATTAATTTATAAGCCTTCACTCAAGGAGCACCAATGATCAGTTTATAATGATCAGTTTAGAATGATCATTTTAACTGGCCGATCAACTTGACATTTTTCACAATAAATCGTTCGTAACTTTTGATTTAGAGCACAAGATGACATGAATCCAACGCCTACGTTAAGCTAGCTCAATTTTCCATATTGTGAAAACATTTGAGATTGAGGATTTAGACGAAGCCTCAAAGTCATGCAATCTATCACACACTATGTGATGCCATGCATTATATTTCATTTATAAGCCTTTACTGAAGTAAAGTCATGCCATGCTTACTGAATGCTGAGTTTAGAATGATCATTTTAACAGGCAGATCAACTTGACATGTCCGCACTAAATCGTCTAGAATTTTTGATTTGGAATTCAAAATGACACGAATCCAACACCCACGTTAATCTAGCTCAATTTTCTATATTTTGAAAAAATTTAAGATCAAAATAGCTATCACAAAGCCTACAAGTAATCCAATCTATCCCAAAATGTGTGTTGCCATGCATCATGTTTAATTTATAAGCCTTTACTCAATGAGCACCAATGATCAGTTTAGAATGATATTTTTAACTAGCTGATCAACTTGACATGTCTACACTAAATCGGCTTTTAGTATTTATTTAGAGGTCAAGATGACATGAATCCAAGACCCATGTTAACTAGCTCAATTTCCCATATTTTGACAAAATTTGAGATTGAAAGAGCTAGAAAAAGCTTCAAAATATTGCAATTTATCCCATACTGCGTGATGCCATGTATACTTCATTTATAAGCCTTTACTCAAGGAACACCAATGATAAGTTTAGAATGATCATTTTAAGTTGCCGATCAACTTGACATGTCCGCACTAAATCGTTTGTAACTTTTGATTTAGAGTTCTAAATGACATGAATCCAACACCCACATTAAGCTCGCTCAATTTTTTACATTGTGACAAAAGGTTAGACCGAAATAGCTATGCGAATAACTCTCAGTAATCAAATCTATCCAAAACTGTGTTATGCCATGCATTATGCTTCTTTTATAAGTCTTTACTCAAGGGCCACGAATGATTTGTTTAGAATGATCTTTTTAATTGGCCGATCAACTTGACATATCCCCACTAAATCGTCCGTAACTGGTGATTTAGAGTTTGAAATGACACGAATGCAACACCCACGTTAAGCTAGCTCAATTTTCTATATTGTAACAAAAATTAAGATCAAAATAGCAACAAAAAAGTGTCTGAGTAATCCAATCTATCCCAAACAACATGATGCCATGCATTATGCTTAATTTATAAGCCTTTACTCAAGGAGCACCAATGATCAGTTTAGAATGGTCATTTTAACTGGCCAATCAAATTGACATGTCCGCATTATATCATCCGTAACTTTTGATTTATAGCTAAAGATGACATTACTCCAACACCCCTATTAAGCTAGTTCAATTTTCCATATTGTGAAAACATTTGAGACCGAAACATCTAAACAAAGCATCAAATTAATGCAAGCGCCCATAACTTTTGATTTATAGGTAAGATTGACACGAATCCAACGCCAACATTAAACTAATTCAATTTACTATATTGTAACAAAATATAGAACCAAAGTAGCTACGACAAAGTCACCAAGCAATCCAATCTATACCAAACGGCGTGATGTCATTCATTATGCTTCTTTTATAAGCCTTTACTCAAGGAGCACCAATGGCCAGTTTAGAACGATCATTTTAACTAGCCGATCAACTTGAATTGTCCGCCCTAAATCGTCTGTAACTTTTGATTTAGAGTTTAGAATCACATGAACCCTACACCCACGTTAAAGTAGAACAATTTTCTCTATTAAACAACATTTGAGATTCAAAGAGTTATGACAAAGCCTCCAAGTAGTCCTATGTATCCCAAACTGCATGATGCCATGCATTATGCTTCATTTATATGCCTTTACTCAAGGATAACCAATAATCAGTTTAAAATGATCATTTTAACTGGATGATCAACTTTCCATGTCCGCAATAAATCGTCTTTATCTTTTTTTAGAGCTTAAGATGACATGAATCAACCGCCCACGTTAAGCTAGCTCAATTTTCCATATTTTGAAAACATTTGAGACTGAAAGAGGTAGACAAAGCATCAAAGTAATGCAATCTATCCAAAAGGGCATGATATCATGCATTATGCTTTATTTATAAGCCTTTACTCAAGGAGCACCAATGCCCAGTTTAAAATGATAATTTTTACTGACCAATCAACTTGGCATATCCACACTAAATCATCCGTAACTTTTGATTTAGAATTCAAAATGACACGAATCCAACACTCACGTTATGCTAGCTCAATTTTCTATATTGTGACAAAATATATGAAGAAAATAGCTAAGAAAAAGCCTCTAAGTAATCCAATTTATCCCAAACTGCGTGATCCCTTTGCATTATGATTCATTTATAAGCCTTTACTCAAGCAGCACCAATGATTAGTTTAGAATGATCACTTTAACTAGCTGATTAACTTGACATGTCCGCACTAAATAATCTTTAACTTTTTTATTTAGAGCTCAAGATAACATTAGTCCAACGCCCATATTAAACTAGTTCAATTTTCCATATTGTGCAAACATTTGAGAGTGAAAGAGCTAGACAAAGAATCAAAGTAATGCTATCTATCCAAAACTGCGTGATGCCATGTATTATGCTTCTTTTGTAAGCCTTTACTCATGGAGCACCAGTGACCAGTTTAAAATAATCATTTCAACTGGCCCATCTTGACATGTCCGCACTAAATCGTCCATAACTTTTAACTTAGACTTCATAATGACACGAATCCAACGCCCAAGTTAAGCTAACTCAATTTTCTACATTGTTAAAAAATTTAAGACCAAAATGGCTACGAAAAAACCTCCAAGTAATGCAATATATCAAAAACTGCGTGATGTCATGCATTATGCTTCATTTATAAGCGGTTACTCAAGGGTTACGAATGACCTCCTTAGAATGATCATTTTAACTGAACGATCAACTTGACATGTACGCAATAAATCATCCGTAACTTTTAATTTAGAGTTCAGAATGGCTCGAACTCAACATCCACGTTAAGCTTACTTCATTTTCTATTCTGTGACAAAACTTAAGACCAAAATAGCTACGTCAAAGCCTTCAAGTAATCCAATCTATCCCAAACTACGTGATGCCATGCATTATACTTCATTTATAAGCCTTTACTCAAAGAGCACCATCAGTTTAGAATGATCATTTTAACTAGCTGATAAACTTGACATGTTCGCACTAAATAGTCTTTAACTTTTAATTTAGAGCTCAATATGACATGAATGCAACGCCCATGTTAAGCTAGCTCAATTTTCCATATTGTGAAATTGTTTGAGATTGAAGGAGCTAGACAAAGCGTCAAAGTAATGCAATCTATCTCAAACTGCGTGATGCCATGCATTCTACTTCATTTATAATCCTTTACTCAAGGAGCACTAATGATCAGTTTAGAATGATCATTTTAACTGGCCGATCAACTTGACATTTTAACAATAAATCGTTCGTAACTTTTGATTTAGAGCACAAGATGACATGAATCCAACGCCTACGTTAAGCTAGCTCAATTTTCCATATTGTGAAAACATTTGAGATTGAAGGATTTAGACGAAGCCTCAAAGTCATGCATTCTATCACAAACTATGTGATGCCATGCATTATATTTCATTTATAAGCCTTTACTGAAGGAGCACCAATGCTAAGTTTAGAATGATCATTTTAACAGGCCGATCAACTTGACATGTCCGCACTAAATCGTCTTGCATTTTGTGTTGAGCTAGATTAACGTGGGTGTTGGATTCCTGTCAAACTGCATGATGCCTTGCATTTTGCTTCATTTATAAGCCTTTACTCAAGGAGCACCAATAATCAGTTTACAATAATCATTTGAACTGGCCGATCAACTTGACATTTCCGCACTAAATCGTCCGTCACTTTTTATTTAGGCTTCAAAATGACACAGTCAAACACCCACGTTAAGCTAGCTCAATTGTCTATATTATGACAAAATATTAGATCGAAATAACTATCCAAAGCCTACAAGTAATCCAATCTATCCCAAACGGCGTGAGGCCTTGCATTATGCTTAATTTATAATCCTTTACTCAAGGAGCGATAATGATCACTTTAGAATGATCATTTTAACTAGCTGATCAACTTGATAGGTCAGCACTAAATCGTCTTTTACTTTTAATTTAGAGCTCAATATGACATGAATGCAATGACCATGTTAACCTAGCTCAATTTTCCATATTGTGAAAATGTTTGAGATTGATGGAGCTAGACAAAGCGTCAAAGTAATGCAATCTATCTCAAACTGCGTGATGCCATGCATTCTACTTCATTTATAATCATTTAATCAAGGAGCACTAATGATCAGTTTAGAATGACCATTTTAACTGGCCGATCAACTTGACATTTTCATAAGAAATCGTTCGTAACTTTTGATTTAGAGCACAATATGACATGAATCCAACGCCTACATTAAGCTAGCTCAATTTTCCATATTGTTAAAACATTTGAGATTGAAGGCTTTAGAAGAAGCCTTAATGTCATGCAATCTATCACAAACTATGTGATGCCATGCATTATATTTCATTTATAAGCCTTTACTGAAGGAGCACCAATGCTGAGTTTAGAATGATCATTTTAACAGGCCGATCAACTTGACATGTACGCACTAAATCGTCTTGCATTTTGTGTTGAGCTAGATTAACGTGGGTGTTAGATTCGTGTCAAACTGCATGATGCCTTGCATTTTGTTTCATTTATAAGCCTTTACTAAAGAAGCACCAATAATCAGTTTAAAATAATCATTTGAACTGGCCGATCAACTTGACATTTCCGCACTAAATCGTCTGTCACTTTTTATTTAGGCTTCAAAATGACATGAATCAAACACCCACGTTAAGCTAGCTCAATTGTCTTTATTATGACAAAACATAAGATCGAAATAACTATCCAAAGCCTACAAGTAATCCAATCTATACACACACAGCGTGATGCCTTGCATTATGCTTAATTTATAATCCTTTACTCAAGGAGCGATAATGATCAGTTTAGAATGATCATTTTAACTAGCGATAACCTTGATAGGTCCGCACTAAATCGTCTTTTACTTTTAATTTAGAGCTCAATATGACATGAATGCAACGCCCATGTTAAGCTAGCTCAATTTTCCATATTGTGGAAATTTTTGAGATTGAAGGAGCTAGAAAAAGCGTCAAAGTAATGCAATCTATCTCAATCTGCGTGATGCCATGCATTCTACTTCATTTATAATCCTTTACTCAAGGAGCACTAATGATCAGTTTAGAATGATCATTTTAACTGGCCGATCAACTTGACATTTTTCACAATAAATCGTTCGTAACTTTTGATTTAGAGCACAAGATGACATGAATCCAACGCCTACGTTAAGCTAGCTCAATTTTCCATATTGTGAAAACATTTGAGATTGAAGGATTTAGACGAAGCCTCAAAGTCATGCAATCTGTCACACACTATGTGATGCCATGCATTATATATTTCATTTATAAGCCTTTACTGAAGTAAAGTCATGCCATGCTTACTGAATGCTGAGTTTAGAATGATCATTTTAACAGGCAGATCAACTTGACATGTCCGCACTAAATCGTCTAGAATTTTTGATTTGGAATTCAAAATGACACGAATCCAACACCAATGTTAATCAAGCTCAATTTTCTATATTTTGAAAAAATTTAAGATCAAAATAGCTATCACAAAGCCTACAAGTAATCCAATCTATCCCAAAATGCGTGTTGCCATGCATCATGTTTAATTTATAAGCCTTTACTCAATGAGCACCAATGATCAGTTTAGAATGATATTTTTAACTAGCTGATCAACTTGACATGTCTGCACTAAATCGGCTTTTAGTATTTATTTAGAGGTCAAGATGACATGAATCCAAGACCCATGTTAACTAGCTCAATTTCCCATATTTTGACAAAATTTGAGATTGAAAGAGCTAGAAAAAGATTCAAAATATTGCAATTTATCCCATACTGCGTGATGCCATGTATACTTCATTTATAAGCCTTTAGTCAAGGAACACCAATGATAAGTTTAGAATGATCATTTTAAGTTGCCGATCAACTTGACATGTCCGCACTAAATCGTTTGTAACTTTTGATTTAGAGTTCTAAATGACATGAATCCAACACCCACATTAAGCTCGCTCAATTTTTTACATTGTGACAAAAGGTAAGACCGAAATAGCTATGAGAATACCTCTCAGTAATCAAATCTATCCAAAACTGTGTGATGCCATGCATTATGCTTCTTTTATAAGTCTTTACTCAAGGGCCACCAATGATTAGTTTAGAATGATCTTTTTAATTGGCCGATCAACTTGACATATCCCCACTAAATCGTCCGTAACTGGTGATTTAGAGTTTGAAATGACACGAATGCAACACCCACGTTAAGCTAGCTCAATTTTCTATATTGTAACAAAAATTAAGATCAAAATAGCAACAAAAAAAGGTCTTAGTAATCCAATCTATCCCAAACAACATGATGTCATGCATTATGCTTAATTTATAAGCCCTTACTCAAGGAGCACCAATGATCAGTTTAGAATGGTCATTTTAACTGGCCAATCAAATTGACATGTCCGCATTATATCATCTGTAACTTTTGATTTATAGCTAAAGATGACATGACTCCAACACCCCTATTAAGCTAGTTCAATTTTCCATATTGTGAAAACATTTGAGACCGAAACATCTAAACAAAGCATCAAATTAATGCAAGCACCCATAACTTTTGATTTATAGGTAAGATTGACACGAATCCAATGCCAACATTAAACTAATTCAATTTACTATATTGTAACAAAATATAGAACCAAAGTAGCTACGACAAAGCCACCAAGCAATCCAATCTATACCAAACG
This sequence comes from Pugionium cornutum, assembly GCA_018901935.1. NCBI lineage: Eukaryota > Viridiplantae > Streptophyta > Magnoliopsida > Brassicales > Brassicaceae > Pugionium > Pugionium cornutum. The sequence continues at coordinate 34,699,779 of CM032162.1, read as the reverse complement.
GCGTGATGTCATTCATTATGCTTCTTTTATAAGCCTTTACTCAAGGAGCACCAATGGCCAGTTTAGAACGATCATTTTAACTAGCTGATCAACTTGACTTGTCCGCTCTAAATCGTCTGTAACTTTTGATTTAGAGTTTAGAATCACATGAACCCTACACCCACGTTAAAGTAGCACAATTTTCTCTATTAAACAACATTTGAGATTCAAAGAGTTATGACAAAGCCTCCAAGTAGTCATATGTATCCCAAACTGCATGATGCCATGCATTATGCTTCATTTATATGCCTTTACTCAAGGATCACCAATAATCAGTTTAAAATGATCATTTTAACTGGACGATCAACTTTCCATGTCCGCAATAAATCGTCTTTAGCTTTTTTTAGAGCTTAAGATGAAATGAATCAACCGCCCACGTTAAGATAGCTCAATTTTCCATATTTTGAAAACATTTGAGACTGAAAGAGGTAGACAAAGCATCAAAGTAATGAAATCTATCCAAAAGGGCATGATATCATGCATTATGCTTTATTTATAAGCCTTTACTCAAGGAGCACCAATGCCCAGTTTAAAATGATAATTTTTACTGACCGATTAACTTGGCATATCCACACTAAATCATTCGTAACTTTTAATTTAGAATTCAAAATGACACGAATCCAACGCTCACGTTATGCTAGCTCAATTTTCTATATTGTGACAAAATATATGAAGAAAATAGCTAAGAAAAAGCCTCTAAGTAATCCAATTTATCCCAAACTGCGTGATGCCTTTGCATTATGATTCATTTATAAGCCTTTACTCAATCAGCACCAATGATTAGTTTAGAATGATCACTTTAACTAGCTGATTAACTTGACATGTCCGCACTAAATAATCTTTAACTTTTTTATTTAGAGCTCAAGATAACATTAGTCCAACGCCCATATTAAACTAGTTCAATTTTCCATATTGTGCAAACATTTGAGAGTGAAAGAGCTAGACAAAGAATCAAAGTAATGCTATCTATCCAAAACTGTGTGATGCCATGTATTATGCTTCTTTTGTAAGCCTTTACTCATGGAGCACCAGTGACCAGTTTAAAATAATCATTTCAACTGGCCCATCTTGACATGTCCGCACTAAATCGTCCATAACTTTTAACTTAGACTTCATAATGACACGAATCCAACGCCCAAGTTAAGCTAACTCAATTTTCTACATTGTTAAAAATTTTAAGACCAAAATGGCTACGAAAAGACCTCCAAGTAATGCAATATATCAAAAACTGCGTGATGTCATGCATTATGCTTCATTTATAAGCGGTTACTCAAGGGTTACCAATGACCTCCTTAGAATGATCATTTTAACTGAACGATCAACTTGACATGTACGCAATAAATCATCCGTAACTTTTAATTTAGAGTTCAGAATTGCTCGAACTCAACATCCACGTTAAGCTTACTCCATTTTCTATTCTGTTACAAAACTTAAGACCAAAATAGCTACGTCAAAGCCGTCAAGTAATCCAATCTATCCCAAACTACGTGATGCCATGCATTATACTTCATTTATAAGCCTTTACTCAAAGAGCACCATCAGTTTAGAATGATCATTTTAACTAGCTGATAAACTTGACATGTTCGCACTAAATAGTCTTTAAGTTTTTATTTAGATCTCCAGATGATATGAATCCAACACCCATGTTAAGCTAGTTCAATTTTCCATATTGTGAAAACATTTGAGAGTGAAAGAGTTAGACAAAGCATCAAAGTAATGCAATCTATCCTGATGTGAGCATGGCCAGCAAGGAACCACAACCTAAGGAGCAGCTTGAACAAGAGGAGGAAGAAGCCACCCTTGAAAGTTTCAATTCGATTCACCCCTTGTCCAAGAGCCGAAAGTCTAATGGATCTTCATCACCCTTGAAAGTTTCAATTCGATTCACCCCTTGTCCAACGTGCCTGGCCTTTTTCATTCACACAGAGCAAGCAGATAGTCCAAGGATTTTCCACCATCCTTGAGAAGTCTCATTCATTTCCCCTTGTTCTCGGATCCATCCACTGAAGAGCTCACACATTCGCAAGTTACACCATCATTTCACCCATTCCGCAACTTCAATCCATTCATCCACTCTTCCACAACCATTTGGAGTTGATCAGGGGCTTGCTCCTCATCAGGATCACATAAAATGGTATCCGAGTTCACTCCAAACCAGGTTGAATCTCTACAAACCCGTTTGCACCCTTTCGTATTCTTGCAAAAACGTTTTGTAACCTTTAGCCTTCTTTTTGTGATTGGTTTTAAAAGGTTTCTGGGTTTGTTTCTTATTTAAACTTGATCTTAGATCTTTGAAGAACCTGGAAATTAACTTGAAAATAGTTCAGAACCGATTTCAAAAGGACAAAACTTGTGAAACACCCAATCGGCACCATTGAGGTTCTAAGAAACTGTTTTTGTTAATCCGAGTTTATCACCTTTTGTTTGAATATTTTAGAGATTAAAACCAGAATGAAACTCGTTCATAAGACTTAATAGAACCAGGAATACCAATTAAAAATGTTTCAAAACGAATCTAAAGTTGTTAGACTCACCCATTTCAAAACCGGAGTTCAAAGGGTCTAGAACATGCTTTGCCAGGGCTTGTCTTTGTTCTTGTGTCTTTGTTTCAGCGAATTGTTGTGTCAGTTTCTGTGTTTCACTTCAAACGTTTTACTTGTTTATATGTCTGAATTTGTCAGGTACCATGGTCGGAACCAACAATAATGGAGAAAAATCCTCAAACTCCAACAAACAATTCTTTGATTCCTTTAAAGCCATGATGGATGAAAGTATGGCAACCATGAGAGCTGAAATAGAAAGATCCATCAATGACCGACTTAGGATAAACCATCCATCTATTGATACTGAGCAATAATACAGTCACTCATCTATGTCACAACACCCTAGGAGAAGGCGGCCAAGACACGACCAACCGCATAGGAATAACCAACCCAATCCTCACGACCCTTTGGCTGGCCTTAAAATCAAGATTCCCTCTTTCCATGGAACCAACGACCCTGAGGAGTATCTAGAGTGCGAAAAGAAGATAATAATAGTCTTTGATTGTAGGGAATGCACTCAGGATAAAAAGGTTAGAGTAGCACCAACCGTTTTTAAAGATTATGCCATAAGTTGGTGGGATCAATCAGTTACTTCTAGGAGAAGGGATGGGGATTTGCCTGTAGATTCGTGGAACCAGATGAAAATAACAATGAGGAAAAGGTTTATACCTAGCGAATACCATAGGGAACTTCACTTTAATCTTAGAAACATATCTCAAGGATCTAGAGCCGTAGAGGAGTACTTTAAGGAGATGGAAACCTTATTGGTTAGTGCTGATGTTTAAGAAGATAGTGAAGCCACTATGGCTAGGTTTATGGGTGGCCTTAATAGGGGAATCATAGATAGGCTAGAGGTTCACCATTATGTCAAAATAGAAAAACTTCTCCATAAGGCTATCATGTTCAAAAAACAACTTAAGAGGAAAAACCCTAAACCCGGATTTAGTTCTACTAGGTTTAGCCAATCTAAGGAGGATAAGTCTAGCAAAGATTACAAGCCTTTCAGTAAACCTAAGGTAGAAGATTCGAAACTGAAGGGAATGTATATGGGTTCTAGCACCAAAACTAGAGAAGTTCAGTGTTTTAAGTGCAAGGGCTTTGGTCACTACTCTAGGGAATGTACCAATAAGAGACCCATAGTTATTAGGGCTAATGGTGAGGTAGAATTAGAGGATTACCATTCGGATGTTGAGTCCTTGGAAGAAAATGTAGACATGCCCCATGCTGGACAACTCTTAGTCACTAGGAAAACTCTAAACTAACAAACTAGGACAGAAAAGAATGAGCAAAGAGAGAACCTATTCCCACCTCGCTGTCTAGTTAAGAGTAAGGTATGTAGATTAGTGATAGATGGAGATAGCTGTACCAATGTAGCTAGTGATATTATGGTTGAGAAGTTAGGACTGAGATTATTAAGAGGTCTAAACCCTATAAGTTGCAATGGCTTAATGATGAGGGTGAGCTAGAAGTAGAGAACCAGATCCTAGTTCCTTTGTCCATCGGAAAATATGAAGATGAGGTTTTGTGTGATGTTTTACCCATGGAAGCTGGTCACATCTTGTTAGGTAGACTTTGGCAATCGGATAGATGGGTTATTCATGATGGGTTTACAACTAGGTACTCATTTGATTTTAAGGGAAAGAAACATATTCTAGTACCTTTATCCTCACAAGAGGTTCATTTAGATCAGATAGCTTTAAGGAAAAACAAAACCCAATCCGAACTCGAAAGCAAACCCCATGCCGACGGCACCGCCAAACCGCAAACCAAGCCACCAGCCAAACAACGGACTAATCTTTTGATTAAGTCCAACCCAGTGAGTAACTTACCACACCTACTCCTTTTGCTTACAGAATGATTTCATATTAACCAATCTATGCAGGACATTCCTAGCAAAATTCAACTTCTTTTGCAAGAATTTAAAGATGTGTTTCCGGAGGAGCAACCGCAAGGCTTACTACCAATCCAAGGAATTGAGCACCAAATTGACTTTCTACCAGGAGCATCTCTTCTCAACAAGCCAGCCTACAGAACCAACCCCCTGGAGACCAAGGAGCTTCAACAGCAAGTCACAGAACTCATGGAGAAAGGACATATCCACGAAAGTATGAGCCCGTGTGCTGTACCTATTTTGGTTGTCCCAAAAAAAGGATGGAAGCAGGAGAATGTGTGTTGATTGCAGAGCCATCAACAATATCATTGTAAAGAATCGCCATCCTATACCTGGATTAGATGATATGTTAGATGAATTGCATGGTTCTAGCATCTTCTCTAAGGTAGATCTTAAGAGTGGTTATCACCAAATTAGGATGAAAGAAGGTGATGAGTGGAAAACTGCATATAAAAATAAACAAGGTTTATATGAGTGGTTAGTAATGCCTTTTCGCTTGACAAATGTACCTAGTACGTTCATGAGATTGATGAGCCATGTCCTTAGGGAATTCATAGGTCATTTTGTGGTAGTATACTTTGATGACATTCTATGTATTTAGCCGAACCTTAGATGATCATGTAGAACACCTCAGAAGGGTTTTTGAAGTGCTTAAGAAGGAAATCTTGTATGCCAATCTTAAGAAATGTACTTTTGGAAGAGATAACATTGTCTTTTTTGGTTTTCTTGTGAGTATAGATGGTTTTAAGGTTGGTGAGGAAAAGATAAAAGCGATTAAGGAGTGTCTGAGTCCAAAGAATGTTGGGGAAGTAAGTAGCTTCCATGGCCTAGCTGGGTTTTACCGGAAATTTGTCATGGACTTTAGCACTGAAGCAGCTCCACCTAATGAAGTTATCAATAAGAATGTGGGATTTAAGTGGGAGCACGCAAGAGGAGGCATTCCAAACATTGAAAGACAAACTCACAAACTCCCCGGTGCTATCTCTTCCTAACTTTGATAAAACTTTTGAAATTGAATGTGATGCCTCAGGAGTTGGTAATGGTGCTGTTTTTATGCATGAAAGGAAGCCAATAGCCTACTTTAGTGAGAAACTTGGAGGGGCCACACTCAATTATCCAACCTATGACAAATAACTATATGCTCTTGTAAGGGCCTTGCAAACATGGCAACATTATCTTTGGCCCAAAGAGTTTATCATCCATACCGACCACGAGTCACTCAAACATCTCAAAGGGCAACAAAAGCGGAAAAAAGACATGCTAGGCGGGTCGAATTCATTGAGACCTTCCCTTATTTGATCAAATACAAGAAAGGTAAAGAGAATGTAGTAGCCGATGCTCTTTCTCGGAGGTATGTGCTCTTGAACTCTTTAAAAGTTAAACTGCTAGGGTTTGAGCAAATCAAAGAGTTATATGCTACTGATGCTTATTTTAAGGATATTTATCCTTCTGTTGAGAATTTTCGTACTGGAAAATACTTTAAGAGTGAAGGCTTCTTATTTTATGATAATCGGTTATGTGTACCTAACTCCTCTTTGCGAGACTTGTTTGTTAAGGAAACACATTCAGGTGGTCTTATGGGTCACGTTTGCATGGGAAAGACATTAAATGTATTGCAGGTACACTTCTTTCGGCCATACATGAGGAGTGATGTTGAGAAAGCTTGCCAAAGATGTGTAACTTGCAAGGAAGCCAAATCCACAATCCAAAAGCACGGTTTGTAGACCTCTCTTCCTATACCTTTGCACCCTTGGCATGATTTTCTATGGATTTTGTTGTTGGATTGCCTAGAACTAAGACTGGGAAGGATTCTGTGTTTGTTGTAGTTAATAGGTTTTCCAAAATGGCTCACTTTATTCCTTGTCATAAGACGGATGATGCCGTTAACATTGCTGGATTATTATTTAAGGGGATAGTTAGACTTCGTGGCAAGCCTAGGACCATAGTATCATATAGAGACACTAAGTTCCTTAGTTACTTTTGGAAAATACTTTGGTCTAAGCTAGGAACTAAGATTTTTTTCTCCACCACTTGTCACCCGCAATTGAATTGTCAAACTGAAGTAGTTAATAGAACCTTGTCAAATTTGTTAAGAGCTTTGCTTAAAAAAAACTTAGGACTTTGGAAGAATGCTTGCCTCATGTTGAATTCGCATATATTCATGCTAGGCATACTGCTTCTAAGTATTAACCATTCAAAATTGTTTATGGGTTCAATACCATCTCACCTTTGGATCTAATACATTTACCTTTAGTGAAAGGACAAGCCTTGATGGAAAGAAAAAGACTGAGTTGGTTAAAAAATTCATTAGAAGGCTCGGCTCAGTATTGAAAGTAAGACTAAGATGTATGCTCAACAAGCCAATAAAGGCCAAAAGGAGTTAGCATTTGAGAAAGGAGAATTGGTGTGGATCCATTTTCGAATGAAAGGAAAACCAAGCTAATGCCTAGAATTGATGGCCCATTCAAAGTCATCAAGAAGATCAATGACAATACCTACCAGCTGGATCTTCAAGGTAACTTCCAAGTGAGTTCAAGCTTCAATATTACTGATTTGGTTCCATATTTAGCAGATGAAACAGATTTGAGGTCAAATCCTTCTCAACTGGGGGAGGATGATGTGAGCATGGCTAGGAAGGAACCACAACGTAAGGAGCAGCTCGAACCAGCGGAGGAAAAAGCCACTAAAGATGCTAAGGAGCAGCTAGAACCCGTGGATATTGGAAATGAAAGCCTACAAAAATTCAATGGCCCTATTACCTGATCCAAGCAAGCTAAAGTTAAGACAACAATGCAGCACCTTCTCAACACAATTCTGGACAGTTTAGTGTGTGCTAATCCAACCACATAGGTTGTGATTCAAACCACCTAAACCTCACCATGAGAAGTGCCTTGGATTGTACTCTTTTTCCCTATTCTTAGTTTTGTTCCAACGGGTTTTCTAAGATTGGTTTTTTAATGAGGCAAGCCGAAGGTACTTTACCACAACCTCTTGGTGAATCAAGGCCCATTCTATCTCATCATCCACGAAATAAGAGAGGAAGAATCCATTCAAAACATTATTTACATCTTAGTCTTTGTCTTAGTTGTCTTTCTAATTCCCTAAGTATTTTATTTAATGTTTTGGGAGAATTTTAGGAGCATTTTCAATTTCCAAGACTACTATAAGTACTCACTTGTATCCTTATTTCTGGATCATCAAACATTTTAATAGCAAATCCTCTTCTTAAACTCGTTTGATCATCCTCTTGAATAAGGAACTTTAGAACACTTTCTCATTCCTCTCCAAAGGCGAAAGTCTAAGGAATCTTCATCACCATTGGAAGTTTCAATTCGATTTACCCCTTGTCCAATGTGCTTGGCATTTGTCATTCTCGCAGAGCAAGCAGATAGCCCAAGGATTTTCCACCATCCTTGAGAAGTCTCATCCAATTCCCCTTGTTCTTGGATCCATCCACTTAAGATCTCACAGATCTGCAAGTTACATCATCGTTTCACCCATTCTGTAACTTCAATCCATTCATCCACTCTTCCGCAACCATTCAGAGTTGATCAGGGGCTTAATCATCATAAGGATCATATCATATCCCAAAATGCATGATGCCATGCATTATGCTACATTTTAAGCCATTACTCATGGAGCACCAATGACCAGTTTAGAATGATCATTTTAGCAGGTCGATAAACTTGATATGTCTCCACTAAATCGTTCATACCTTTTAATTTAGAATTCAAAATGACACGAATCCAAAACCCACGTTAAGCTAGCTTGATTTTCTATACTGTGATAAAATTGAAGACCGAAATAGCTGCAAAAAAGCCTCCAAGTAATCCAATCTATCCAAAAATGTGTGATGCCACGCATTATGCTTCATTTATAAGCCTTTACTCAAGGAGCACCAATGATTAGTTTAGAATGATCATTTGAACTAGCTGATCAACTTGTAATGTCCGCAATAAATCGTCTTTACCTTTTTATTTAGACCTCAAGATGACATGAACCCAACGCCCACATTAACCTAGCTCAATTTTCCATATTGTGAAAACATTTGAGACTGAAAGTGCTAGACAAAGCATCACAATCTATCCCAAACTTCATCATGTCATGCAATATGCTTCATTTATCAGCCTTTACTAAAGGAGCACCAATGGCCCGTTTAGAATGATCATTTTTACTGGCCGATCAATTTGACATGTCCGTTGTAAATCGTGTGTACATTTTGATTTACATTTCAGAATGACACAAATCCAACGCACACATTAAACTAACTCAACTTTCAATTTTGTGAATAAATTTGAGACTAAAGGAGCTAGACAAAGCATCAAAGTAATGCAATCTATCCAAAACTGCGTTATGGCATGCATTATGCTTCTTTTATAAGGTTTTACTCACGGAGCACAATGACCAGTTTCGAATGATCATTTCAACTGGCCGATCAATTTGACATGTACGCACTAAGTCGTCCGTAACTTTTAATTTAGAGTTCAAAATGACACGAATCCAATGTGCACGTTAAGGTAACTCAGTTTTCTAGTTGAAATGATCATTTTAACTACCTGATCAACTTGACATATCAGCACTAAAACATCTTTAACTTTTTATTTAAAGCTCAACATGACATGAATCCAAAACCCACATTAAGCTAGTTGAATTTTCCTTATTCTGAAAACGTTTGAGAGTAAAAGTGCTAGACAGCGCATCAAAGAAATGCAATCTATCCCATGTTGCGTGATACCATGCAATATTCTTCATTTATAAGCCTTTACTCAACGAGTGCCAATGACCAGTTTAGAATGATCATTTTAACTGGCCGATCAACTTGACATGTACGCACTAAATCGTTCATAACTTTTAATTTAGAGTTCATAATGACACAAATCCAACGATCATATTAAGCTAACTCAATTTTCTATATTGTGACCTAATTTAAGACTGAAATAGCTACAGCAAACACTCCAACTAATCCAATCCATCCCAAACTGCTTGAATTCATGCATTATGCTTCATTTTTAAGCCGTTACTCAAGGAGTACCAATGATCAGTTTAGAATAATCATTTTAACTAGCTGATCAACTTGACATGTCCGCACTAAATCGTCCATAAATTTTAATTTAGAGTTAAGAATGGTATGAATCCAACGTCCACGTTAAGCTAACTTAGTTTTCCATTTCTTGACAAAATTTGATACCAAAATAATTACGAAAAGGCATCCAAGTAATCCAATCTATCCCAAACTGCGTGATGTCAAGCATATTCTTCATTTATAAGCCTTTACTCAAGGAGCACCAATGATCAGTTTAGAATGATCATTTTAACTAACTGATCAACTTGACATGTCCACACTAAATCGTCATTAACTTTTTATTTAGAGCTCAAGATGACATGAATCCAATGCCCACGTTAAGTTAGCTCAATTTTTCATATTGTGAAAACATTTGATATTCACATACCTATATAAAGCATCAAAGTAATGCAATCTATCTAAAACGGTGTGATGCCATGCATTATGCTTCTTTTATAAACCGTTACTCAGTGAGCACCAATGACCAATTTACAATGACCAACTTGACATGTCCGCACTAAATCGTTTGTAATTTTTAATTTAGAGTTCAGAATGTCACAAATCCAAAGCCCATGTTAAGCTAACTCAATTTTCTGTATTGTGGAAAACATTGTGACCAAAATAGCTACGACAAAACCTCCAAGTAATCTAATCTATCCCATACTGCGTGATGCCACATATTATACTTCATTTATAAGCCTTTACTCAATGAGCACAAATGATCAGTTTAGATTGATCATTTTAACTGGCTGATCAACCTGTCAAGTCTCCACTAAATCGTCCGTAACTTTTGATTTAGAGTTCTTAATGACACGAATCCAATGGTCACATTAAACTAACTCAATTTCTTATATTATGACATAATTTAAAACCGAAATAGTTACAACAAAGACCCCAAGTAATCCAATAAATCCAAAACAGCGTGAAGTCATGCATTATGATTCATTTTTAAGATGTTACTCAAGGAGCACCAATGATTAGTTTAGAATGATCATTTTAACTAGCTGATCAACTTGACATGAACACACTAAATCAACCTTAAATTTTTATTTAGAGCTCAAGATAACATAAATCCAACGCCCACATTAGACTAGCTCAGTTTTCCATATTGTGAAAACATTTGAGACTGAAAGAGCAAGACAAAGAATCAAAGTAATGCAATTTATCCAAAACTGCGTTATGGCACGATTATGCTTCTTTTATAAGCCTTTCCTCAAGTAGCACCAATGACCAGTTTAGAATGTTCATTTTAACTGGCACATCAATTTGACATGTCCGCACTAAATCGTCCGTAACTTTTAATTTATAGTTCAAAATGACATGAATCTAACATCCACGTTAAGCTAACTCAATATTCTATATTTTGACAAAATATAAGACCAAAATAACTATGACAAAGCCTCCACGTAATCCAGTCTATCCCAAACTGTGTGATGCAATGCATGCATACGCTTCATTTATAACCATTTACTCAAGGAGACCCAATGATCAGTTTAGAATGATCATTTTAACTAGCTGATCAACTTGGCATGTCCACACTAAATTGTCTTTAACTTTTTATTTAGAGCTCAAGATCACATGAATCCAACGCCCACGTTAAGCTACCTCAATTTTAAATTTTGTGAAAACATTTGAGACTGAAAGAGCTAGACAAAGCATCAAAGTAAGGCAATCTAGACAAAGCATCAAATTAAAGACTAAATCGTCTTTAACTTTTTATTTAGAGCTCAAGATGACATGAATCCAACACCCACATTAATTTCTCTATTTTCCATATTGTGAAAACATTTGTCACTGAAATAGCTATGAAAAATCCTCCAATTAATCCAATCTAACCCAATCTGCGTAATGCTATGCATTATGCTACAAGACTTTACTGAATGAGCACCAATGATCAGTTGAGAATTATCATTTTAACTAGCTGATCAACTTGACATGTCCGCACTAAATCGTCTTTAAATTTTAATTTGGAACTCAAAATGAGTTGATTCCAGCACCCACATTATGCTAGCTCAATTTTCCATATTGTAACAATATTTGAGATTGAAAGAGTTACGACAAAGCCTTCAAGTAATTAATTATATCCCAAACTCCGTGATGCCATGCGTTATGCTTCATTTATAAAGCTTTACTCAAGAAGCACCAATGAACAGTTTGGAATGATCATTTTAACTAGATGATCAACTTGCGATGCATCGTTTGTAACTTTTGATTGAGAGTTCAAAATGACACGAATCCAATGCCCACATTAAGCAAGCTTAGTTTTCTATACTGTGACAAAATTTTAATACTGAAATAGCTATGAAAAACCATCCATGTAATTCAATCAATCCCAAAATGCGTGAAGCCATGCATTATGCTTCATTTATAAGCATTTACTGAAGGAGCACCAATTTTAGAATGATCATTTTAACTAGCTGATCGACATTTCATATCTACACTAAATCGTTTTTAGCTTTCGATTTAGAGCCTAAAATGACACTAGACCAACACCCATGTTAAGCTAGCTTAATTTTCCATATTGTGCAATATTTGAGACTGAAAGAGCTACGAAAAAAACCTCCAACTAATCCAATGTATCCCGTAGTGCATGTTGACAATGTAATATGCTTAATTTATAAGCCTTTACTCAAGGAGCACTAATGATGACTTTAGAATAATCATTTTAACTGGTTGATCAAGTTGAAATGTCCGCACTAAATTGTCCATAGCTTTTGATTTAGAGTTCAAAATGACACGAATCCAACACCCACATTAAGCAAGCTCAATTTTCTATATTGTGATAAACGTTTAAGACTGAAATAGCTATGACAAAGCCATTAAGTAATCCAATCTATCCTGAAATGTGTGATGCCATGCATTATGCTTTATTTATAAGCATTTACTCAAGAAGCACCAATTTTAGAATGATCATTTTAACTTGCTGATCGAAATTTACACGTTGGCACTAAATCATTTTTAACATTTGATTTAGAGCTTTAAATGACAGTAGTACAACGCCCACGTTAACCTAGCTCAATTTTTGGTATCGTTCAACATTTGAGTTTGAAAGAGCTATGAAAAAGCCTCCAAGTAATCTAATGTATCCGATAGTGCATGATGCCATGCAATATGCTTATTTTATAATGCTTTACTCAAGGAGCAGTAATGATGAGTTTAGAATGATCATTTTAAATGGTCGATCAACTTGACCTGTCCACTCTAAATTGTCCGTAACTTTTGATTTAGAATTCAAAATGGCACGAATCCAACGCCCACGTTAAGCTAGCTCAATTTTCTATATTATGAAAATGTTTGAGACTGAAAGAGCTACGACAAACCGTCCATCTAATCCAATAAATTCCAAACTGAGTCAATCCATGCATTATGCTTAATTTATAAGCTTTTACATAAGCAGCACCAATGATCAGTTTAGAATGATTTTGTTAACTAGCCGATCAACTTGACATGTCTGCATTAAATCGTCCGTAGCTTTTGATTGAGAGTTCAAAATGATACGAATCCAACGCCCACGTTAGTCTAGCTGAATTTTTTGTATTGTGACGAAATTCAAAATAAAATAGCTACGAAAAATCCTCCAAGTAATCCAATCTATTCTAAAACGCGTAATGCCATGCATTATGCTTCATTTATAAGCCTTTACTCAAGGAGCACCAATGACCAGTTTAGAATGATCATTTTAACTGGCCGATCAACATGACATGTCCGCACTAAATCGTCTGTAACTTTCTATTTAGAGTTCAGAATGAAACGAAACCAACACCCACGTTATTATGACATTATTTGACATTGAAAGAGCTAAGACAAGGCCTACAACTAATCCAATGTATCCCAAACTGTATGATTCCATTCGTTATGCTTCATTGGTAAGCCTTTACTCAAGGAGAACCAATGATTAATTTGGAATGATCATTTTATATGGCTGATCAACTTGTCATGTCCGCACTAAATCATCCATAAGTTTTGATTTAGAGTTCAGAATGAAACGAATCCAACGCCCACGTTGAGCTAGCTCAATTTTCTATATTGTGATAACAATTGAGATTGAAATTGCTCCGAAAAGCATGCAAGTAATCCAATGTGTCCATAACTTTGTGATGCAATACATTAGGCATCATTTGTAAGCCTTTACTCAAGAAGCACCAATGATCAGTTTAGAATGATCATTTTAACTGGCCGATCAACTATACATGTCCGCACTAAATCATCCGTTTCTTTTGATTTAGATTTAAGACTAACAAGAATCCAATGCCATGTAAGCTAGCTCAATTTTCTATATTGTGAGATCATTTTAGACCAAAAGAAATACGACAAAGCCTCCAAGTAATGCAATGAATACCAAACTTTGTGTTGTCATGGATTATGTTTCATTTATAAGCCTTTATACAAGGAGCACCAATGATCAGTTCAGAAATATCATTTTATGTAGCTGATCAACTTGACATGTCCACATTAAATCATCTTTAGCTTTTGGTTTAGAACTCAAAATGACATGAATCCAACGCCCACGTTAATCTAGCTCAATTTTTCATAATATGACAACATTTAACTCATAAAGAGCTACGACAAAGCCTCCAAGTAATCGAATGTATCCCAAACTATGTGATGGCATGCATTATTCTTCATTTATAAGCCGTTAATCAAGGAGCACCAATGATCAGTTTAGAATGATCATTTTAAATGGCCGATCAACTTGACATGTCCGCACTAAATCGTCTATGACTTTTGATTTAGAGTTCAGCATGACACGAATCCAACGCTCATGTTAAGCTAGCTCAATATGGTATATTATGAAGACAATTTAGAAAGAAAGAGCTAAGACAAAGCCTCCAAGTAATCCAATGTATCCCTAACTGCGTGAAGCCATACATTATATTTCATTTATAAGTCTTTACTCAAGGAGCACCAATGATCTATTTAGAATGACCATTTTAACTGACCGATAAATTTGACATATCCGCACTAAATCGTTCGTAACTTTTGATTGAGAGTTCAAAATGACATGAATCTAACGCCCACGTTAAGCTAGCTCAATTTTCTATATTGTGATAATATTTTAGACTAAAAGCCTCCAAGTAATCCATTGTATCCCAAACTGTGTGATGCCATGGATTATGCATCATTTATAAGCCTTTACTCAAGCAGCACCAATGATCAGTTTAGAATGATCATTTTAAGTAGCTGATCAACTTGACATGTCCATACAAAATATTTTTTTTAACTTTTCAGTTTGGTTTCAAAAGGGCACAAATCCAACACCCACGTTAAGCTAGTTCAATTTTCTATATTGTGAAAAAATTTAAGATCAAAATAGGTACGACAAAGCCTCCATGTAATCCAACCTATCACAAACGGTTTGATGCTATGCATTATACTTCATTGATACACCTTTACTCAATGAGCCCTAATGATCAGCTTGGAATTATCATTTTAACTAGCTGATCAACTTGACATGTCCGCACTAAATGGTCTTTACTTTTGATTTTGAGCTCAGAATGAGTTGATTCCAACACCCACGTTAAGCTAGCTCAAATTTTCCATATTGTAACAATATAGGAGATTGAAAGAGTTACGACAAAGCCTTCAAGTAATTCATTATATCGCAAACTACGTGATGCCATGCATTATGCTTCATTTATAAAGCTTTACTCAAGAAGCACCAATGAACAGTTTGGAATGATCATTTTAACTAGATAATCAACTTGCACTGCATCGTTCGTAACTTTTGAGTGAGAGTTCAAAATGACACGAATCCAATGCTCACATTAAGTAAGCTCAATTTTCTATATTGTGACAAAATTTTAATACTGAAATAGCTATGAAAAACCCTCCATGTAATCCAATGTATCCCAAAATGCGTGAAGCCATGCATTATGCTTCATTTATAAGCATTTACTGAAGGAGCACCAATTTTAGAATGATCATTTTAACTAGCTGATCGACTTTTTATATCTACACTAAATCGTTTTTAGCTTTTGATTTAGAGCCTAAAATGACACTAGCCCAACGCCCATGTTAAGCTAGCTAAATTTTCCATATTGTGCAACATTTGAGACTGAAAGAGCTACGAAAAAAACCTCCAACTAATCCAATGTATCCCATAGTGCATGTTGCCAATGTAATATGCTTAATTTATAAGCCTTTACTCAAGGAGCACTAATGATGGCTTTAGAATAATCAGTTTAACTGGTTGATCAAGTTGAAATGTCCGCACTAAATCGTCCGTAACTTTTGATTTAGAGTTCAAAATGACACGAATCCAACACCCACATTAAGCAAGCTCAATTTTTTATATTGTGATAAACTTTTAAGACTGAAATAGCTATGACAAAGCCATTAAGTAATCCAATCTATCCTGAAATGTGTGATGCCATGCATTATGCTTCATTTATAAGCATTTACTCAAGGAACACCAATTTTAGAGTGATCATTTTAACTTGCTGATCGAAATTTAGATGTCCACACTAAATCGTTTTTAAAATTTGATTTAGAGCCTTAAATGACAGTAGTACAACACCCACGTTAACCTAGCTAAATTTTCGGCATCGTGCAACATTTGAGTTTGAAAGAGCTACAAAAAAGCCTCCAAGTAATCTAATGTATCCGATAGTGCATGATGCCATGCAATATGCTTATTTTATAAGGGTTTACTCAAGGAGCAGTAATGATGAGTTTAGAATGATCATTTTAAATGGTCGATCAACTTGACCTGTCCACACAAAATCGTCCGTAACTTTTGATTTACAATTCAGAATGGCACGAATCCAACGCCCACGTTAAGCTAGCTCAATTTTCTATATTATGAAAATGTTTCAGACTGTAAGAGCTACGACAAAGCGTCTATCTAATCCAATAAATTCAAAACTGCGTCAATCCATGCATTATGCTTAATTTATAAGCTTTTACATAAGCAGCACCAATGATCAGTTTAGAATGATTTTGTTAACTAGCCGATCAACTTGACATGTCTGCATTAAATCGTCCGTAGCTTTTGATTGAGAGTTCAAAATGATACGAATCCAACGCCCACGTTAATCTAGCTCAATTTTTTATATTGTGACAAAATTCAAAATAAAATAGCTACGAAAAATCCTCCAAGTAATCCAATCTATTCCAAAATGTGTAATGCCATGCATTATGCTTCATTTATAAGCCTTTACTCAAGGAGCACCAATGACCAGTTTAGAATGATCATTTTAACTGGCCGATCAACATGACATGTCCGCACTAAATCGTTTGTAACTTTCTATTTAGAGTTCAGAATGACACGAAACCAACACCCACGTTATTATGACATTATTTGACATTGAAAGAGCTAAGACAAAGCCTCCAACTAATCCAATGTATCCCAAACTGTATGATTCCATTCGTTATACTTTATTTGTAAGCCTTTACTAAAGGAGAACCAATGATTAGTTTGGAATGATCATTTTATATGGCTGATCAAGTTGTCATGTTCGCACTAAATCATCCATAAGTTTTGATTTAGAGTTCAGAATGAAACGAATCCAACGCCCACGTTGAGATAGCTCAATTTTCTATATTGTGATAACATTTGGGATTGAAATAGCTCCAAAAAGCATGCAAGTAATCCAATGTGTCCATAACTTTGTGATGCAATACATTAGGCTTCATTTATAAGCCTTTACTCAAGAAGCACCAGTGATCAGTTTAGAATGATCATTTTAACTGGCCGATCAACTATACATTTCCGCACTAAATCTTCCGTTACTTTTGATTTAGATTTAAGACTAACAAGAATCCAACACCCATGTAAGCTAGCTCAATTTTCTATATTGTGAGATCATTTTATACTAAAAGAAATACAACAAAGCCTCCAAGTAATGCAATGAATACCAAACTTTGTGATGTCATGGATTATGTTTCATTTATAAGCCTTTATACAAGGAGCACCAATGATCAGTTCAGAAATATCATTTTAAGTAGCTGATCAATTTGACATGTCCACACTAAATCGTCTTTAACTTTTGGTTTAGAACTCAAAATGACATGAATCCAACGTCCACGTTAATATAGCTCAATTTTCCATAATATGACAACATTTAACTCATAAAGAGCTACGACAAAGACTCCAAGTAATCGAATGTATCCCAAACTATGTGATGGCATGCATTATTCTTCATCTATAAGCCGTTAATCAAGGAGCACCAATGATCAGTTTAGAATTATCATTTTAACTGGTAGATCAATTTGACTTTTCCGCACTAAATCGTCAGTAACTTTTGATTTAGGTTTCAAAATGGCACGAATCTAACACCCACGTTAAGCTAGCTCAATTTTCTATATTGTGAAAAAATTTAAGATCGAAATATCTACGACAAAGCCTCCATGTAATCCAATCTATCCCAAACTATTTTATGCTATGCATTATGCTTTATTTATTAGCCTTTACTTAATGAGCACCAATGATCAGTTTATAATTATCATTTTAACTAGCTGATCAACTTGGTATATCCGCACTAAATCGTTTTTAACTTTTGATTTTGAGCTCAAAATGAATTGAATCCAATATCCATGTTAATCTAGCTTAATTTTATATATTGTAACAGTATTTGAGATTGAAAGAGCTACTACAAAGCCTTCAAGTAATCCAGTGTATCCCCAACTGCGTGATACCATGCTTTATGTTTCATCTATATATAGGGATGTAAAAATAGGCTTAAAATTTTAGTGTTAACCCGGCCCGTTCAAATACGTGTAAACCCTAACCCTGAATTATTGTATAGAAAAGTTATTTGGTTAATTTAGGGTTAGATTTAAAATATTATGGTTACAAAGGGGTTAGCCCTGTTATATTTTAACATTTTTTACCAAAGATGCAAATAATACCAAAAATGGAGAATAACTTATTATTTTCATAATCGCAAAAGAACATTTTCTTTCTTAAATTGTTAACATCATTTTTTCGCCAAATCCATACAATAAAATTTTGGAAAGTAACATTTTCTAGCAAAAATCGCAAAAAAAACATATTCTCGCCAAAATCTCAAAATCTCAAAATTATTTTTGTTAATTTAGAAAACTAATAATATAATTTATACAATATTTATATATAATTCGAATGTAAAATTATGTTCTATCATAAACATGTTATTTTAACTTTCAAACTTTTTTGTTACAATTATTTTCATATGATATTCATAGTTCATAAAAAAGTATTCTCTAATTACCAGAGAAAAACCTTTTGTTCAAGCGTTAAATAATTTAAATGTTCAAAATTATTTTCACTTACAATTTTATCTCGTAATTATTATTGTTATGGAAATATACATTAAAAATACTTTTTTTAAAAATCTTGAATCTAAACACCAACATTCATGTAAACAAAAATATGATTTGAAATTTCAGTCAAAACTTTAAAAATTCAATATAAACCAAAAGTTTGAATCTGGTTAAAAAGAGAAGTATAAATTTGATGAAAGGGATACATCAATAGCAGTTTTGTATATTTAAAAGGGATGGATAATAATATATGTATAATAGATTTATACTCACTCCATACGTGGGTAAAAGTCTTCATAAATTATATAATATTATTTACTAATAAATATAAGTTAAATATTTCTATAATTTTAACTTTTATTTAAAGTTTTTTAATATTAAGTTTTGCATATGTAAATTAAAAAAAAAAGAAAAATAATTGTCTTTTAGGCATTTAATACCATTTTTAGTTAATTTAATAAAATAAATCGATTTTCTAACCAAATTAGTAACAATAACATATATAAAAGAATGAAAAAATTTGATAGGTTTAAAATGGATTATAAAGGGTTGAACCCTATTTCCTAAATTTTGGTGCACTAAAATAGGATTAGGTTTGATTTAGGGTTGGTGTAATTTAGGGCTAGGTTGGGCTAGGTTTAAAAACCCATATTAACATCCCTATCTATAAACCTTTATTAATGGAGCACCAATGAAAAGTTTAAAATGATCATTTTAACTATGCCATCAACTTGACATGTGAGCACTGCATTGTCCATAACTTTTGATTAAGAGTTCAAAATGACACGAATCCAACGCCCACATTAAGCAAGCTCAATTTTCTATATTATGACAAAACTTAAGACCAAAATAACTATGAAAAAGCCTGTAAGTAATCTAATATATCCCAAAATGCGTGATGCCATGCATTATGCTTCGTTTATAAACATTTACTCAAGGAGTACCAATTTTAGAATGATCATTTTAACTAGGTAATTGACTTGACATGTCCACAATAAATCGTTTTTAACTTTTGATTTAGAGCCTAAAATGACATGAGCCCAACACCCACATTAACCTAGCTCAATTTTCCATAGTGTGCAACATGTGATACTAGAAGAGCTACGAAAAACCCTCCAAGTAATCCAATGTATCCTATAGTGCGTGATACAATGGATTATGCTTCATTTATAAGACTTTACCAAAGGAGCACTAATGATCAGTTTACAATGATCATTTTACATAGCTGATCAACTTGACATTTCCACACTAAATCGTTTTTAACTTTTGATTTAGAACTCCAAATGACATTAATCCAACACCTACGTTAAGGTAGCTCAGATTTCCATGTTGTGACAACATTTAAGACAGAAAGAGCTATGAAAAAACCTACAAGTAATCCAATGTATCCCAAACTGTGTGATTCCATGCATTATGCTTCATTTAAAAGCATTTAATCAAGCATCACCAATGATCAGTTTAGAATGATCATTTTAACTGGCCGATCACCTTGACATGTCCGCACTAAATCGTCCATAATTTTTGATTTAGAGATCAAAAAGACAAGAATCCAATGCCCACCCAAAACTAGCTAAATTTTCTGTATTGTGACAAAATTCAAGACTTAAATAGCTGCGACAAATCCTCCAAGTAATCCAATCTATCGCAAAATGCGTGATGCCAAGCATTATCCTTCATTTATAAGGCTTCATTCAAGGAGCACCAATGATCTGGCAGATCAAATTGACATGTACGCACTAACTAGCCCATAACTTTTGATTTAGAGTTTAGAATGACACGAATCCAACGCTCATGTTAACCTAGCTCAATTTTCTATATTATTACAACATTTAATACTTAAAGAGCTACGACAAAGCTTCCAAGTAATCCATTGTACCCCAAACTACGTGATGCCATGCATTATGCTTCATTTATAATCCTTTACTCAAGGAGCACCAATGATCACTATAGAATAATCATTTTAACTGGCCGATCAACTTGACATGTCTGCACTAAATCGTTTGTAACTTTTGATTTAGAGTTCAAAATGACACGAATCCAACGCACACGTTAAACTAGCTCAATTTTCTGGATTGTCAGAAAGTTTATGAGCAAATAGCTCTGAGAAAGCATCCAAGTAATCTAATATATCCCAAAATGCGTGATGCCAAGCATTATCCTTCACTTATAAGGATTTACTCAAGGAGCACCTATGATCTCACAGATCAACTTGACATGTACGCACTAACTACCCCGTAACTTTTGATTTAGAGTTTAGAATGACACGAATCCAACGCTCATGTTAACCGAGCTCAATTTTCTATATTATTACAACATTTAAGACTTAAAGAGCTACAACAAAGCCTCCAAGTAATCCAATGTACCCCAAACTGCGTGATGCCATGCATTATGCTTCATTTATAATCCTTTACTCAAGGAGCACCAATGATCACTATAGAATGATCATTTTAACTGGCCGATCAACTTGACATGTCTGCACTAAATCGTTTGTAACTTTTGATTTAGAGTTCAAAATGACACGAATCCAACGCACACGTTAAGCTAGCTCAATTTTCTGGATTGTGAGAAAAAAATGCGCAAATAGCTATGACAAAGCATCCAAGTAATCTAATCTATCCCAAAATGTGTGATGCCATGCAGTATGCTTCATTTATAAGCCTTTACTCAAGGAGCGCCAATGATCTGTTTGGAATGATCATTTCAACTGGGCGATAACCTTGACACGTCTGCAGTAAATCATCTGTAACTTTTAATTTAGAGTTCAAAATGACATGAATCCAACGCCCACATTACAAAATTTAAGATCGAAATAGCTACGAAAAGGCCTCCAGGTAATCCAATCTATCCCAAATTGCGTGATGCTATGCATTATGTTTTATTTATATGCTTTTACTCAATGAGTACCAATGATCAGCTTAGAATGATTATTTTCTTACTCGCTGATCTTCTTGATATGTGCGCTGTAAATCGGCTTTAACTTTTGATTTACCGATAAAATGACCTGAGTGCAACGCCCACGTTTAGCTAGCTCAATTTTACATATTGCCGAACATTTGAGACTGAAAGAGCTCCGAAAAAGCCTCCAAGTAATCCAATGTATCCCAAAGTGCGTGATGCCATGCATTATTCTTCATATATAAGCCTTTACTCAAAAAGTACCGATGATCATTTTAACTGGCCGATCAACTTAACATGTCCACACTATATCATTCGTAACTTTTGATTTCGAGTTCAAAATGACAAGAATCCAGCGCCCACGTTAATCTAGCTTAGTTTATTTATATTGTAATAAAGTTTAAAAGCAAAATAGGTACGACAAAGCCTCGAAGTAATAAAATCTTTCACAAACAGTGTGATGCCATGCATTAAGCTTCATTTATAAGCCTTTACTCAAGGATCACCAATGATCAGTTTAGAATGATCATTTTAACTAGCTGATCAACTTGACATGTATGCATTAAATCGTCTATAACCTTTTAATTAGAGCTCAGAATGACATCAGTCTAATGCCCACGTAAAGCTAGCTCAATTTTCAACATTGTGACAACATTTGAGGGTGAAAGAGCTACGAAAAAGCCTCCAACTAATCCAATGAATCCTAAACTATGTGATGCCATGCATTATGGTTCATTTATAAGCCTTTATTGAAGGAGTATCAGTGATCAGTTTAGAATGATCATTTTAATAGGCCAATCAATTTGACATGTCCGCATTATATCGTCCGTAACTTTTGATTTATAGTTCAAAATGACACAAATTCAACGCCCACGTTAAGCTAGGAAAATTTTCTATATTGTGGCAAAATGCAAGACCGAAATAGCTACGACAAAGCCTTTAAATAATCCAATCTATCTAAACTGTATGATGCCATGCATTATGCTTTGTTTATAAACCTTTACTCAAGGAGCACCAATAATCAGTTTAGAATGAACATTTTAACTGGCTGATCAACTAGACATGTCCACACTAAATCGTCTATAACCTTTGAATTAGAGCTCAAAATGACATGAGTCCAACACCTATGTTATGCTAGCTACATTGTCCATATTGTGACAACATTTGAGGCTGAAAGAGCTAAGAAAAAGCTTCCAAATAATCCAATGTATCCCAAACTGGGTGATGCCATGCATTATGCTTCATTTGTAAGCCTTTACTCATGGAGAACTAGTGATTAGTTTAGAATAATCATTTTAACAGTCCAATCAATTTGACATATCCGCACATAGCCTGTAAGTTTTGATTTAGAGTTCAAAATGACACGAATCCAACACCCACATTAAGCTATATCAATTTTCTATATTGTAAGAAAATTTAAAACCAAAATAACTACGACAAAGCCTCCAAGTAATCCAATCTATCCCGAACTGTGTTATGCCATGCATTATGCTTCATTTATAAACCTGTACTCAAGGAGCACCAATGATAAGTTTAGAATGATGGTTTTAACTAGCTGATCAACTTGACATGTCGGCACTTAATCGTTTGTAACATTTGAATTAGAGTTCAAAATGACATGAGGCCAACACCTACGCTAAGCTATCTACATTTACAGTATTGTGATAACATTTGAAATTGAAAGAGCTACAAAAAGGTCTCCACATAATCCAATGTATACCAAATTGCATGATGCAATGCTTAAGCTTCATTTATAAGCCTTTACTCAAGGAGAACCAATGATAAGTTTAGAATGATCATTTTAACTGCATGATCAACATGACATGTCCACACTAAATAGTCCCTAACTTTTGACTTATAGTTCAAAATGACACAAACTCAAACTGCGTGATGCCAATGTAAGAGCTACGACAATGCCTCAAATTAATCCAATGTATCCCGAACTGCGTGATGTCACGCATTATACTTACATTTATAAGCCTTTACTCAAGGAACACCAATGATCACTCTAGAATGATCATTTTAACTAGCCGATCAACTTGATATGTCCACACTAAATCGTCTATAACTTCTGATTTAGAATTCAAAATGATACGAATCCAGCGCCAACTTTAAGCTAGCTCTATTTTCTATATTCTGACAAAATTAAAAACTGAAATAGCTACGACAAATCATCCAAGTAATCCAATATATTCCTAATTGTGTGATGTCATGCATTATGCTTCATTTATAAGCCTTTACTCAAGTAGTACCAATGATTAGTTTAGAATGATAATTTTAACTAGCTGATCAACTTGACATTTTTGAACTAAATCGGATTTAAATTTTGATTTAGAGGTCAAAATGACATGAGTCCAATGCCCACGTTATGCTAACTCAATTTTCTATATTGTGACAACATTTGAGACGGTAAGAGCTACGAAAAAAGCTTCCAAGTAATTCAATGTATCCCAAACTGCATAATTTCATGTATTATGCTCATTTATAAGCCTTAACTCAAAGAATACCAATGATTAGTTTAGAATGTTCGTTTTAATTGGCCGATCAACTTGACGTGCCGACACTAAATGGTCCATAAATTTTGATTTAGAGTTCAAAGTGGTACGAATCTAACGCCTACGTTAACCTAGCTCAATTTTCTATATTGTGACGAAATTTAAGACCGAAATAGCTACCAAAAGGCCTCCAAGTACAACAATGTATCCCAAACTGCGTTATGCAATTCATTATGTTTCATTTATAAGCCTTAACTCAAGGAGCACCAATGATCAGTTTATAATGATAATTTTTACTAGCGGATCAACTTGACATGTCCCCACCTAATCGTCTTTAACCTTTGAATTAGACCTCAAAATGACATGAGTCCAATGCCCACGTTAAGCAAGCTCAGTTTTCCAAATTGTGACAATATTTGAGCCTGAAAGAGCTACAAAAAAATATTTGAGCCTGAAAGAGCTACGAAAAAGCCTCCATGAAAGTATCCCAAACTGCGTGATGCCTTATACTATGCTTCATTTATAAGCCTTTACACAATTTTCTACATTGTTACGAAATTTTAGACTTAAAGAGTTACGACAAAGCCTCAAACTAATCCAATGTATCCCAAACTGCATGATGCCATGCATTATGCTTCATTTATAAGTCTCTACTCAAGGAGCACCAATGATTAGTTTAGGATGATCATTTTAACTGGCCCATCATCTTGACATGTCAGTACTAAATCGTCCATAAATTATGATTTATAGTTAAGAATGGCACAAATCAAACGCCCACGTCAAGCTATTCAATTTTCTATGTTGTGACAGAATTTATCATCGAAATAGGTACGACAATGCCTACAACTAATCCAATCTGTCCCCAATTGTGTGATGCCATGTATTATGCTTCATTTATAAGCCTTTACTCATAGAGCACCAACGATCAGTTTAGAAGTATCATTTAAACTAGCAAATCAACTTTAACTTATCATTTGGAGCTCAAAATTACATGAGTCCAACGTTAATGTTTAGCTAGCTCAATTTTCCATATTGTGACAACATGAGACTGAAAGAGTTATGAAAAAGCCTCCATGAATTTCAATCCACACTACGTGATGCCACACAATATGCTTCATTTATTAGCTTTTACTCAATGAGCACCAATGGTCAGTTTAGAATGATCATTTTATCTAGCTGATGAACTTGACATGTCCGCACTAAATCGTCTTTAACTTTTTGATTTAGAGCTCAAAATGACATGAGTCCAACCCTGATGAGGACATCAGGTCGTACATCCAGCCAGGAGACCAGACTGGCCGACCAGGAAGCTTGCCCGAGACAGGAGGGCTATTTGGCACGTCTGCCGGACCAAGCAGTACCGCCGGACCCTCGACCAATAGGACCTGACCGGTCAGCATTGCCGGCCGAGAGGCCCAAGCTTCCGACACACTTGGTGGCGACGTGGATGACACCTCCGGTCCTCTTCGTGATGCCACCGACTCCGGGATCAACTTGGCCGGTCCTGAAGGCATTCCGGCCAGTATCTCACACAATCCAGCCGGTACAGCCGATCAAGCCGAGTACACGCGCATTTCCACTTCTACACAAGAAGACTCAGACCAAATGAGCTACCATCTCTAGGACATGCACCTAGAGGAAATCTCTACACCAGTGGTACCTCAAGGAGCAATGACAAGAAGCAGATCAAGGGCACTCTTCCACAAATTCAGCTTATGGGTCGACAAGCTCCTAGAGGAAGATCGACTAAGGACAATGGGCCAGAAGTGCAAGGAAGAGTCCATAGGCTTCTCAACAAAACAAGGGACATCAGAGACTTGGGCTTTAGTGGCAAGAGAGGTCAGGGCCCAAAGATTCCTAACCCTACTCCAAGTCGAAGACTAGGAGCAAGGCGCGTGCATGCCACAAGGACGGCCACCTTCCATGATGAGGACATCAGGTCGTACATCCAGCCAGGAGACCAGACTGGCCGACAAGGAAGCTTGCCCGAGACAGCAGGACCATCTGGCGCGCCTGCCGGACCAGACAGTACCGCCGGACCTTCGACCTATAGGACCAGACCGGTCAACATCGCCGGCGGAGAGGCCCAAGCTTCCGGCACACTTGGTGGGGACGTGAATGACACCGCCGGTCCCCCTGATGACACCGCCGACTCCGGGATCAACTTGGCCGGTCCTGAAGTCATTCCGGCCAGTACCGTGCACAATCCAGCCGGTACAGGCCATCCAGCCGAGTACACGTTTACTTCCACTTCTACACAAGAGGACTCGGACCAAATGAGCTACCAGCTCCAGGATATGCACTTAGAGGAAGTATCTACACCAGTGGTACCTCCAGGAGCAATGACAAGAAGCAGATCAAGAACACTCTTCCACAAATTCAGCTTATGGGTCGACAAGCCTCTAGAGGAAGAGCAGCTAAGGACAATGGGCCAGAAGAGCAAATTAGAGTCCAAAGGCTTCTCAACAACACAAGGAACATCAGAGACTTGGGCTTTAGTGGCAAGAGAGGTCAGGGCCCAAAGATATTTAACCCTACTCCAAGTCGAAGACTAGGAGCAAGGCGCGTGCATGCCAAAAGGACGGCCACCTTCCATTTCTTGGCCGTGAGGTGAGTTAAGGTAAGTTTACATTCGAATATATGCCTCTTTCTGTTTTGTAGGGTAGGATCTAGTTGCTTTACATTTTTGAGTCAAGAACATTTTAGGAATAGGTCCTTTTTCGGTTATGCACTTTTGTATCTTTTCCTTTTGTGCACTTTTGTAAACTTTCCTTTTTCTTTATTGTGTCGACCCTAGAAGGTCAAGCTGTTGATTATATTAATAAGGCTCCTTCCAGCATTGTAGTTCGACAACCTTTTTGATTATTAATAAAGTAGAACTTTTTCCCTACGAGCTTTCTCTCAAGAGAGACTTGTGCGCTTAGAACCTAGTTGAGACCAGCCCTCCTAGCTCTAAGTTTGTGATTTATCACGAGGTTCATCACCACTCGTGTGGTTCACTTCACCCTTCCATCTTTTACCAACCAGAAAACCCCCATTCAGAAGCCTAAGGTTGAGTTTCTCACCTAATCTTCTACAAACAGCCCACGCGCATACATCCTTGAATCAAGGCTTGTATCATTTTGGTATCAGAGCTTAAAGCTCCTAAACCAGGTTGTTTCTATCCTTTTTCTTGTCTTATTTCTAGTTCTTGCATTAGTTTAAGTCGTATTCAAGAAAAATCAAAAAAACAACATCAAACTCCAAACCGAGTGCATCTAGCCTCCTACGTGTATCACTAGGGTTTAGATTCACTTTTTGCATTGCATACACGTTTTCCTTTTTGTTTAAGTCATATTTCCTTTATTTTTAAGTTTAATTAAAAAGAAAAGAAAAAGAAAATAGAAAAGATACTAAAAGGATTCGAATTGGACAGCTAGCACAAGTTGTCTAGGAAGTTTCCTTTTTCGAATTTCCTTTCTTTAGAATTTTTCCTTTTGCATTTTTTTCAAACCACATATAAAAAGAAAACTCTCCTAATAATTTAGGAGCACCCTAATTGTCTTCTTTCTTTGTAGCACACATGGGAGAAGAGAATAGAGACGGAGCTGAAGCCATGATGGCCATGTTCACCACACTCCAAACACAACTCGCATCCATAGGCGAGAGGTTGGAGCGCGTGGAGAGACCAGTAAGATTCCAGGCCATAAGGCACGTGAGAGCTGAGCCAGATCGTCTTGAGGGTCCTGAGTACCTTAGGACACGGCACGGACAGGAGGAACCCCAGCCAGATGGAGATGAGGACACGCAACCTCATAACTATCACCATAGGCCGAGAGGACCTCCACGGCAACCAGAGGCAGAAGATAATGGCTTTGAGCCATATGGTCGTCACCAGAGACCAAGAATGCCTCCTAGACGTCATGAGCATGGGGATGAACACACCTATAACCAGGTAATTCATCCTGATGTTAAACTAACTCCTCCAACTTTTGCAGGAAAAGTAGACCCCGAGGCTTACCTAGATTGGGAGAAGCGAATGGATCATATCTTTGATCACTACAACCAACCAGGACCTAGGAGAGTCTCAATGGCAGTAGCACAACTCACGGACAATGCCCTCATCTGGTGGGATCGTGAGGTATCTGACACAAGGAGGAAGAGAATGAGGCCCGTAGACTCATGGGTCGACATGAAAGACCTCATGCGACAAAGGTATGTTCCACCTTACTTCCATAGGGATTTGCAACGACGTTTCGTACTCTTAAGCAGGGTACCAGATCAGTAGAGGAGTACTATGAAGAGTTTGAGAGGTTAAGGAACAGATTGGAGCTCAATGATGATGAAGAAGCATTGATGGCGCAATTCTTGGATGGACTCCAAGAAAGGATCAGCTGCAAGGTGGAAAGGCAAATATACAACGACTTCAAGGACTTGTTCCACCTATCTGTGCAAGCTGAACAGCACATCAAACGTAAGAGCCAAGACATCCGCAGCAAGCCTAAGACACCTTGGGCACCAAGCAACATGCCTAAGACAGTGGACAAAGGCAAAAGCGTAGAGATCGAGTCAAGGTTCAAGAGCAAGCCTCCTGAACCCACCCGTGACCAGAGAGAGCCTGGTAAGTCTTCTAACCCTCAAAGATCACGTGACATAACTTGTTTCAAGTGCAGGAGACGTGGACACATCTCAAGGGAGTGCCCAAACAACCGAGTCATGCTGATTACGGAGGCAGGAGAATATGAGTCCCAAGATGAAGAGGAATATGAACCAGAAGGAGAATATGGTGACATTGAGTACCCTGATGTGGGGGAAGTGCTGGTCACTAGACGTATCCTCAGTGCAATGGTGGATCCTTCAGAGACCATCCAAAGGGAGAACATCTTCCACAGCCGTTGCACCATTAAGGGCAAGGTATGTAACCTCATCATAGAGGGTGGTTCTTGCACTAACGTTGCTAGTGCTTATATGGTTGATAAGCTAGGTCTAGAGAAGACAAGGCATCCTCGACCATATAGACTGAGATGGCTCGATGAAAAAGTGGAGCTCAAGATCCATGAGCAAGTCACTGTGCCATTCAGTGTGGGCAAGTACCAAGACCAAGTCGTGTGCGACGTGGTGCCCATGCAAGCTGGCCACCTTCTGCTAGGAAGGCCTTGGCAGTTTGACAAAGAGACCAGGCATGATGCCCAAACCAATCTCTACACTTTTGTGCATGATAAAAGAAAGGTCAGCTTGGCTCCTCTTACACCTACCCAGGTACACGAGCTACAACTCCAAATGAGTAAGGAGAAGACACTTATCAAGTCTAATTTTCTTATTTAACCAAGCCATGTCCGGAGAGCTTTAGCCTCGAAGGATTTAATGTTACTAATGGTCTTCAAAGAAATTTTGAGTATAGAACAGGAACAGGTAGAGCTACCTCCTGAAGTAGCAACTCTCCTCAACAAGTTCCAGGATGTGTTTCCAGAGGAGATACCAGCAGGCTTGCCTCCTTTACGTGGCATAGAACACCAGATCGATCTAGTGCCCGGAGCAGCCCTGCCCAACCAGCCAGCCTACCGGATGAGTCCAGAGGAGTCCAAGGAGCTTTAGAAGCAAGTCAAGGAGCTCCTGGAGAAAGGATATGTTCGAGAGAGCCTCAGTCCATGTGCTGTACCAGTGCTACTAGTGCCCAAGAAGGATGGGACTTGGCGCATGTGCGTGGACTGCCAAGCAATCAACAACATCACAGTCAAGTATAGGCATCCAATACCACGACTGGATGACATGCTAGATGAGCTGAGTGGAGCCACGGTCTTCTCCAAGATAGACCTCAAGAGTGGATACCACCAGGTCAGGAAGAAGGAAGGTGATGAGTGGAAGACTGCTTTCTAGACAAAGCAAGGGCTCTACGAGTGGACAGTCATGCCATTTGGCTTGACTAATGCCCCAAGCACCTTCATGCGCCTTATGAACCAAGTTCTTAGGGCGTACATCAGTAAGTTTGTAGTAGTTTACTTTGATGACATTTTTGTTTATAGTAAGTGCCTATGGGAACACCTCACACATCTTGAGATGGTACTTAAAACCCTTCGACAAGAAGAGCTTTATGCCAATCTCAAGAAGTGCACCTTTTGTACTGATAAGCTTGTCTTTTTAGGTTTTGTTGTGAGTTCACAGGGCCTACAGGTTGATGAGGAGAAGATTCGAGCCATACAAGAATGGCCAACACCAGGAAACTAGGCACGAAGCTACTCTTCTCAACCACTTGCCATCCTCAAACCGATGGCCAAACTGAAGTTGTCAACAGGACCCTATCTACTCTTCTCAGAACAACACTAGGGAAGAACCTAAAGACTTGGGTGGAGTGCCTGCCATTCATTGAGTTCGCCTACAACCGAGCCGTGCACTCAGCAACCAAGAAGACACCATTTGAAGTGGTATACGGTTTCAACCCTCTCACCCCATTGGAGCAAACACCACTGCCACCAGCTGAGATGACCAACCTCAACGGAGCATCCAAAGCAGAGTTCATAAGGAGGTTACACCAGAAGGTAGCAGAAAACTTGGAGAAGAGGACCGGGCAGTACGTGACTCATGCCAACAAAGGAAGAA
Source organism: Pugionium cornutum (assembly GCA_018901935.1). Lineage (NCBI taxonomy): Eukaryota > Viridiplantae > Streptophyta > Magnoliopsida > Brassicales > Brassicaceae > Pugionium > Pugionium cornutum. The sequence continues at coordinate 34,669,035 of CM032162.1, read as the reverse complement.
AGGAGGTGATCTTCCACCCAGGCGATTGGGTGTGGCTACACCTACGGCAGGAGAGGTTCCCAAACCTAAGGAGTTCCAAGCTAGCACCAAGAGGAGATGGACCCTTCAGAGTGCTCGAGAGGATCAACAACAACGCCTACCGGATCGAGCTGCCAGGTGAGTTTAATGTGTCCAATACGTTCAATGTTACTGACTTGGCCCCTTTCCATGCAGATGATTCAGTTTTGAGGACAAAACCTACTGAAGAGGGAGGGAATGATGAGGACATCAGGTCGTACATCCAGCCAGGTGACCAGACTGGCTGACCAGGAAGCTTGCCCGAGACAGCAGGACCATCTGGCGCGCCTGCCGGACCAGGCAGTACCGCCGGACCTTCGACCTATAGGACCAGACCGGTCAACATCGCCGGCGGAGAGGCCCAAGCTTCCGGCACACTTGGTGGGGACGTGAATGACACCGCCGGTCCCCCTGATGACACCGCCGACTCCGGGATCAACTTGGCCGGTCCTGAAGTCATTCCGGCCAGTACCGCGCACAATCCAGCCGGTACAGCCGATCCAGCCGAGTACACGCGCACTTCCACTTCTACACAAGAGGACTCGGACCAAATGAGCTACCAGCTCCAGGACATGCACTTAGAGGAAGTCTCAACACCAGTGGTACCTCAAGGAGCAATGACAAGAAGCAGATCAAGGGCGCTCTTCCACAAATTCAGCCTATGGGTCAACAAGCTACTAGAGGAAGATCGACTAAGGACAATGGGCCAAAAATACAAGGAAGAGTCCAATAGCTTCTCAACAACACAAGTGACATCAGAGACTTGGGCTTTAGTGGCAAGAGAGGTCAAGGCCCAGAGATTTGTAACCCTACTCCAAGTCAAAGACTAGGAGCAAGGCGTGTGCATGCCACAAGGACGGCCACCTTCCATTTCTTGGCCGTGAGGTGAGTTAAGGTAAGTTTACATTCGAATATATGCCTCTTTCTGTTTTGCAGGGTAGGATCTAGTTGCTTTACATTTTGAGTCAAGAACATTTTAGGAATAGGTCCTTTTTCGGTTATGCACTTTTGTATCTTTTCCTTTTGTGCACTTTGTAAACTTTCCTTTTCTTTATTTGTGTCGACCCTAGAAGGTCAAGCTGTCGAGCATATTAATAAGGCTCCTTCCAGCATTGTAGTTCGACAACCTTTTTGATTATTAATAAAGTAGATTTTTTTCCCTACGAGCTTTCTCTCAAGAGAGACTTGTGCACTTAGAACCTAGTTGAGACCAGCCCTCCTAGCTCTAAGTTTGTGATTTATCACGAGGTTCATCACCCCTCGTGTGGTTCACTTCACCCTTCCATCTTTTACCAACCAGAAAACCCCCATTCAGAAGCCTAAGGTTGAGTTTCTCAACTAATCTTCTACAAACAGCCCACGCGCATACGTCCTTGAATCAAGGCTTGTATCATTCCATTTCTTGGCCATGAGGTAAGTAAGGTAAGTTTTCAATAAGAATATTTGCCTCTTTCCATTTTGCAGGGTAGAATCTAGAATATTTACATTTATTGAGTCAAAGACATTTTAGGAATAGGTCCTTTTTCGATTATACACTTTTGTATCTTTTCCTTTTGTGCACTTTTGTAAGTTTTCTTTTTCTTATTTGAGTCGACCCTAGAAGGTCAAGCTGTTGAGCATATTAATAAGGCTCCTTCCAGCATTTTTGTTCAACAACCTTTTTGCTAATTAATAAAGATCGAATTTTCTCTACAAGTTTTTCTCTCAAAGAAGCTTGTGCGCTAAGAACCTAGTTGAGACCAGCCCTCCTAGCTCTAAGTTTGTGATTTATCACGAGGTTCATCACCCGTCGTGTGGTTCACTTCACCATTCCATCGAATACCAACCCAAAACCCCCTATCCAAGAAGTCTAAGGTCGAGTTTCTCACCTAACCTTCTCCAAACAGCCCACGCACATATAAGCCTTGAATCAAGGCTTGTATCATTTTGGTATCAGAGCTTAAAGCTCCTAAACCAGGTTGTTTCTATCCTTTAGCTTGTCTTATTTCTTGTTCTTGCATTAGTTTAAGTTTCATTCCAGAAAATAAAAAAATAACATCTAACTTCATACCGAGTGCATCTAGTTCCTACGTGCATCACTAGGTTCTAGAATCATTCTTGCATTGCTATATTCGACTTTCCTTTTTGTTAGAATCATATTTCTATTATTGTTAAGTTAAATTAAAAGAAAAGAAAAAGAAAAGAAAATAGGAAAAATACCAAAAGATTTCGAATTGGACAGCTAGCAATAGTTGTCAAGAAAATTTCCTTTTATTCAAATATCCATATATTCAAATTTTCCATTCCTTACAATTTTCCTTTTTGCATTTATTTCGAATCCCTTATAAAAAGAAAACCCTCCTAACAATTTAGGAGTAGCATAACCTGTCTTCTATCTTTGTAGTACGCAATGGCAGAAGAAAACAGAGAAGCAACCGAAGCCATGATGGCCATGTTCACCACTCTCCAAACACAACTCGCATCAATAGGCGAGAGGTTGGAGCGCGTGGAAAGACCGGTGAGATTCCAGGCCATAAGGCACGTGAGAGCTGAGCAAGACCATCCTGAGGGTCCTGAGCACCTTAGGACACGGCACGAACAAGAGGAGCCCCAGCCAGATGGAGATGAGGACACACAACCTCATAACTATCACCATAGGCCGAGAGGACCTCCACGGCAACCAGAGGCAGAAGATGAAGGCTTCGATCCATATGGTCTTCACCAGAGACCAAGGATGCCTCCTAGACATCATGAGGATGGAGATGAACACGCCTACAACCGGATAACTCATTCTGATGTTAAGCTAACTCCTCCAAGTTTTGCAGGAAAAGTAGACCCCGAGGCTTACCTAGATTGGGAGAGAAGAATGGACCATATCTTTGATCATTACAACCAACCAGGGCCTAGGAGAGTCTCAATGGCAGTACCACAACTCACGGACAATGCCCTCATCTGGTGGGATCGTGAGGTATCTGACAGAAGGAGGAAAAGGATGAGGCCCATAGACTCGTGGGTCGACATGAAGGATGTCATGCGACAAAGGTTTGTTCCACCTTACTTTCATAGGAACTTGCAACGTCGTTTTTGTACTCTTAAGCAGGGTACCAGATCAGTAGAGGAGTACTATGAAGACTTCGAAAAGCTAAGGAACAGATTGGAGCTCAATGATTATGAAGAAGCTTTGATGGCACAATTCTTGGATGGACTCCAAGAAAGGATCAGCCGCAAGGTGGAAAGGCAAATCTACAATGACTTCAAGGACTTGTTCCACCTATCTGTCCAGGCTAAGCAGCACATCAAACGTAAGAGCCAAGACATCCGCAGCAAGCCTAAGACGCCTTGGGCACCAAGCAACATTCCCAAGCCCGTAGACAAAGGCAAGAGCAGAGAGATCGAGTCAAGGTTCAAGAGCAAGCCTCCTGAACTCACCCATGACCAGAGAGAGCCTAGTAAGTCTTCTAACCCTCAAAGATCACGTGACATCACTTGTTTCAAGTGTAGGGGTCGTGGACACATCTCAAGGGAGTGCCCAAACAACCGGGTCATGCTGATTACAGAGGCTGGAGAATATGAGTCCCAAGATGAAGAGGACTATGAACCAGAAGAGGAATATGGTGACATTGAGTACCCTGATGTGGGGGATGTGCTGGTCACTAGACGCATCCTCAGTGCAATGGTGGATCCTTCAGAGACCATCCAAAGGGAGAACATCTTCCACAGCCGTTGCACCATTAAGGGCAAGGTATGTAACCTCATCATAGAGGGTGGTTCTTGCACTAACGTTGCTAGTGCTTATATGGTTGATAAGCTAGGTCTAGAGAAGACAAGGCATCCTCGACCATATAGACTGAGATGGCTCGATGAAAAAGTGGAGCTCAAGATCCATGAGCAAGTCACTGTGCCATTCAGTGTGGGCAAGTACCAAGACCAAGTCGTGTGCGACGTGGTGCCCATGCAAGCTGGCCACCTTCTGCTAGGAAGGCCTTGGCAGTTTGACAAAGAGACCAGGCATGATGCCCAAACCAATCTCTACACTTTTGTGCATGATAAAAGAAAGGTCAGCTTGGCTCCTCTTACACCTACCCAGGTACACGAGCTACAACTCCAAATGAGTAAGGAGAAGACACTTATCAAGTCTAATTTTCTTATTTAACCAAGCCATGTCCGGAGAGCTTTAGCCTCGAAGGATTTAATGTTACTAATGGTCTTCAAAGAAATTTTGAGTATAGAACAGGAACAGGTAGAGCTACCTCCTGAAGTAGCAACTCTCCTCAACAAGTTCCAGGATGTGTTTCCAGAGGAGATACCAGCAGGCTTGCCTCCTTTACGTGGCATAGAACACCAGATCGATCTAGTGCCCGGAGCAGCCCTGCCCAACCAGCCAGCCTACCGGATGAGTCCAGAGGAGTCCAAGGAGCTTTAGAAGCAAGTCAAGGAGCTCCTGGAGAAAGGATATGTTCGAGAGAGCCTCAGTCCATGTGCTGTACCAGTGCTACTAGTGCCCAAGAAGGATGGGACTTGGCGCATGTGCGTGGACTGCCAAGCAATCAACAACATCACTGTCAAGTACCGGCATCCAATACCACGGCTGGATGACATGCTAGATGAGCTGAGTGGAGCCATGGTCTTCTCCAGGTCAGGATGAAGGAAGGTGATGAATGGAAGACTGCTTTCAAGACAAAGCAAGGGCTATACGAGTGGACAGTCATTCCATTCGGCTTGACTAATGCATCAAGCACCTTCATGCGCCTTATGAACCAAGTTCTTAGGGTGTACATCAGTAAGTTTGTAGTGGTTTACTTTGATGATATATTGGTTTATAGTAAGTGCCTACGGGAACACCTCACACATCTTGAGATGGTACTTAAAACCCTTCGACAAGAAGAGCTTTATGCCAATCTCAAGAAGTGTATCTTTTGTACTGATAAACTTGTCTTTTTAGGTTTTGTTGTAAGTTCACAGGGCCTTCAGGTTGATGAAGAGAAGATTCGAGCCATACAAGAGTGGCCAACACCAAGCAACATCAGCCAAGTGAGGATCTTCCACGGACTGGCCAGCTTCTATAGGAGATTCGTGCCTAACTTCAGCAGTATTGCCTCACCATTTACGGCAGTAGTGAAGAAGAACGTGGGATTCAGCTGGGGAGAAGCTCAGGAGAAGGCATCCCAGGCCTTGAAGGACAGCCTTACACACGCACCAGTGCTAGTCCTTCCCGACTTCAACAAGACGTTTGAAGTGGAGTGTGATGCCTCTGGAATAGGCATAGGAGCAGTGCTAACACAAGGAGGGAGACCAGTGGCATACTTCAGTGAGAAGCTAGGTGGTGCCTCACTGAACTACCCCACTTATGACAAGGAGCTTTATGCCCTTGTCCGAGCATTGGAAACTTGGCAGCATTACTTGCTGTCCAAGGAGTTTGTGATCCACACTGATCACGAGACTCTCAAACACCTCAGAGGGCAAACCAATCTCAAGAGGAGACATGCCAGGTGGATGGAGTTCATAGAGGCCTTCCCATACATCATCAAGTACAAGAAGGGCAAGGACAATGTGGTAGCCGATGCACTATCAAGGAGGTTTGCCTTGATATCAACCATGGAAGCAAAGGTCCTAGGATTCGAGCACATCAAGGACCTATACAAGGATGATCCTGACTTTGCTGAGAGCTACAAGGAGTGTGGCACAGGGAGTCATGGCAAGTTTTACATCCATGAGGGATTCTTTTTCCGAGAAAGAAGGCTGTGCATACCACAAGGATCATTGAGGGAGCTTATCATCCGAGAAGCTCATGGAGGAGGACTCATGAGCCACTTTGGTGTCGACAAGACTTTAGCAGTGGTCAAGGAGCACTTCTCCTGGCCACACATCAGGAGGACAGTAGAAGCTCATTGTGCAAGATGCATCACTTGCAAGAAGGCAAAGTCCCGAGTGCAACCTCACGGGTTGTATCTCCCACTGCCCATACCTACACATCCATGGGTGGACATCTCAATGGACTTTGTTCAAGGTCTGCCCAAGATCAACCAAAAAGATGCAATCTTTGTAGTGGTGGACAGATTCTCCAAGATGGCACACTTCATTCCGTGTGCCAATGTCAATGATGCCACGCAAACAGCTGAGCTTTTCTTCAGGGAGATAGTATGGCTTCATGGAATGCCAAGGACCATCGTATCAGACAGGGACACCAAATTCCTCAGCCATTTCTGGAGGACCCTTTGGAGGAAGCTTGGCACGAAGCTACTCTTCTCTACCACCTGCCATCCTCAAACCGATGGCCAAACTGAAGTTGTCAACAGGACACTATCAACTCTTCTCAGGACTACACTATGGAAGAACCTCAAGACTTGAGTGGAGTGCCTGCCATTCATAGAGTTCGCTTACAACCGAGCCGTGCACTCAGCGACCAAGAAGACACCATTTGAGGTAGTATACGGCTCAACCCTCTCACCCCATTGGAGCAAACGCCACTGCCACCAGCAGAGATGACCAACCTCAACGGAGCATCCAAGGCAGAGTTCATAAGGAAGTTACACCAGAAGGTAGCAGAAAACTTGGAGAAGAGGACCGGGCTGTACGTGACTCATGCCAACAAGGGAAGAAAGGAAGTGATCTTTCAACCAGGCGATTGGGTGTGGCTACACCTATGGCAGGAGAGGTTCCCAAACCTAAGGAGTTCTAAGCTAGCACCAAGAGGAGATGGACCATTCAGAGTGCTTGAGAGGATCAACAACAACGCCTACTGGATCGAGCTCCCAAGTGAGTTTAATGTGTCCAACACGTTCAACGTAACTGACTTAGCCCCTTTCCATGCAGATGAACCAGTTTTGAGGACAAAACCTACTGAAGAGGGAGGGGATGATGAGGACATCAGATCGTACATCCAGCCAGGAGACCAGACTGGCCGACCAGGAAGCTTGCCCGAGACAGCCGGGCCATTTGGCACGTCTGCCGGACCAAGCAGTACCGCCGGACCCTCGATCAATTGGACCAGACCGGTCAGCATTGCCGGCGGACAGGCCCAAGCTTCCGGCACACTTGGTGGCGACGTGGATGACAGTGCCGGTCCCCTTGGTGATGCCACCAACTCCGGGATCAACTTGGCCGGTCCTGAAGGCATTCCGGCCAGTACCTCGCACAATCCAGCCGGTACAGCCGATCCAGCCGAGTACACGCGCATTTCCACTTCTACACAAGAAGACTCGGACCAAATGAGCTACCAGCTCCAGGACATGCACCTAGAGGAAGTCTCTACACTTGTGGTACCTCAAGGAGCAATGACAAGAAGCAGATCAAGGGCACTCTTCCACAAATTCAGCTTATGGGTCGACAAGCTCCTAGAGGAAGATCGACTAAGGAAAATGGGCCAGAAGTACAAGGAAGAGTCCAAAGGCATCTCAACAACACAAGGGACATCAGAGACTTGGGATTTAGTGGCAATAGAGGTCAGGGCCCAAAGATTCCTAACCCTACTCCAAGTCGAAGACTAGGAGCAAGGCGCGTGCATGCCACAAGGATGGCCACCTTCCATTTCTTGGCCGTGAGGTAAGTAAGGTAAGTTTTCAATAAGAATATTTGCCTCTTTCTGTTTTGCAGGGTAGGATCTAGAATATTTACATTTATTGAGTCAAAGACATTTTAGGAATAGGTCCTTTTTCGATTATACACTTTTGTATCTTTTCCTTTTGTGCACTTTTGTAAGTTTTCCTTTTCTTATTTGAGTCGACCCTAGAAGGTCAAGCTGTCGAGCATATTAATAAGGCTCCTTCCAGCATTGTAGTTCAACAACCTTTTTGCTAATTAATAAAGATCGAATTTTCTCTACAAGTTTTTCTCTCAAAGAAGCTTGTGCGCTTAGGACCTAGTTGAGACCAGCCCTCCTAGGTCTAAGTTTGTGATTTATCACAAGGTTCATCACCCCTCGTGTGGTTCACTTCACCCTTCCATCGAATACCAACCCAAAACCCCCTATCCAAGAAGTCTAAGGTCGAGTTTCTCACCTAACCTTCTCCAAACAGCCCACGCGCATATAAGCCTTGAATCGAGGCTTGTGTCAAACCCTAACGTTAAACTAGCTGTATTTTCAATATTGTAACAACATATGAGACTGAAAGAGCTACAACAAAACCTTCAAGTAATCCAATGTATCCCTAACTACGTGATGCCATGCATTATGTTTCATTTATAAGCGTTAACTCAAGGAACAACAATGATCATTATGGAATGATCATTTTACAAGGCCGGCCAACTTGAAATGTCGGCATTAAATCATCAAAAAAATTTTATTTAGATCACGTTAATATACATCAATTTTCTATATTGTCACAAAAATTAAGATCAAAATAACTACGACAAAGCCCCCAAGTAGTGAAATATATCCCAAACTGCGTGATGCCATGCATAATGCTTCATATATAACCCATTACTCAAGGAGCACCAATGATCCATTTAGAATGGTCATTTTAACTAGCTGATCAACTTGATATGTTCGCACTAAATCGTTTTTAACTTTTGATTTAAAGCTCAAATTGACATGAGTCGAACGCCCACGTTAAGCTAGATCAATTTTCCATATTGTGACAACATTTGAGACTGAAAGTGCTACAAAAGCCTCCAAGTAATACAATGTATCCAAAACTGCACAATGCCATGCATTATGCTTCATTTATACGCCTTTACTCAAGGAGCACCAATGATCACTATAGATGATCATTTTAACTGGCTGATCAACTTGACAAGGACGTACTAAATCATCCATAACGTTGGATTTAGAGTTCACAATGACACGAATCCAACTCCCACGTTAAGCAAGGTCAATTTTCTATATTGTGACAACATTTGAGACTCAAAGATTTACTACAAAGTCTCCAAGTAATCCAATGTATCCCGAACTGTGTGATGCCATGCATTATCCTTCATTTATAAGCCTTTACTCAAGGAGAACCAATGATCAGTTCAGAATGAACATTTAACTGGCCGATCAACTTGACATGTCGGCACTAAATTGTTTGTAACTTTGATTTAGAGTTCAGAATGACACGAATCCAATACCCACGTTAAGCTAGCTCAGTTCTCTATATTTTGAAAACATTTGAGACTGAAAGAGCTACGACAGAGCTTCCACATAATCCAATGTATCCCAAACTGCGTGATGCGATGAATTACACTTCAGTTATAAGCATTTACTCAAGGAGAACCAAAAATCAGTATAGAATGATCATTTCAGCAGGCCGATCAACTTGACATGTCCCCACTAAATCATCCGTAACTTTTGATTTAGAGTTATAAATGACACGAATCCAACGGCCACATTACGGTAGCTCAATTTTCTATAATGTGACTAAATTTAAGACCAAAATAGCTACGAAAAAGCCTTTAAGTAATCCAAACTATCCCAAACTGCATGATGTATTGCATACTTCATTTATTAGCCTTTACTAAAGGAGCACCAATGATCAGTTCAGAATGATTATTTTAACTAGTTGATCGACTTGACATGTATGCAAGAAATCGTTTCTAACTTTTTATTTAGAGCTAAAAATGACATTAGTCCAATGCTAACGTTAAGCTAGCTCAATTTTCCACATTGTGACAACATTTAAGACTGAAAGAGCAAGGAAAAAGCCTCCAAGTAATCCAATGTTTCCAAATCTTTGTAATGCGATGCATTATGCTTCATTTATAAGTCATTACTGAAGGAGCACCAGTGATCAGTTTAAAATGATCATTTTAAGTGGCTTATAAATTTTACATGTCCGCACAAAATCATCTTTAACTTTTGATTTGGAATTCAGAATGACATGAGTCCAATGCCCACATAAGCTAGCTCAGTTTTCCATATTGTGACAACATATGAGACTTAAAGAGCTACGAAAATGCTTCCAAGTAATCTAATTTTTCCCAATTGCACGATGTCATGCATTATACTTTATTATAAGGTTTTACTCAAGGAGCACCAATGATCAGTTTAGAATTATCATTTTAACTATCTTATCAATTTGACATGTCCGCACTAAATCGTCTTTAACTATGTAGAGATCAAAATGACATGAATACAATGCCCACGCTAAGCTAGCTTAATTTTCCATATTGTGACAACATTTGAGACTAAAAGAGCAAGGAAATAGCCTCTAAGTAATCCAATCTATCCCCAACTGCGTAATGCCATGCATTATGCTTTATTTATAAGTGTTTACTCAAGGAGCACCAGTGATTAGATTAGAATGATCATTTTAACCGGCCCATTAACTTTACATGTCAGCATTAAATTGTCCGTAACTTTTGATTTTGAGTTCAAAATGACAGGAATCCAACACCCACGTTAAGCTAGCTCAATTTTCTATATTGTGGCAACATTTGAGACTGAATGAGCTACGACAAAGTCTCCAAATATGCCAATGTATCCCAAAGTGCGTGATGCCATGCATTATCCTTCATTTATAAGTCTTTACTCAAGGAGCACCAGTGATCAGTTTAAAATGATAATTTTAAATTGCTTATCAATTTGACATGTCCGCATGAAATCATCTGTAACTTTTGATTTAGAGTTTAGAATGACATGAGTCCAATGCCCATATAAGCTAGCTTAGTTTTCCATATCGTGATAACATATGAGACTAAAAGCGCTACGAAAAAGCTACCAAGTAATCTAATTTTTCCCAATTGCACGATGTCATGCATTATACTTCATTTATAAGCTTTTACTCAAGGAGCACCAATGATCAGTTTAGAATTATCATTTTAACTACCTTATCAATTTGACATGTCCATACTAAATCGCCTTTAACTATTTAGAGATCAAAATGACATGAATACAATGCCCACACTAAGCTAGCTTAATTTTCCATATTGTGACAACATTTGAGACTAAAAGAGCAAGGAAAAAGCCTCTAAGTAACCCAATCTATCCCCAACTGCGTAATGCCATGCATTATGCTTTATTTATAAGTCTTTACTCAAGGAGCACCAATGACTAGTTTAGAATGATCATTTTAACCGGCCCATTACCTTTACATGTCTGCATTAAATTGTCTGTAACTTTTGATTTCTAGTTCAAAACGACCGGAATCCAACATCCACGTTAATCTAGCTCAATTTTCTATATTGTGGCAACATTTGAGACTAAAAGATCTACGACAAAGTCTCCAAGTAAGCCAATGTATCCCAAAGTGCGTGATGCCATGCATTATGCTTCATATATAAGCCTTTACTCAAGGAGCACCAATGATTATTTTAGAATGAATCTTCTACCTTAGGTTTAGTGAAAGGCTTGTAATCTTTGCTAGACTTATCCTACTTAGATTTGCTAAACCTAGTAGAACTAAATCCGGGTTTAGGGTTTTTCCTCGTAAGTTGTTTTTCGAACATGATAGCCTTATGGAGAAGTTCTTCTATTTCGACATAATGGTGAACCTCGAGCCTATCTATGATTTCCCTATTAAGGCCACCCATAAACCTAGCCATAGTGCCTTCACTATCCTCTTGAACATCAACCCTAATCAATAAGGTTTCCATCTCATTTAAGTACTCCTCTACGGTTCTAGATCCTTGAGATAGGTTTCTAAGCTTAAAGTGAAGTTCCCTATGGTAGTGGCTAGGTATAAACCTTTTCCTCATGAAAACTTTCATCTGGTTCCACGAATCTATAGGAAAATCCCCAGCCCTTCTCCTAGAAGTAACAAATTGATCCCACCAACTTAAGGCATAATCTTTAAACGCGGTTGGTGCTACTCTAACCTTACTAACCTGAGTGTATTCCCTACAATCAAAGACTATTTCTATCTTCTTTACCCACTCTAGATAATCCTTAGGGTCATTGGCTCCATGAAAAGAGAGAAACTTGATTTTAAGGCCAGCCAAAGGGTTGCGAGGATTGGGTTGGTTATTCCTATGCGGTTGGTCGTCTCTTGGCCGCCTTCTCCTAGGGTGTTGTTACCTAGATGAGTAACTGTAGTATTTCTGAATATCAGAAAGTGGCTGGTTTATCCTAAGTCGGTCATTGATGGATCTTTCTATTTCAGCTCTCATGGTTGCCATACTTTCATCCATCATGGCTTTAAAGGAATCAAGGAGTTGTTTGTTGAAGTTTGAGGATTCTTCTCCATTATTGGTGGTTCCTACCATGGTACCTGACCAATTCAGACAACTAAACAAGTAAAAGGTTCAAAGTAAAATATAGAGAGTGACACAACAATTCGCTGAAACAAAGACACAAGAACAAAGACAAACCCTAGCAAAGCATGTTCTAGACCCTTTGAACTTTAGATTCATTTTGAAACGTTTTTAATTGGTATTACTGGTTCTATGAAGTCTGAAGAACAAGTTTCATTTATGTTTTAATCATTAAAATATTCAAAAAGGGGATAAACTCGGATTAACAAAAACAGTTTATTAGAACCTCAACGGTGCCAATTGGGTGTTTCACAAGTTTTCTCCTTTAGAAATCGGTTCTAAACAATTTTCGAGTTAATTTCCAGGTTCTTCAAAGATCTAAGATCAAGTTTAAAAAAGAAACAAACCCAGAAATATTTTAAAACAATGGTTTGTGAAAGGTTACAAAATGTTTTTGCAAGAATATGAAAGGGTGCAAACGGATTTGTAGAGATACAACCTGGTTTGGAGTGGGCTCTGATACCACTTGATGTGATCCTGATGAGGATCAAGCCCCTGATCAATTCCAAATGGTTGTGGAAAAGTGTGAACGGATTGAAGTTTTGGAATGGGTGAAACGATGGTGAAACTTGCGGATGTGTGACCTCTTAAGTGGATGGGTCCGAGAACAAGGGGAAATGAATGATACTTCTCAAGGATGGTGGGAAATCCTTGGAATATCTGCTTGCTCTGTGTGAATGACAAAGGCTAGGCACGTTGGGCAAGGGGTGAATCGAATTAAAACTTCCAAGTGTGATAAAGATTCCTTAGACTTTCAGCTCTTGAGAGGAATGAGAAAGTGTTCTAAAATTCCTTATTCAAGAGGATAATCAAACGAGTTTTAAAAGCGAAATTTGGTATTAAAATGTTTGATGATTCAGAAAGAAGGATACAAGAGAGTACTTATAGTAGTCTAGGAAATTGAAAATGACTCCTAAAATTCTACCAAAACATTAAAGGAAATACAAATACAACTAAGACAAACTGCGTGATGCCATGCATTATGCTTCATTTATAATCTTTTACTCAAGGAGCACCAATTATCAGTTTACAATGATCATTTTAACTCGCTCATCAACTTGACATGTCAGCACTAAATCATCTTTAACGTTTGATTTAGAACTCAAAATGACAGGAGTCGAACACCCATGTTAAGCTAAGTCACTTTTCTATATTGTGACAACATTTGAGACTAAAAGAGCTACTACAAAGCCTCGAAGTAATTCAATGTATCCAAAACTGCGTGATGCCATGCATTATGCTTCATTTATAAACCTTTACTGAAGGAGAATATGAACTTGAGACTTCTTCTTATAAACTGTGTGATGCCATGCCCCAATGATTCATTTATAAACTGCGTGATGCCATGCATTATGCTTCATTTATAATCCAATGTATCCCAAACTACGTGATGCCATGCATTATGCTTCATTTGATTTTGAATTCAGAATGGCACGAATGCAATGTTCACATTAAGCTAGCTCAATTTTCTATATTGTGACAACATTTGAGACTGAAAGAGCTACAACAAAGCCTCCAAGTAATCCAGTGTATCCCAAACTGCATGATGTCAGACATTATGCTTCGTTTAGAAGCCTTTACGCAATGAGCACCAATGATCAGTTTAGAATGATCATTTTCAGAGGCCGATCAACTTGACATGTCTGCATTAAACCCTCCTTAACTTTTTGATTGAGAGTTCAGAATGACATGCCCCAATGCCGACGTTAAAGTAGCTCAATTTTCTATATTGTGACAAAATTTAAAATTGTATGAGCTAAGGCAAAGCCTTCAAGAAAGCCTATGTATCCCAAACTACTTGATGTCATGCATTATGCTTCATTTGTAAGCCTTACTCAAGGAACACCAATGATCAGTTTAGAATGATAATTTTAACTGGCCGATCAGCTTGACATGTCTGGACTATATACTTCGTAACTTTTGATTGAAAGTTCAGAATGACATGAGTAAAACGCCCATTTTAATGTAGCTCAATTTTCTCTACTATGACAAATTTAAAGACTGAAAAAGCTATGACAAAGCCTCCAAGTAATCCAAAGTATCCCAAACTGCATGATGTCATGCATTATGCTTAGTTTATTAGCCTTTATTGAAGGAGCACCAATGATCAGTTTAGAATGATCATTTTAACTAGCTAATCAACTTGACATGTACATACTAAATCATTTTTAACTTTTGATTTGGAGCTCAGAATTAAATGAGTCCAACGCCCACGGTAATCTAATTCAGTTCTCCACATTGTGACAATATTTAAGACTGAAAGACCTACTACAAAGTCTCCAAGTAATCCAATGTATCCCAAACTACGTGATGCAATGCATTATGTTTCATTTATATGCCTTTACTCAAGGAGCACCATTGACAAGTTTAGAATGATCATTTTAACTGGCCGATCAACTTGACATGTCTACACTAACTCCTCCATAACGTTTTATTGAGAGTTCAGAATGACATGAGTCCAACGCCCACGTTAATCTAGCTCAATTTTCTATATTGTGAGAAAATATAAGACTGAATGAGCTAAGGCAAAGCCTCCAAGTAAGTATATGTATCCCTAACTACGTGATGCAATCCATTATGCTCCATTTATAAGCCTTTACTCAAGTAGCACCAATGATCAGATTCCAATGATCATTTGAACTAACTCATCAATTTGACATGTGCGCACTAAATCGTCTTTAACTTTTCATTTATAATTCAAAATAACATGAGTCCAATGCTAACGTTAAGCTAATTCAATTTTCTATATTGTGACAAAATTTAAGACTAGAAGAGCTATGACCTCCAAGTGATCCAAATTATCCCAAACTGCATGATGCCATGCATTATGCTTAATTTATAAGCCTTTACTCAAGTAGCACCAATAATCAGTTTAGAATGATCATTTTAACTAGTTCATAAACTTGACAAGTCCGCACTAAATCGTCTTTAACTTTTGATTTAGAGCTCAAAATGAAATGAGTCCAACGACCACGGTACACTAATTCAATTTTCATATTGTGACAACATTTAATACTTAAAAACCTACTATAAAGTCTCGAAGTAATCCAATGTATCCCAAACTGCGTGACACCATGCATTATGTTTCATATATAAGCATTTACTCAAGGAGCACCAATGATCACTTTAGAATGATCATTTTAACTGGCTGATCAACTTGACATGTCTGCACTAAATCCTCTGTAATATTTTATTGAGAGTTCAGAATGACATGAGACGAACGCCCAAGTTAATCTAGATCAATTTTCTATATTGTGTAAACATTTAAGATTGAATGAGCTAAGACAAAGCCTCCAAGTAAGCCAATGTATCCCAAATTGCGTGATGCAATGCATGCATTATGCTTCATTTATAAGCTTTTACTGAAACGTCACCAATGATCAGTTTAGAATTATCATTTTAACTAGCCGACCAAGTTGACATGTCCGCACTAAATCATCTGTAACTTTTGATTTAGAGCTCAAAATGTCACAAATCCGATGCCCACGTCAAGCTAGCTCAATTTTCTATATAGTGACAAAATTTAAGATCAAAATAGCTAGGAGAAAGCCTCCAAGAAATTCAATCTATCCCAAACTGTGTGATGTCATGCATTATGCTTTATTTATAAGCCTTTATTTTAGGAGCACCAATTATCGCTTTAGAATAATCATTTTAACAAGCCGATCACATGACATGTCCGCACTAAATCATTCGTAACTTTTGATTTAGAGCTCAAAATGACACGAAATCCAACGCCCACGTTACGCTAGCTAAACTTTCTATATTGTGATAAATTTTAAAACCGAAAGAGCTACGACAAATCATCCAAGTAATCCAGTCTATCGCAAACTGTGTGATGTCATGCATTATGCTTTATTGATAATCCTTTACTCAAGGAATACCAATAATTAGTTTAGAATGATTATTTCAACTAGCCAATCACTTGTCATGTCCACACTAAATCGCCGATAACTTTTGATTTTGAGTTCAGAATGGCACGAATGCAACGCCAACGTTAGGCTAGCTCAATTTTCCATACTGTGACAACATTTGAGACTAAAAGAGCTACAATAAAGCCTCCAAGTAATCCAGTGTATCCCAATTAGCATGATGGCATAAATTATACTTCATTTATAAGCTTTTACTCAAGGAGCACCAATAATAAGCTTATAATGATCATTTTAACTAGCCGATCACTTGTGATGTCCGCACTAAATCGTCCGTAACTTTTGATTTAGAGTTCAGACAGACACGAATCCAACGCCCACGTTAAGCTAGCTCAATTTTCTACATTATAACAAAATTTAAGACCGAAATAGCTACGACAAAGCCTCCAAGTAATCAAATCTATCCCAAACTACGTGATGTCATGCATTATGCCTCGTTTGTAAGCCTTTACTCAACGAGCAACAATGATAAGTTTAGAATGATCATTTTAACTAGCCGATCACTTGACATGCCTGCACTAAATCATCCGTACCTTTTGATTTAGAGGTCAAAATGACACGAATTTAACGCCCACGTCAAGCTAGCTCAATTTTCTATATTGATATAAAATTTAAAGCCGAAATTGCTACGAAAATCCTCCAAGAAATCCATTCTATCCCCAAACTGTGTGATGTCATGCATTATTCTTCATCTAAAGCCTTTACTCAAGGAGCACCAATGATTAGTTTAGAACGATCATTTTAACTTGCCGATCACTTGACATGTCCGAACTAAATCTTCTGTAACTTTTCATTTAGAGCTCAAAATAAAATGAATCTAATGCCCACGTCAATCTAGCTCAATTTTCTATATTGTCAAAAAATTTAAAACCGAAATAGCTAGGATAAAGCCTCAAAGTAATCAAATCTATCCCAAACAACATGATATCATGCATTATGCCTCATTTATAAGCCTTTACTCAACGAGCAATAATGATAAGTTTTGAATGATCATTTTAACTAGCTGATCACTTGACATGCTTGCACTAAATCATCTGTAACTTTTGATTTAGAGCTCAAAACGACACGAATCCAACGCCCACGTCAAGCTTGCTCAATTTTCTATATTGTGATAAAATTTACGACTGAAATAGCTACGAGAAACCCTCCAAGAAATCCAATCTACCCCAAACTGCGTGATGTCATGCATTATGCTTCATCTATAAGCCTTCACTCAACGAGCATTAATGATCATTTTAGAATGACCATTTCAACTAGCCAATCACTTGACATGTCCGAACTAAACCCTCTGTAACTTTTCATTTAGAGCTCAAAATGATACGAATCCAACGCCCACATCAAGCTAGCCCAATTTTCTATATTGGTATCAAATTTATGACCAAAATAGCTACGAATCCAACACCCATATCAAGGAGAACCATTGATCAGTTTATAATGATCATTTTAACTGGCTGATCACTTGACATGTCCGCACTAAATCGTCTTTAACTTTTGATTTAGATCTCAAAATGACACGAATTGTAACAAAATTTAAGACCAAAAATAGCTACGACAAAGCCTCAAAGTAAACAAATATATCCCAAAAATGTGATGTCATGCATTATGCCTCATTTATAAGCCATTACTCAAGGAGCAACAATTATAAGTTTAGAATGATCATTTTAACTAGCCGATCACTTGGCATGCCTGCACTAAATCATCTGTAACTTTTGATTTAGAACTGAAAATGACACGAATTCAACGCCCACGTCAAGCAAGCTCAATTTTCTATATTGTGATAAAATTTAAGACCGAAATAGCTACGAGAAACCCTCCAAGAAATCCAGTCTACCCCAAATTGCGTGATGACATGCATTATGCTTCATCTATAAGCCTTCACTCAAGGAGCACCAATGATCAATTTAGAATAATCATTTTAACTTGCTGATCACTTGACATGTCCGAACTAAATCTTTCGTAACTTTTCATTTAGAGCTCAAACTGACACAAGTCCAATGACCACGTTAAGCTAGCTAAATTTTCTATATTGTAACAAAATTTAAGACCCAAAGAGTTACGGCAAAGCCTCCAAGTAACCCATTCTAACCCAAACTCCGTGATGTCATGCATTATGCTTCATTCATAAGCCTTTACTCAAGGAGCACCAATGATCAGTTTAGAATGATCATTTTAAGTGGCTGATCATTTTAAGTGGCTGATCACTTGACATGTCCGCACTAAATCATCTTTAACTTCTGATGTAGAGCTCAAAGTGACATGAGTCCAACGCCCACATTAAGCTAGCTCAATTTTCGATATTGAGACTACATTTGAGACTTAAAGAGCTACGAAAAAGCCTCTAGGTAATCGAATGTATCCCAAATTGCCTGATGACATGCATTATGATTCATTTATAAGCCTTTAGCCAAGGAGCACGAATAATAAGTTTAGAATGATCATTTTAACTAGTCGATCACTTGAGATGTACGCACTAAATCGTTTGTAACTTTTGATTTAGAGTTCAAAATGACACAAATCCAATGCCCACGATAAGCTAGCTCAATTTTCTATATTGTGACAACTTTTCAAACCGAAATAGATTGGAAAAAGCCTCCAAGTAATCAAATCTATCTGAAACTTCGTGATACCATGCATTATGCTTTATTTATCAGTCTTTACTAAAAGAGCACCAATGATCAGTTTAAAATAATCATTTTAACTAGCTGATCAACTTGACATGTCCGCACTAAATCGTTTTTAACTTTTGATTTAGAGCTCAAAATAACTTGAGTCTAATGCCCACATTAAGCTAGCTCAATTTTCCATATTGGGGCTACATTTGAGACTCAAAGAGCTACGAAAAAACCTCCAAATAATCCAATGTATCCCAAACTGCGTTATGTCATGCATTACGCTTCATTTATATGCCTTTACACAAGGAGCACAAATAATCAATTTAGAATGATCATTTTTACTAGCCGATCACTTGACATGTTCGCACTAAATCGTCCATAACTTTTAATTTAGAGTTCAGAATCACACGAATCCAACGCCCACGTAAAGCTAGCTCAATTCTCTATATTATAATAACATTTCAGTGTGAAAGAGCAACGAAAATGCCTCCATGTAATCCTATGTATCCCAAACTGCGTTATCTCATGCATTATGCTTCATTTATAAGCTTTTACTTAATGAGCACCAATAATCAATTTAGAATATTCATCTTAACTGGCCGATCACTTGACATATCCGCACAACATTGACTGTAACTTTTGATTTAGAGTTCTGAATGATACAAATCCAACGCTCACGTAAAACTAGCTCAATTTTCTATATTGCGACAAAAATTTTAGACCGAAATAGCTACGAAAAAGGCTCTAAGTAATCAAATCTATCAGAAACTGCGTGATGCCATGCATTACGTTTCCTTTAAATGCCTTTACTCCAGGAGCACCAATAATCAATTTACAATGATCATTTTAATTGACATATGGCTTGACATGTCCACACTAAATTGTCCCGAATCTTTGATTTAGAGTTCAGAATGACACTAATCCAACACCCACGTTAAATTAGCTCAATTTTCTATATTGTGACAACATTTGAGAATGAAAGAGCTACGACAAAGCCTCCAATTAATCCAATGTATCCCCAACCGCGTTATCTCATGCATTATGCTTTATTTATAAGCCTTTACTCAAGGAGCTCCAATAATCAGTTTAGAATAATCATTTTAACTAGCTGATCACTTGACATGTCCACAGTAAATCGTCCGTAACTTTTGATTTAGAGTTCTGAATGATACGAATCCAACGCTCACGTTAAGCTAGATTAATTTTCTATATTGTGACAACATTACCGTAATAGCTACGAAACAGCCTCCAAGTAATCAAATCTATCTGAAACTGCATGATGCCATGCATTATGCTTCATTTATCAGTCTTTACTCAAGGAGCACCAATGATCAGTTTAGATTGATCATTTTAACTGGCCAATCAACTTGACATGTCCGCACTAAATCATCTGTAACTTTTGATTTAGAGTTCAAAATGACACGAATCCAACGCCATGTTAAGCTATTGTGACAACATTTGAGATTGAAAGAGCTATTACAAACCCTCCAAGTAAACCAATGTATCCCCAACTACGTGATGCCATGCATTAAGCTTCATTTATAAGCCTTTACTAAAGTAGCACCAATTATCAGTTTAGAATGATCATTTTAACAAGGTAATCCACTTGACATGTCGAACTAAATCTTCTGTACCTTTTGATTTATAGTTTAGAATGACACGAATCCAACGCCCACGTTAAGGTAGCTCAATTTTATGTATTCTCACAAAATCTGAGACTGAAAGAGCAATGACAAAGCCTCTAATTAATAAAATCTATCCCAAACTAGGTGATGCCATGTTTTATGCTTCATTTATAAGCCTTTACTCATGGAGCACCAATGATTAGTTTAGATTGATCATTTTAACTTGCCAATCAACTTGACATGTCCGCACTAAGTCGTATTTAACTTTGATTACAATTCCAAATGACACGAATCCAACCCAATATTAATCTTGCTCAATTTTCTATATTATAAAAAATTTAAGACGAAAATGGCTACGACAAAGCCTCCAAGAAATCCAATCTATTCCAAAATACGTGGTGTCATGCATTATGCTTCATTTATAAGCCTTTACTGAAGGGGCACCAATGATCAGTTTAGAATGATCATTTTAACTAGCTGATCAACTTGACATATCCACACTAAATTGTCTTTACCTTTTGATTTAGAGCTAAAAATTACATGAGTCCAACACCCACATTAAGTTAGCTCAATTTTCCATATTGTCACTATATTTGAGACTTAAAGAGCTACGAAAAAGCCTCTAATAAGCCAATGTATCCCAAGCTGTGTGATGTCATACATTATACTTCATTATAAGCCCTTGCTTTAACTGGCCAATCACTTGACATGTCCGCACTAAATCGTTCATAAATTTTGATTTAGAGTTCAGAATGAGACGAATCCAACGCCGACGTTAAGCTAGTTCAATTTTCAATATTTTGACAACATGTCCGCACTAAATCGTCCAAAACTTTTCATTTGTAGTTCAGAATGACACGAATCCAATGCGCACGTTAAGTTAGCTCAATGTTTTAAATTGTGACAACATTTTACATTGAAAGACTTACGACAAATCCTCCAAGTAATCCAATGTATCCCGAACTGCATTATCTCATGCATTATGTATCATTTATAATTCTTTACTCAAGGAGCACCAATAATCAATTTAGAATGATCATTGTATCTGGCTGATCACTTGACATGCCCGCACTAAATCATCCAGAACTTTTGATTTAGTGTTATGAATGATACGAATCCAACGTGCACGTTAAGCTAGCTCAATTTTCTATATTGTGACAACATTTGAGATTCAAAGAGCTACGACAAAGCCTCAAAATAATCCAATGTATCCCAAACTGTGTTATCTCATGCATTATGCATCATTTATTAGGCTTTATTCAAGGAGCACCAATAATTAATTTAGAATGATCATTTTAATTGGCCGATCACTTGACATGTCCGCACTAAATCGTGCATAACTTTTGATTTACAATTCTAAATGACACAAATCCAACGCACACGTTAAACTAGCTCAATTTTTTATATTGTGACAAAATTTAGAACCAAAATAGCTACGAAAAAGCCTCCAATTTATCAAATGTATCCGAAATTGCGTGATGCCATGCTTTATGCTTCATTTATCAATATTAGCTCAAGGAGCACCAATGATCAGTTTAGAAAGATCGTTTTAGAACATTTTAACTAGCTGATTAAATTGACATGTCCGCACTAAATGGTCTTTAACTTTTGATTTAGCGCTCAAAATAACATGAGTCCAATGCCCACGTTAAGCTAGCTCAATTTTCCATATTGTGAAAAAGCCTCAAAGTAATCAAATCTATCCCAAACTCCGTGATGACATGCATTATGCTTCATTTATAAGCCTTTACTCAAGGAGCACCAATGATCAGTTTAGAATGATCAAGTTTAACTCGATGATCAGTAGACATGTACGCACTAAGTAACTTTTGATTTAGAGGTCAAAATGACACTAATCCCATGCCCGCGTTAGGCTAGCTCAATTTTCTGTATTATGAAAAAATTTAAGACCAAAATAGCTACGGCAAAGCTTCCAAGAAATCCAATCTATCCCAAACAACATGATGTCATGCATTATGCTTCATTTATAAGCATTTACTCAAAGAGCACCAATGATCAGTTTAGAATGATCATTTTAACTAGCTGGTCCACTTCACATGTCAGCACTGAATCGTCTTTAACTTTTGATTTAGAATCCAAAATGGCATGAGCCCATCGCCCATGATAAGGTAGGTCAATTTTCCATATTGTGACAACATTTGAGAGTGAAAGAGATACTAAAAAGCCTTCAAGTAAACCAATGTATCCCAAACTGTGTGATGCCATGCCTTATGATTCATTTACAGCCGTTCTGTTGTAAAGCATATCTCAACCGCATCCAGAAGTGCATTCATTGGGAGGTTCGCATCATTTGGTATCAGAGCACACTTCTGATTGGTTATCCCTATCCCTAATCTCTCTATCTCTCCATTTCCATCTGCTTAGATTGCATCAACTTGTGTATTGATTTGCATCAGTTTATTAATCGAAAAAAACCTACCCATATAATTGCATTTTTGTTTTTATCCAATATTACATCAGTTTATCACATCAAAATCGATCCGAACCCATTGCATTTTCACTTCAGAAAATAACACACTCGCAACTCTTCGCCTTCCATCGAAATTTTTTTTAGAACAGGTACTTTTAATAGATATGTTAAATGCATTTGTAGCTATGTCAGGAGGAAATAAAACTTCACAACCACCAAACATGTTAATGGAGGCTCTAGTAGCAAAAATGAAGAAAGAACTACAAATAGAGCTGGAAGTCATTCATTTGCGGCTTGATGATGTTCAGAACAATAGTAACACTGAAGGAGGTCCATGGAGAACTAGGAATCCCTTTAGACATGGCCATAATGAAGAAACAGAAGCCTACTATAGCCGTGGTCGTGAAAGGAGTAGGAGAACCCAAAGGAGGCATAGGCGTGTAAGAGAAGAAAGGGGTCAGCATAATGACACCTTAGGAGGTCTTAAACTTAAGATACCGTCATTCTATGGCAAAAATGATCCAGAGACTTACCTGGAATGGGAGAAGAAGATCGAGCTGGTGTTTGATTGTCAGCACTATTCCAAGTTCAACAAGGTCTCCGTAGCTGCTACTGAGTTTTATGAGTATGCACTCAGCTGGTGGGATCAACTGGTGACTTCTAGAAGACGTAATGGTCAGTATCCAGTACGTAGAAACACGGGCTGAGATGAAAACTATAATGAGGAAAAGGTTTGTGCCCAGCCATTACCACCGTGAACTTCACCAAAAGCTAAGGAGACTCAATCAAGGAAGCAGAAGTGTTGAAGACTATTACCAGGAGTTGGAAACTCTCATGATCAGGGCAGACATTTAAGAAGATAGAGAAGCTACTATGGCAAGATTTTTAGGAGGACTTAACCGTGATATTCAAGATAGAATGGAGCTGGAACATTATGTGGAGTTAGAGGAAATGTTGCACAAAGCTATACTGGTGGAACAACAACTAAAAAGAAAAGTTTATACTAGGCCAAGCTATGGAGCAGCTAATATAAGCCTAGCTACCAAAGGGGAGGTAAGCAGATTGCTAAAGTTGATTCCAAACCTTCAACGACCACTCTAGATGTCAAGGGAAAATCTGAAGCTACTACATTCACTAGAACAACATATGTGAAGTGTTTCAAATGGCAAGGAAGAGGGCACTATGCGAATGAATGGACCAACAAGAAGATCATGATTCTGTTGGATAATGGTGAAATAAAATCCGAGGAAGAAGAAGTCTTTCCTGACTCTTCAGAAGAGTATCTTGAACCTCCTATGGCAGGAGAATTATTGGTAACAAGAAGAACCCTAAGCATACAAAACAACACCAAAGAACATGAGCAAAGAGAGAATCTGTTTCACTCAAGATGCCACGTCCAAGGAAAGGTTTGCAGCATCATTATTGATGGAGGCAGCTGCACTAATGTGGCTAGTGAAACTATGATAAACAAGTAAGGTCTGAAAGTGTTCAAGCACCCAAAGCCATATAAGTTGCAATGGCTTAATGAGTATTGCGTATTGAAGGTAAGCAGCAGAATCAAAGTACCTATAACCATTGGAAAGTACCAAGATGAGGTCCTTTGTGATGTTTTACGAATGGAGCTTGGCCACATTCTGCTTGGAAGCCATGGCAATTTGATCGAAAGGTCATTCATGATGGTTACACCAACCAACACTCGTTTGAACACAAAGGTAAAGATCATACTTGTTCCTATGACACCACAGGAGGTGTACCAAGATCAGCTTGTGTTGGAGCAAAGGAAAACAGCTGGAACTTCAAACGAAACCATAAGCACCAAAAGTGACAGAGGCTGTGAGAACAAGAACAAGAAGCACTCAAGTTTCTTTGTGAGAACTGGTGGAGTTAAGTAGGCTCTCTTCTCACAATCACCTGTCGTTTTGTTTATATATAAGGAATCTCTCATGAGCTTAACTAACATTGCACTGGTATTATCGAGTGAAGTGACTTCTGAAGGATTATGAAGATGTCTTTCCAGAAGACAATCCAAAGGGGCTACCACCCATCAGAGGCATTGAACATCAGAATGATTTTGTACCTAGATCCTCACTACCAAATAGACCAGCTTATAGAAAAAATCCTGTTGAGACTAAGGAGCTGCAAAGACAAGTTAATGAGCTAATGGAAAAGGGCTACATCAGGGAGAGCATGAGTCCTTGTGATATGCCAGTTCTACTTGTGCCAAAGAAAGATGGCAGCTGGCGCATGTGTGTTGATTGTAGAGTAATCAACAACATTACAGTAATGTATCGCCATCCAATCCCTAGGTTAGATGACATTCTTGATGAATTGCATGGTTCCAGAATCTTTTCTAAGATAGATATTGAGAGTGGGAACTATCAAATACGCATGAAGGAAGGGGATAAATGGAAAACTACATTTAAAACTAAGCATGGATTATATGAATGGTTAGTGATGCCATTTGAATTAACAAATGCACCTAGTACTTTAATGAGGTTGATGAAACATGTTATTAGAGCATTCATAGGAATCTTTGTTGTAGTATACTTTGATGACATCTTAATCTACAACAAGAATCTAGAAGAGCATACTAGTCATTTGACATCAGTTCTAAGTGTTCTTAGAAAAGAAAACTATATGCCAATCTTATGAAATACAGTTTTTGTATAGATAAGATTCTGTTCCTATGCTTTGTTAAAAGTGCAGATGGTATTAAGGTTGACGAGGAGAAGGTCAAAGCTATTAAGGAGAAGTGAAAAGTTTCCATGGGCTAGCTGGCTTCTATAGACGCTTTGTCAAGGATGTTAACACTATTGCTGGCCCACTTACTAAAGTAATCAAGAAAGACGTAGGATTCAAATGGGGAGAAGCTCAAGAAAGCTAATTCCAAGCTTTGAAAGAAAAGCTTACACATGCACCTCTTCTATCTTTACCTGATTTTCTTGAAATCTTTGAGATAGAATGTGATGCTTCTGGTATAGGTATTGGAGCTGTTTTGATGCAGGAGAAGAAACCTATAGCCTATTTCAGTGAGAAGCTTGGAAGAGCCATCCTCAACTATCCAACCTACGACAAGGAATTGTACGCCTTGGTATGTGCTTTGCAAACTTGGCAACACTACTTGTGGCCTAAGGAATTCGTGATTGACACTAATCATGAGTCACTAAAGCACTTAAAGGGCCAACAGAAGCTGAACAAAATACATGCACGGTGGGATGAGTTCCTAGAAACATTTCCCTATGTCATTAAATACAAAAAAAGGTAAAGAGAATGTTGTAGCAGATGCATTGTCACGGAGGTATGCCTTAATATCTACTCTTGATGCTAAGTTGTTAGGTTTTGAACAACTTAAAGAGCTATATGAAACTGATCATGAATTTAAAGATGTATAAATTGCTAGCAAAAAAGTTTGCTTCGGGAAAATACTATCAACATTAATGATTCCTATTTTATGATAATAGATTATGTGTGCCTAACTGTTATATTCGAGACTTGTTAGTTAGGGAAGCTCATGGAGGAGGACTGATGGGGCATTTTGGAGTTACCAAAACTCTTAAACTAATGCAAGATCATTTCCATTGGCCACACATGAATAGAGACATAGAAAGAATCTGTGCAAGGTGTGCCACATGCAAACAGGCTAAGTCTAAGGTTCAACTGCACGGTTTGTACACTCCTTTACCCATTCCTACTCATCCATGGATTGACATATCAATGGACTTTGTGGTTGGTTTGCCTAGAACTAAGACAGGAAAGGATTCTATCTGTGTTGTTTGTTGATAGATTCTCTAAGATAGATCATTTTATAGCATGTCACAAGACTGATGATGCATTGCATATAGCCAATCTGTTCTTTAAAGAGGTAATTCGCTTGCATGGAATGCTTAGGACAATAGTTTCTGATAGAAAAACTAAGTTCTTGAGTTACCTTTGGAAAACTCTTTCGTCTAAGTTAGAAACTAAGTTGGTGTTTTCTACAATATGTTACCCACAAACGGATGGTCAAACTGAAGTAGTTAATAGAATCTTGTCTACTTTATTGCGTGCATTAATCAAACGAAATCTTAAAACATGGGAAGAGTGTTTACCACATGCTGAATTTGAATCTAACCATTTTGTATATTCTGCTTCTAAGTATTCTCCTTTTCAAATTGTTTACGGTTTTCAATCCTTTATCTCCGTTGGATCTAACCCCTTTGCCTTAAGTGAAAGAGCTAGTATTGATTGAAAAAGAAAAACTCAGATTGTTAAACAGATCCATGAGAATGCAAGGAAGAATATTGAGGCCAGAACCCAACAATATGCAAGAAAGGCCAACAAAGGAAGACGTGAAATGGTATTTGAGGTGGGAGACCTCGTGTGGGTTCACTTGAGGAAAAAAAGATTTCCAGCTAATAGGAAATACAAACTTATGCCCAGAATAGATGGACCTTTCAAGATAATTCAGAAGATCTTCAATATAAGTATAATGTGAGTTCAAGCTTCAATGTTTCTGATCTTGTGCCTTTCATTGATGTACCAGATTTGAGGTCAAATCCTTTTCAGGAGGAGGGGGATGATACGAGCATGGAAAGCACACAAAAGGAGAAGCTCATGGCTAGGAATGAACCAGTGGAACATGAAGAAGCTCTTGCAGTACCAGCTGGACCATAAACCCGAGCCAAGGCCAAGAAACTCAAAGAGGCAATCAGCAGCATGCTCAACAAGGAGAATGCACAACAAATTTACTTGAGCTTGAATAGAGAAGTGCTAGGGGGGGGGGGGGGAGGGGAAGTGTCTATATTCATAGTCAAAATAAGAGTTAATGAAGTTAAGGTCTTTGTTCAAGTCTTTCCTTGTAAATTCAACTATTTTAATGTTGTAAGATCCTCCTATTTATGTCTCCTTACAGTATAAATAGCAGCTTTCAGTTGTAAACTTCATCATTCAACTTTTCAAATAAAAACAATTTCTTTTCCTAAGTTTGAGAGTGATTCTCTTTTTAATCTAATTGTTGGTGTGTAATATCATTCAGTCAACACTTAGTAGCCTTAGTGTGTAATATCTAAGCTACTATCTTAGGTAAATTAGTAGTCTTTTCCACAGCTACTGTGTGACACTTCAATCCACAACCTTTGAACATATTGAATTTCGATTCATTCTGTTGCAAAGCCTATCACAACGAATCTAGAAGTGCATTCCTTGTGAGGATCGCATCATTTCCTCAAGGAGGACCAATGGTCAATTTAGAATGATCATTTTAACAGGCCGATCAACTTGACATGTCCGCCCTAAATCATTTGTAACTTTTGATTTTAGAGTTAGAATGACACTAATCCACCGCCCATGCTAAACTAACTCAATTTTCTATATTGTGGCAACATTTATGACTGAAAGAGATACAAATAAGCCTAAAAGTAATACAATGTATCCCAAACTATGTCATGCCATCCATTATGCTTCATTTATAAGCTTTTACTCAAGGAGCACCAATGATTAGCTTAGAATGATCATTTTAACTCGCCGATTAACTTGATATGTTCGCACTAAATTATCCGTAAATTTTGATTTGGAGTTTAGAATGACATGAATCCAACGACCACGTTAAACTAGCTCAATTTTCTATATTGTGACAACATTTGAGACTGAAGGAGCTACGACAAAGCCTCCAAGTAATCCAATGTATCCTAAACAATGTGATACCATGCATTATGCTTCATTTATAAGCTTTTACTCAAGAAGCACCAATGATCAGTTTAGAATGATCATTTTAATTAGCTCATCAACTTGAATTGTCCACACTAAATCGTTCATAACTTTGATTTAGATTTCAGAATTGCACGAATCTAACGCCTATGTTAAGCTAGCTCAATTTTCTATGATATGAACAAAATTAACACCAAAATTGCTACAACGAAGCCTCCATGTAATCCAATCTATCCCAAATGCCTGATGCCATGCATTATGCTTCATTTATAAACCTTTACTCAAGGAACACCAATTATAAGTTTAGAATGATCATTTTAACTGGCCGATCAACTTGACATGTCTGCACTAAATCAGTTTTAACTTTTGATTGAGAGCTCAAAATGACATGAATCCAATGCCCACGTTAAGCTAGCTCATTTTTCCATATTGTGAAAACATTTGAGTCTAAAATAGCCTCGAAAAAGCCTCCAAGTTATCCAGTGTATCCCAAACTACGGACTACCATGCATTATGCTTCATTTATAAGCCTTTACTCAGGGAATATCAATGATTAGTTTACAATGATCATTTTAACTAACTGATCAACTTCACATGTCCACACTAAATCATATTTACCTTTTGATTTAGGGAACAAAATGACATAAGTTCAATGCCCACGTTATACTAGCTCAATTTTCCATACTGTGACAATATTTGAGACTAAAAGAGCTACGAAAAAGCCATCAAGTAATCCAATGTACCCAAAACTGCGTCATGTCATGCATTATGCTTCATTTATCACATTTACTCAGGGAGCACCAATCATCGGTTTATAATGATCATTTTAAATGGCCGATCCACCTGACATGTACACACTAAATTGTCCGTAACTTTTGATTAAGAGTTCAGAATGACATGAATCCAATGCCCACTTTAGGCTACCAAATTTTCTATATTGTGACAACATTTGAGACTAGCTGATCATTTATAAGCCTTTACTAAAGGAGCACCAATGATCAGTTTAGAATGATCATTTTAACTAGCTGATCAACTTAACATGTCCGCACTAAATCGTCTTTAACTATTGATTTAGAGCTCAAAATGACATCAGTTCAATGCCCACATTAAGCTAGCTCAATTTTCGATATTGTGACAACATTTGAGACTGATATAGCTAATACAAAGCCTCCAAGTAATTTAATGTATCTGAACCTGCGTGATGCCATGCATTATGCTTCATTTATAAACTATTACTAAAGGAGCACCAATGATCAGTTATGAATGATAATTTTAACTAGCTGATCAAGTAGACTTTTCTGCATTAAATCATTTGTAAGTTTTGTTTTAGAGCTCAAAATGACATGAATCCAATGCCCACCTTACGTTAGCTCAATTTTTCCATATTGTGAAAACACATGAGACTGAAGGAGCTATGACAAAGCTTCAAAGTAATCCAATGTATCCCAAACTGTGTGATACCATACATTATGCTTCATTTATGACCATTTACAGAAGGAGCACCAATGATCAATTTAGAACGATCATTTTAAATGGCTGATCAACTTGACATCTCTGCACTAAATCCTCAGGAACTTTTGATTTTGAGTTCAAAATGACACAAATCCAAATCCACTTGTGATGCAAGTATAAAAGGATTATATTTCTGATCTCGCTTACGAGAGTGGACAGATGTAACACCAAATTCGTATTGACATTGACCAATGATAGGGTCATGCCAGTCACAGTAGAACACAATAGACCTCAAATCAATCATTCTTGGATGAAATGTCAAACTGGAAAATGATAAAAACAATGATCTTACTCAAGCAAAAATATATTAAAATGTTTTCTTGTCTCTAAATCGTAGCAAATACTAATTAATATCCACTAAGTTTCTAAATAGTAGCAAATACTAACTTTCTTTAAGAGGTTTTAACTTTAGATCTTTTCAACAATAAGGAAAAATGTGACTTTCATGAATATGGTTGAAGAATTTCGATTCAAATATTAACCATATGGATAAAATCATAGAAAAAACTATACCTAATCGATTCATGGAACTTAAACGATTGAACTGAAACTAAACCTAAAGCTAGTATGAAGCCTGAATCTTGCATTATAAGGAGAAAGAAACAGAAACCTATAACATGACTCAAATCGATTTTCAAATGGTCGGTTCAATCACGAAGCTAATTGTTGGGTTCAATCACAAAGCTAATCACGAAGGAGACTTACATTTCTGGCGATACACTTATAACGACCGATAGGAGACTTCCGGCGACTTCAGCTGTGGGAGGGGAAGAGGCAGAGAAGGAGGAAACAGCGGATAGAAAACTAAAAGAGGATGTGTGGGGTCGTAGGTTATATTTGATATTTCCAATGGCAAAAACTCTCAGAAATCCAACGTAAACCTAATAAATACCTTCGGGAAAACCCACGTGGTAAATTAACTTTCCTGCGTATAATTTTAAAGCATCGGTAATCCATCGGAAAAGACAGATGGATTTCTAACGGAAACTGAAAGTTCTGCATGTGCGCCAAATTGTCAGTCCACGTGGTAAAGAATCTTTGCGACGGAGTTCTAACGGATCTAGTATAGTGATCGGTAATCCGTCGGAATGTTCCGATGGATTTCTGACAGTACCATTATTTGTTAACAAAATAGTGAATAATTTTATTTATATAATGTAATTTCATAAAGTGCCAAGAATTTTAAAAGGATCCACATCAATTGCTAATGCAGATTTAGTTTATTTCTTAAGAATATACTAAAATGATGTGAAAGAGCCGTTTCTCAGAATTTATTATTTTTTCAGATTTTGAAGTTTGATTATGTTTTGCTTGCTTATAGTAATGTTCATAGTATTGTTTTTTGGATCCAGACGCAAAGATAGTTAAAGGTCGCCGCCTTTTTGACAAAAAGTTTGATAGATTCTATGGAAGTTATAACTTAATTTCAGAACTTATAACAAGTTCCCTAACTACGGTTTTCGGTTTATATTCGAACTGTTTTTAAAACTGTTTCTTTTAAAAAAAATATCTAGTATATAACATTAGGAATGTTTACCATTTAGTTTTTTACAACCCATATATTTTTAAAAATTTTAAATCTATTAAACAGTATATTTAAAATTTCCTTCGCATATCCGTCGGAATATAGAGACGAAATTCTGACGGATATTTCAAAGCTGTCGGCATTCCATCGGAAATACTATCCGGTGTTCCGAGCGTTTTCCAACACGATAGGGTATAGTATCAATTCCCTAAGCTGTCAAAAATCTGACTGTAGTTTCCGACGGATTTGTGAGGATTCTCATACACGATAGGGTATAGTATCAATACCCTAAGTCATCCGTTATTCATCGGGAATCTGACTGGATTTTCCGACGGAGGAGCGATGGGTGTTGCAGTTTTTTTGCAATCTCATTGGATATCCGTTGCACATAGGAATTTAAAATTTTTAGAAAATATAATTTGACACTGAAAATTAAAGTATCATAAAAACTAAAACTATGCAATCATAGATTTAATCTGAATTTGATGAACATTCTAAAGTAGTTGAGTTTTCGTCATCAAACTCGCCAATATCTATTTTTGAGTCTTGAAATACGTTGTAATCTTCGTCCGTCGTGTCATCAACAACAAGGTTAACTTCAAGAGAAATCTCTATGGAACCTAAGTTACCAATTATGTTTTGCTACATAGAGTCTTCCTCAGAAACACCACATAACATTCCTCTAGGGTGTATTGATGTCACTGTAATCCAAGGATCTTGCGTATTTCTCACACGAGGATATCGAATGTAACAAACCTGGTCCGCTTGTGATGCAAGTATAAAAGGATTATATTTCTGATCTCGCTTACGAGAGTGGACATATGTAACAAAAAATTCGTATTGACATTGACCAATGACAGGGTCATACCAGTCACAGTAGAACACAATAGACCTCAAATCAATCATTCTTGGATAGTGAACTTCTAATATTTAACAAAGAACACCGTTGTATGCAATTTCACCAGATTAAGATGATATACCGTAGCTTTTGATTTACAGTTCAGAATGACACGAATCCACTGTCGACGTCAAGCTAGCTCAATTTTCAATATTACGACAACATTTGAGATTGAAAGAGGTACGACAAAGTCTCCAACTAATCCATTGTATCCCAAACTGCATGATACCATGCATTTTGCTTCATTTTTAAGCCTTTACTCAAGGAGCACCAATGATAAGATTAGAATGATCATTTTAATTGGTCGATCAACTTGACATGTTCGCACTAAATCGCCTGTAACTTTTGATTTAGACTTAAGAATGACACGAATCCAATGCTCACGTAAGGTAGCTCAATTTTCTATATTGTGACAAAATTTAATACCAAAATAGCTAGTACATAGCCTTCAAGTAGTCGAATCTATCCCAAACTGCATGATGCCATGCATAATACTTCATTTGTAAACCTTTGCTCAATGACCACCAATTATCAATTTAGAATGAACATTTTAACAAGCTGATCAACTTGACATTTTTGCACTTAATAGTCTATAATATTTGATTAAGAACTCAAAATGACATGAATCCAACGGCCGCGTTAATCTAGCTCAATTTTCAATATTATGAAAACATTTGAGACTAAAAGAGCTACAACAACGCCTCCATATAATCCAATGTATCCCAAACTGCGTGATACCATGCACTGTACTTAATTTATAAGCCTTTACTCAAAGAGCACTAATGATCAATTTAGAATGATCACTTTAACTGGTCGATAAACTTGACTTGTCCACACTAAATTGTCCATAACTTTTGATCAAGAGTTCAGAATGGCACGAATCCAACGCCCATGTTAAGCTAGCTCAATATTCTATATTTCGAAAAAAAATTAAGATCAAAAGATCTACGAAAAAGCCTCCAACTAATCCAACTTATCCCAAAATGCTTGATGTCATGCATTATGCTTCATTTGTAAACCTTTGCTCAATGATTATTTTAACTAGCTGATCAACTTGACATATCTGCACTAAATCGCTTATAACATTTGATTAATAGCTCAAAATGACGTGAAACCAATGGCCACATTAATTTAGCTCAATTTTCAATATTGTGACAACATTTTAGACTAAAAGAGCTACAACAAAGCCTCCAAGTGATCCAATGTATCCAAAACTGCATTATGCCATGCATTATGCTTCATTTATAAGCATTTAGTCAAGAAGCACCAATGATCAGTTTAGAATGATATTTTTAACTGACCAATCAACTTGACATATCTGCACTAAATGGTCTGTAACTTTTTATTTAGAGTTGAAAATGACATGAATCCAATGCCCACGTTAAGCTTACTCAATTTTCTATATTGTGACAGAATTTAAGACCAAAATAGCTACAACAAAGCCTCCAAGTAATCCTGTGTATCCCGAACAGCATGATACCATGCATGCATTCTGCTTCATTTATTGGATTAGTTGAGCCTTTACCGAAGGAGCTCCAATGATGAGTTAAGAATGATCACTTTAATTGGCCGATCAACTTAAGATATACGCACAGAATCGTCTGTAACTTTTGATTTAGACTTCAGAATGACATGAATCAAATGCCCACGTTAAGCTAGCTCAATTTTATATATTGTGACAACATTTTAGACAAAAAGAGCTACAACAAAGCCTTCAAGTAATTCTATATATCCTGAACTACGTGATTCCATGCATTATGATTCATTTATAAGCCTTTACTAAAGGAGCATTAATGATCAGTTTAGAATGATCATTTCAGAATGATCACTTTAACAGGACGATCATTTTTACATAACCGCACTAAATCATCCGTAACTTTTGATTTAGAATTCTGAATGACACGAATCCAATGCCCACGTTAAGGTAGCTCAAGTTTTTATATTGTGCCAACATTTATTACCAAAATAGCTACGACATAGCCTACAAGTAATCCAATCTATCCCAAACAGCATGATGCCATGCATTATGCTTCATTTGTAAACCTTTCTCAATGAGCACCAATTATCAATTTAGAATGATCATCTTAACTAGCTGACCAACTCGACATTTCCGCACTAAACCGTCTATAACATTTGATTTTGAGCTCAAAATGACATGAATCCAATGGCGACGTTAATCTAGCTCAATTTTCAATATTGAGAGAACATGTAAAAGAGCTATGAAAAAGCCTCCAAGTAATCTATTGTAGCACAAACTACGTGATGCCATGCATTATGCTTCATTTATAAGCCTTTACTCAAGGAGCAGCATGGATAAGTTTAGAATGATCACTTTAACTAGCCGATCAACTTGACATGTCTGCACAAAATTGTCCATAACTTTTGATTTAGAGTTCAGAATGACACGAATCCAACGCCCACGTTAAGAAAGCTCAATATTATATATTCTGAAAAAATTAAGACCGAAAGAACTACGACAAAGCCTCCAAGTTATTCAATCTATCCCAAACTACTTGATGCCATGCATTATGCTTCATATGTAAACCTTTGCTCAATGAGCACTAATTATCAGTTCAGAATGATCAATTTAACTAGCCGATAAACTTGACATGTCCACACTAAATCGTCCGTTATTTTTTATTTAGAGTTCAGAATGACAGAAATCCAACGCCCAAGTTAAGCTAGCTCAATATACAATATTGTGATTAAATTTAAGACCCAAATAGCTAGGAAAAAGCCTCCAAGTATTCCAATCTATCCCAACCTACTTGATGCCATGCATTATGCTTCCTTTGTAAAACCTTTGCAAAATGAGCAAGAATGATCAGTTTCGAATAATCAATTTAACTAGCCGATAAACTTGACATGTACGCACAAAATCGTCAGTAACATTTGATTTATAGTTCAAAATGACATGAATCCAATGCCCACATTAAGGTAGCTCAATTTTATATATTGTGAGAAAATTTATTCCAAAATAGCTACGACATAGCCTCCAAGTAATCCAATCAATCCAAAACTGCGTGATGCCACGCATTATGCTTCATTTGTAAACATTTGCTCAATGAGCACCAATGATCAGTGTAGAATGATCATTTTAACTAGCTGATCAACTTGACATATCCGCACTAAATCACCTATAACATGTGCTTAAGAGCTCAAAATGACATGAATCCAACGGCCACAATAATCTAGCTCAATTTTCAATATTGTGAAAATATTTTGGACTAAAAGAGCTACAATAAAGCCTCCAAAGAATTTAATGTATCCAAAACTGTGTGATACCATGCATTATGATTCATTTATAAGCTTTCACTCAAGGAGGATCAATGATCTGTTTAGAATGATATTTTTAACTGGAAAATCAACTTGACATATCCGCACTAAATGGTCCATAACTTCTGATTTACAGTGGAACATGAAGAAGCTCTTGCACTATCAGCTGGACCATTAACCTGAGCCATGGCCAAGAAACTCAAAGAGGCGATCAGCAGCCTGCTCAACAAGATGAATGCAAAGCAAATTCACTTGGGCTTGAATGGAGAAGTGCCTAAAAGCACTGTGATTTTAGTACAAGCTCAAGACAGCATACAAATGGGTATGTGATCCATTTGTACTCTTTTTTCCTTATCCAAGTTTTCTCCCATTGGGTTTTCTTGGCAAGGTTTTTAATGAGGAAAATGAATCACATTACAACCACCCCAAGTTTTTGCTTAAAATCAAAAGGAGCCCACTCCAAAATGGCGTCATCAAGGGGGGGGGGGGTGGAAGTGTCTACATTCATAGTCAAAAATAAGAGTTAATGTACTCATGTCTTCCCTTGTAATTTTAACCAATTTAATGTTGTAGGCTCCTCCAATTACACCTCCTAACAGTATAAATAGGGGCTTTAAGTTGTAAACTTCATCATTCAACTTTTCAAATAAAAAGAGCTTCTTTTCTTAAGTTTGAGAGTGATTCTCTTCTTAATATGATTGTTGGTGTGTAATATCCTTCGGTCAACATTTAGTAGCCTTAGTTTGTAATATCTAAGCTACTATATTAGGTAAATCAGTTGTCTTTCCGCCGCTACTGTGTGACCCTTCAATCCACAATCTTTGAACATATTGAATTTTGATTTATTCTGTTGCAAAGTCTATCTCAACCGCATCCAGACGTGCCTTTATTTGGAGGTTCACATCATTTGGTATCAGAGCACCCTTCTGATCGGTTATCCCTATCCCTCATCTATGCATCTCTCCTTTTCCATCCGCTTAGATATCATCAACTTGTGTATCGATTTGCATCAGTTGATTAATAAAAAAAAACTATTCATATAATTTTATTGTTGTTTTTATCCAATATTGCATCAGTTTATCACATCAAAATTGACCCCAACCCATTGGATTTTCACATTAGAAAATAACACACTCGCAACTCTTCATCTTCAATCAAAAATGTTTTTAGAACATATACTTTTAACACATTTGTTAAGTGTATTTGTAGCTATGTCAGGAGGAAATCAAACTTCATAAGCACCAAAATTGTTAATGGAGGCTCTAGTAGCCGAAATGAAGAAAGCACTATAAATAGAGCTGGAAGCCATTCATTTGCGGCTTGATGATGTTCAGAACAATAGTAACACTAAAGGAGCTCCAAGGAGAACTAGGAATTCCTTTAGACATGGCCATAATGATGAAACAGAAGCCTACTATAGCCGTGGCAGTGAAGGGAGTAGGATAACTCAAAGGAGGCATAGGCGTGTAAGACAAGAAAGGTGTCAGCCTAGGGACACCTTAGGAGGTATTAAACTTAAGATAGCATCATTCTATGGAAACAATGATCCAGACACTTACCTGGAATGGGAGAAGAAGATCGAGCTGGTGTTTGGTTCTCAACACTATTCCGAGCTCAACAAGGTCCGCATACCTGCGACTGAGTTTTATGAGTATACACTCAGCTGGTGGGATCAACTGGTGACTTCCAGAAGACGTAATGGTGAGTATCCAGTAGAAACATGGGCTGAGATGAAATACATAATTGGGTAGATAAACACTTCTGATCAGTTATCCCTATCCCTCGTCTCTCTATCTCTCCATTTCCATCTGCTTAGATATCATCAGCCTGTGGATCGATTTGCATCAGTTGATTAATCAAAAAAAAAATCTATTCATATAATTTCATTTTTGCTTTTATCCAATATTGCATCAGTTTATCACATCAAAATCGACCCCAACCCATTGGATTTTCACATTAGAAATTAACACACTCGCAACTCTTCATCTTCCATCAAAATGGTTGTTTAAAACATGTACTTTTAACACATTTGTTTAGTGTATTTGTAGCTATGTCAGGAGAAAATCAAACTTCAGAAGCACAAAAATTGTTAATGGAGGCTCTATTAGCAGAAATGAAGAAAGCACTACAGATAGAGCTGTAAGCCATTCATTTGCGGCTTGATAATGATCAGAACAATAGTAACACTAAAGGAGGTCGAAGGGAACAAGGAATTCCTTTAGACATGGCCATAATGAAGAAACAGAAGCCTACTATAGCCGTGGCAGTAAAGGGAGTAGGAGAACCCAAAGGAGGCATAGGCGTGTAAGAGAAGAAAGGGGTCAGCATAATGACACCTTAGGAGGTCTTAAACTTAATTGCGACCACATTTGCCATTGTTTAGCGACTAATTTGCGACTACGGAATAGTAGTCGCAAATTGGTCGCAAATATGTGACCAATAAGTGTGGTCGCAAATCAGTCACAATATGCAACCAATTAGCGACTGAGATGCGACTGCCTTGAGACTGACCCTGGTAGTCGCTTATCAGTCGTAAAATAGCGACTGATTAGCGACTACATATGGAAAATCAGGTGGTAGTCTCTTATTGGTCGCTAAAAATGCGACCAATTTGCGACTACGGTATGTAGTGGCTCTGCAGTCACAAAGTGGTGGCAAAGTGCCACCATAAAAAACATGTGCGTGTTAGGTATAACGACATTTAAGCGACTACATAGCTGTAGTCGCAAAGAAGTGGCAAGTCAGTGGCAAAGTAGTCGCAAAATGTTGTATATATATGTCGCAAAATGTTCTAATGGATATTGGCAAAGTAGTCGCAAATTGATTTCGATGTCGGAGATGCGGAACTAGAAGATGAATTTCAATGTAATATTTCATCTTCAGATGATGACGAGAACGAAGAAATGTAATAAATATAGTTATGCTATGTATTTTGTACATATGATTTTCATATAATTTAATGTATTACCAATATCCATATAAATATACATTTTTTAAGTAATTGAGACTGATTTGCCACCACTTTGCAACTGCATTCGCAATGTGGTCATTAGGCTAGCTCAATTTTTTATTTTGTGACAAAATTTTAGACCGAAATAGCTACGACAAAGCCTTCAAGTAATCCAATATATCCCAAACTACGTAATGCCAAGCATTATGTTTCAATTCTAATCATTTGCTGAATGGGCACCAATGATTAGTTTAGAATGATCATTTTATCTAGTTGATCAACGTGACATGTCAGCACCAAATCGTCCTTAACATTTGATTTGGAGCTCAAAATGACATGAAATGCACGGCCACGTTAATCTAGCTCAATTTTTGCAGGAAAAATAGACCCCGAGGCCTATCTAGATTGGGAGAGGAGGATGGACCACATCTTCGATCATTACAACTAACCAGGCCCTAGGAGAGTCTCCATGGCAGTAGCACAACTCATGGATAATG
The DNA here is from genome assembly GCA_018901935.1 of Pugionium cornutum. Lineage (NCBI taxonomy): Eukaryota > Viridiplantae > Streptophyta > Magnoliopsida > Brassicales > Brassicaceae > Pugionium > Pugionium cornutum. The sequence goes on along the minus strand of CM032162.1, from coordinate 34,629,891 downwards.
CCCTCATCTGGTGGGATCGTGAGGCTTCAGACCAAAGGAGGAGGAAGATGAGACCCATAGATTCTTGGGTCGACATGAAAGACCTCATGAGGCAAAGGTTTGCTCCACCCTATTTCCATAGGGATTTGCAACGACGTTTTCATACTCTTAAGCAGGGCACCGGATCAGCAGAAGAGTACTACAAAGAGTTTGAGAAGCTAAAGAACAGGTTGGAGCTCAATGACGATGAAGAGGCATTGATGGCGCAATTCTTGGATGGACTGCAAGAGAGAATCAGCCGCAAGTTGGAGAGGCAAATCTACAATGAATTTAAAGACTTGTTCCACCTATCTGTCCAGGCTGAGCAGCATATCAGGCGTAAGAGCCAAGACATCTGCAGCAAGCCTAAGACGCCTTGGGCACCAAGCAATAGCCCCAAGCCCGTAGACAAAAGCAAGAGCACAGAGATTGAAACACGGTTCAAGAGCAAGCCTCCTGAGCAAACCCGTGAACTGAGAGAGCCTATTAAGTCTTCCAACCCTCAAAGATCACGTGACATCACTTGTTTTAAGTGTAGGGGTCACGGACACATCTCAAGGGATTGCCCAAACAACCGGGTCATGCTGATTACGGAAACTGGAGAGTATGAATCCCAAGATGAGGAGGACTGTACAAGAAGGAGAATACGGTGACATTGACTACCCTGATGTGGGGGAAGTGCTGGTCACTACAGGCATTCTCAGTGCAATGGTAGATCCCTCAGAGACCATTCAAAGGGAGAACATCTTCCACAGCCGGTGCACCATCAAGGGCAAGGTATGTAACCTCATCATAGATGGTGGTTCTTGCACTAACGTTAGTAGTGCATATATGGTGGATAAGGTAGGTCTAGAGAAGACAAGGCACCCTAGACCATATAGACTGAGATGGCTTGATGACAAGGTGGAGCTCAAGATCCATGAGCAAGTAACCATACCATTCAGTGTGGGCAGATATCAAGACCAGGTAGTTTTCGATGTAGTACCAATGCAAGCTAGCCATCTTCTGCTAGGAAGGCCATGGCAGTTTAACAAGGAGACAAGGCATGATGGCCGAACCAATCTCTACACCTTTGTGCACGACAAGAGAAAGGTCAGCCTAGCTCCTCTCACACCTGCCCAGGTACATGAGCTACAACAACAAATGAGTAAGGAAAAGAAACTCATTAAGTCAAATTTTCTTATCCAACCAAGTCATGTCCGGAGAGCTATAGCCTCGAAGGATTTAATGTTGCTAATGGTCTTCAAGGAGATTTTAAGTGTAGAAAAGGAACAGGTAGAGCTATCTCCTGAAGTCGCAGCTCTGCTCAACAAATTCCAGGACGTATTTCCTGAAGAGATACCAGCAGGCTTGCCTCCTCTACGCGGCATAGAGCACCAGATTGACCTCGTGCCTGGAGCAGCCTTACCTAATTGACCAGCCTACCGGATGAGCCCAGATGAGCCCAGATGAGTCCAAGGAGCTTGAGAAGCAATTCATGGAGCTCCTGGAGAAAGGCTATGTTCGAGAGAGCCTCAGTTCATGTGCCGTACTAGTGCTGCTACTACCCAAGAAGGATGGGACTTGACGAATGTGTGTGGACTGCCGAGAAATCAACAACATCACAGCCACGTACCGGCATCCCATACCACGGCTGGATGACATGCCAAATGAACTGAATGGAGCCACGGTCTTCTCCAAGATAGACCTCAAGAGTGGATACCACCAGGTCAGAATGAAGGAAGGTGATGAGTGGAAAACTGCTTTCAAGACAAAGCAAAGGCTCTACGAGTGGACAGTCATGCCATTCGGCTTGACTAATGCCCCCAAGCACCTTCATGAGCCTTATGAACCATGTTCTTTGGGCGTACATCAGTAAGTTCATTGTGGTTTACTTCGATGATATTTTAGTTTATAGTAAGTGCCTACGGGAACACCTCACACATCTTGAGTTGGTACATAAAACCCTTCGACATGAAGAGCTTTATGCCAATCTCAAGAAGTGCATCTTTTGTACTGATAAACTTGTCTTCTTAGGTTTTGTTGTAAGTTCACAGGACTTACAGGTTGATGGAGAGAAGATTCGAGCCATACAAGAGTGGCCAACACCGAGCAATATCATCCAAGTGAGGAGCTTCCACAGTCTGGCCAGCTTCTACAGAAGATTCGTGCCCAACTTCAGCAGTATTGCCTCACCATTGACGGCAGTAGTGAAGAAGAACGTGGGATTCAGCTTGGGAGAAGATAAGGAGAAGGCATTCCAGGACTTGAAGGACAGCCTCACGCATGCACCAGTTCTAGTCCTGCCCGACTTCAGCAAGACATTTGAAATGGAGTGTGATGCCTCTGGAATAGGCATAGGAGCAGTGCTAACCCAAGGAGGAAGGCCATTGGCATACTTCAGTGAGAAGCTAGGTGGTGCCTCACTGAACTACCCCACCTACGAAAAGGAGCTCTATGCCCTAGTCCGGGCCTTGGAGACTTGGCAACATTACTTGTTGTCCGAGGAGTTTGTAATCCACACTGATCACGAGACTCTCAAACACCTCAGAGGGCAGACCAATCTCAAGAGGAGACATGCTAGGTGGATGGAGTTCATAGAGACCTTCCCTTACATAATCAAGTACAAGAAGGGCAAGGATAATATGGTATCCGATTTGGAGTTCAGAATGACACGAATCCAATGTCCACGTTAAGGTAGCTCAATTTTCTATATTGTGACAAAATTAAAAACTGAAATAGCTAAGATAAAACCTACAAGTAATGAAATCTATCCCAAACAGTGTGATGCCATGCATTATGTCTATTTGTAAACCTTTGATCAATGAGCACCAATGATCGTTTTAGAATGATCAATTTAACTAACCGATAAACTTGACAATTACGCACTAAATCGTGCGTAATTTTGATTTATTGTTCAGAATGACACGAATCCAACAATATAGCTAGCTCAATTTTCTATATTGTGAAAATTTTGTTACTTAAATAGCCATGACAAAGCCTACAAGTAATGATTTCTATCTCAAATTGCGTGATGCCATGCATTATGCTTCATTTGTAAACCTTTGCCCAATGAGCACCAATGATCATTTTAAAATGTTCAATTTAATTAGACGATAAACTTGACATGTATGCACTAAACATGCTTAATTTTTGATTTAGAGTTCTGAATGACACGAATCAAATGCCCACGTTAAGCAAGCTCAATTTTCTATATTAAAACAAAATTTAAGACAAAATTAACAACGACAAAGTCTCCTAGTAATCCAATCTATCCCAAACTGCGTGATGCCATGCATTATGCTTCATTTGTAAACCTTTTCTTAACTAGCATCAATGATCTGTTAAGAATGATCAATTTTACTTGCTAATAAACTTAACAAGTACGGACTAAATTGTGCGTAACTTTTGATTTAGAGTTTAGAATTACACGAATCCAACGACTACATTAATCTACCTCAATGTTTTTTATTGTGAAAAATTTAGGACTTAAATAGCTACGAAAAGCATACAAGTAATGTATTCTACAAACTGTGTGGTGCCATGTGCACCATTGATCATTTTAAAATGATCAATTTAACTATCCGATAAACTTGATATGTCCACATTAAAACGTGTGTTACTTTTCATTTAGAGTTCCAATTGACGCGAATCAAATGCCCATGTTAAGCTAACTCAATTTTCTATATTGGGACAAAATTTAAGGCCAAAATAGCTACAAATAAGTCTCCAAGGGGGACCAATCTATCCCAAACTGCATGAATCCATGCATTAGGCTTCATTTGTAAACCTTGCTCACTGAGCACCAATGATTAGTTTAGGATGATCAGCTTAACTAATTGATACACATGACATGTACGCCCTAAATTTTCGGTAACTTTTTACTTTGAATTAAGAATAACACGAATCCAACGCCTACATTAAGGTAGCTCAATTTTCGATAATTTGAAAAAATTTCGGACCAAAATTGCTAAGACAAAGCCTACAAGTAATCATATCTTTCTCAAAGTGCGTGGTGCCATGCATTATGCTTCATTTGTAAACATTTGTAAACCATTGCTCAATGATCATTTTAGAAGTATCAATTGAACTAGGCGGTAAACTTGACATTTCCGCAATAAATCGTGTGTAACATTTGATTTAGAGTTCCGAATAAAGGGAATTGAGCGGCCACGTTAAGCTAGCTCAATTTTTTTATATCAGGACAAAATCTAATACCGAAATAGCTACGAAAAAACCTCCAAATAATCCAATCTATCCCAAACTGCATGATGTCATGTATTATGCTTCATTTGTAAACCTTTTTTCAGCGAGAACCAATGATCAGTTTAGAATGATCAATTTAACTAGCCGATACACTTGACACAAATGCACTAAATCATGTATAACTTTTGACTTACAGTTCAGAATACAAGAATCCAAAACAACGTTAAGCTAGCTCAATTTTTTATATTAAGACAAAATTTAAGACGGAAATAGCTACCACAAAGCCTCCAAGTAATCCAATCTATCACAAACTGTGTGATGCCATGCATTATGCTTTATTTGTAAACCTCTGTTCAGTGAGCACCAATGATCAATTTAGAATGATAAATTTAACTAGCTGATACACTTGACATAAACGCACTAAATCGTGTGTAAACTTTTGACTTAGATTTAAGAATACTCGAATCCAACGCCCACGTTAAGCTAGCTCAATTTTCAATATAAGACAAAATTTAAGACGGAAATGGCTATGACAAAGCGTCCAAGTAATCCAATCTATCTCAAAAAGCATAGTGTCATGCATTATGCTTCATTTGTAAACCTTTGCTCAATGAGGACCAATGACCATTTTAGAATGATCAATTTAACTATCCGATAAACTTGACATGTACGCACTAAATCGTGTGTAACTTTTGATTTATGTTCCGAATGACACGAATCCAATGCCCATGTTAAGCTAGCTCAATTTTCTATACTGGGATGAAATTTAGGACCGAAATAGCTATGACAAAGCCTCCAAGTAATCCAGTCTATCCCAAACTGCGCGATGCCAAGCATTATGCTTCCCTTATAAGCCTTTACACAAGGAGCACCAATGATCAGTTTAGAGTGATCATTTCAATTGGCCGATCCACTTAACATGTACGCACTAAATCGTACGTAACTTTTGATGTAGAGCATAGAATTACACGAATCCAATTCCGACGTTAGGGTAGCTCAATTTTCTATATCGTGACAACATTTAAAACGTAAAGAGCTACCATAAAGCCTTTAAATAATCCAATCTAACTGAAATAGCGTGATGCCATGCATTATGCTTCATTTATTATCCTTTACTCAAGAAGCACTAATCATTAGTTTATAATTATCAGTTTAGAATGATCACTTTAACTGACCGATCAACTTGACATGTCCGCACTAAATCGTCTATAGAATTTCATTTGAAGTTCAGAATCACACGAATCCAACGCCAACGTTAAGGTAGCTCAATTTTCTATATTTCGAAAAAATTTAGTACCAAAAAAGTTACGACAAAACCACCAAGTAGTCCAAACTATCTCAAACAGCATGGTGTCATGCATCATGCTTCATTTGTATACCTTTTCTCAATAAGCACCAATTATTATTTTTGAATGATCAATTTGACTAGCCGATATACTTGACATGTCCGAATGACACGAATATTTAGCGCACGTTGAGCTTGCTCAATTTTCTATATTGTGACAACATTTGAGACTAAAAGAGGTACGACAAAGCCTCCAAGTAATGCAATCTATCCTAAACTGCATGATGCCATGTACTATTCATTTATAAGCCTTCACTCAAGAAGCACCAATGATTAGTTTCGAATGATCATTTTAACTTGCCGATCAACTTAAAATTTACGCACTAAATCGTCTATAACTTTTGATGTAGAGTTAAGAATTACATAAATCCAATGCCCACGTTAAGTTACCTCAATTTTCTACAACCTGACAACATATAAATGGACAGAGCTACCATAAAGCATTCAAGTAATCCAATCTAACCTAAACCGCTTGATGCCATGCATTATGCTTCATTTATTAGCCATTACTCAAAGAGCACTAATGATTAGTTTAGAATTATCAGTTTAGAATGATCACTTTAACTAGCCAATCAACTTGACATGTTGGCACTAAAGCGTTCGTAACTTTTGATTTAGAGTTCAGAATCACACGAATCTAATGTCCATATTACACTAGCTAAATTTTCTATATTGTGAAAAAAATTTAAGACCAAAATAGCTACAACAAGGCATCCAAATAATCCAATCTATCTCAAACTGCGTGATGTCATGCATTATGCTTCACTTGTAAACTTTTGCATAATGAGCACCAATGATTATTTTAGAATGATCAATTTAACCAGTTGATAAACTTAACATGTCCGCACAAAATCGTGCGAAACTTTTAATTTAGAGTTCCGAACAACACGAATCCACCACCGACGTTAACCGGGCTCAAATACCTATATTGGGACAAAATTTAAGATCAAAATAATTTCGACAAAGCCTCCTACTAATCCAATCTATCAAAAATTGCATGGTACCATGCATTATGCTTCATTTGTAATCCTTTGCGGAATGAGCACCAACGATTAGTTTAACTAGCCGATAAACTTGACATGTCCAGACGTAATCGTGCATAACTTTTGATTTAGAGTTCAGAATCATACGAATCCAACGTCCCTGTTAAACTAACTCAATTTTCTATATTGTGAACAAAATTTGGACCGAAATAGCTACGAAAAGGCCTCCAAGAAATCCCTTCTATCCGAAATTGCGTGATGCCACGCATTCTGCTTCATTTGTAAACAATTGCTCATTGAGCACCAATGACAGCTTAGAATGATCATTTTAACAAACCGATCAACTTGTCATGTCTGCACTAAATTGTACGTAACTTTTTATTTAGAATTCAAAGTGCCACGAATCCAACACCCAAATAAGGTAGCTCATATTTCTATATTCTGACAAAATCTAAGATGAAAATAGCTATGAAAAAGACTTCAATTAATCCATTCTTTCCCGAACTGCGTGATGCCATACATTATGCTTTATTTGTAATCCTTTGCTCAATGAGCATCAATGATCAGTTTAAAATGATCAATTTAACTAGCCGATAAACTTGAGATGTCCATACTAAATCCGTAATAATTGATTCAGAGTTCAGAATGACATGAATCCAATGCCTACGATAAGGTAGCTCAATTTTGTATATTGTTACAAAATTTAAGACCGAAACAGCTAAGATAAAGCCTCCAAGTAATCCAACCTATCCCAAACTGCATGATGTCATGCATTATGCTTCAATTATAAGCCTTTACTCAAGGAGAACTAATGACCAGTTTAGAATATTCATTTTAACCAGCTGATCAACATGACAAGTCCGCAATAAATTATCTTTAACTTTTGATTTAGATTTCAAAATTACATGAATTCAATGCCCACGTTCAGCTAGATAAATTTTCCATATTGTGACAAAAATTGAGACTAAAAGAGCTACAACAAAGCCTCAAAGTAATCCAATAGATCCAAAACTAACCATTGTTCAACTTATTGACAACATGAAAAAACCTAAAATTCTTCGTTTCTATCCAAAGGATGGAGTGTGATGCCATGCATTATGCTTTATTTATAAGCCTTTACTCAAGTAGCACCAATGATCATTCTAGAATGATCATTTTAACTGGTCTATCAACTTTACATGTACGCACTAAATCATCCTTAACTTTTGATGTAGAATTCAAATTACACGAACCCAATGCCCACGTTAAGCTAACTTAGTTTAGTATGATCATTTTAACAAGCCGATCAACTTATCACGTCCACCTAAATTGTCTGTAACTTTTAGGTTTAGAGTTTAGAGTGCCACGAATCCAACACCCAAGTAAAGCTAGCTCATGTTTCTATATTGTTATTAAATTTAAGAGAGAACTAGCTACGACAAAGCCTCGAAGTAATCCAATCTTTCCCAAACCGTGTAATGCCATGCATTATGCTTCATTTGTAAACCATTGCTCAATGAGCACCAATGATCAGTTTAAAATGATCATTTTAACAACCCGATATACTTTTCATGTCCATACTAAATCATCCGTAAATTTTGATTTGGAGTTCTGATGCCACAAATCTAACACTCAAGTAAAGCTAGCTCAAATTTTAATATTGTGACAAAATTTAATACCAACATAACTCTGACAAAGCCTCTGAGTAATCCAATCTATCCCAAACAACGTGGTGCCATGCATTATGCTTCATTTGTAAACCTTTGCTCAATGAACACCAATGATAATTTTCGAATGATCAATTTAGCTAGCCGATAAACTTTACATGTCCTCACGAAATCGTTCGTAACTTTTGATTTAGATTTTTGAATGACACAAATCAAGCGCCAACGTGAAGGTAGCTCAATTTTCTATATTGAGACAAAATTTAAGACCGAAATAGCTATGACAAATCCTCCATGTAATCCAATTTATCATAAATTGTGTGATGTCATGCATTATGCTTCATTTATAAACCTTTGCTCACTGAGCACCAACGATCAGTTTAGAATGATCAATTTAACTAACCAATAATTTTGACAAATCCGCCCTAAACGTGTGTAACTTTTGATTTAGAGTTCAGAATGACAAGAATCCAATGATTACGTTAAGCTAGCTCAATTTTCTATATTGTGAAAAATTTAGTACTGATATAGCTACGACGAAGCATACAAGTAATCCAATCTATCTCAAATTGCGTGGTGCCATGCATTATGCTTCATTTGTAAACTTTTGCCCAATGAGTACCAATGATCATTTTAGAAAGATCAATTTAACTAGGCAATAAACTTGACATGTCCACACTAAATAGTGCGTCTCTTTTTATTTAGAGTTCCTAATAAAGCTAATCCAATGCCCCCGTTAAACTTGTTCAGTTTCCTTTATTGGGACAAAATCTAAGACCGAAATAACTACGAGAAGCCTCCAAGTAATCCAATCTATCCCAAACTGCGTGATGCCAAGCATTATCCTTCATTTGTAAACTTTGTTCAGTGAGCACCAATGATGAGTTTAGAATGATCAATTCAACTAGCCGATACACTTGACATGTACGCACTAAATCGTGTGTAACTTTTGATTTAGAATTCAGAATACATGAATCCAGTGCCCGCAAACGTCCTGAACCAAATCTGATGTTTTTCGTACGAAATATCTCTAAATTTGTTATATGGTTTTTTCAAAAGAGAATGAAGCATCTTTAATATAGATTTGGTTATTCTGTTGTTTGAAATACCAAACCTACGAATTTTTATTAGAATAGCGTTAAAATAGTTATTTTAAATATAATTATAGAAAATTTAATTTACCATGTCGAATTTACTTGACGGCTCCGATGTAGAAAAGTAAGAAGTTCACGAACAGACTGCTGAAGCAATTCTTCAATTGTCATTGGCCGGAAAAAATTATTTGCCGATTTTGGAGTTTGAATTGGTATATAACTCGGAGTAAATGATTCACCATGTCTTTGGTAATCTTGATACGACCTTAAAACATTATGATTGTGATATTTTATCAATCTATCTACATTTACTATTTAGCATTTTCTATTTGAAACATTAAATTAGTTAAAATAATAATTAATTATTTTTATTTTAATGAAAATTGTTTACAATCATTAAATTGAGTAAAAAAATAACCATGATTATGAAATCACAAAATTTTAAGAAAACTAAAAAAAAATTTGATATTTTAAAATTATTAATATTTTAAAATTATTTATCTTTCAAACAATTTCAAAATTAAGTGGACGTTCTTGTTTTTACACAAATAATATATAAATCAGCAATAATATTTGAAATATTGCTCTTATATTATATCGGATTAAGTTTAAAAATTCCAATTAAATAGTTTATAAACCTGTGATTTGTTGCATTAGTTATTTCGTAGTCATTTATCCTACCAAAACTTGATAAATCTATAGCAACAAAAATAGATTTGCTACAAACATTTCAAATGCACATAATAGTCGTGGCACGCCGTTAAACAATAAGGTTACTTGTCTATGTTCTAGATCAGGTGTTGATTGACAAATAGCGAATTCAAGTACAATGAAGACTGATAGGAAAGTAATTATCATCTCTAAATAATAATATTTGCATTAGTTTTTCTAATTATGGTCTCCGAATGCACAAAACTGGTTCCACATTTTAATTTTTTACAAAAGAAAAAAACATTGATTGCAATTATTTTGCAACGAGTCAATTGTCTAAGAAGCAAAGTCGAACGATAGACTTCAACAAAAGTGGACTTGACCAAAACTTTCTGACCATATATGATTTGGACAGTAGATATTTTCTCCGAAAATTTTCTAAAACCAAATTCCAAATAGAGAATCAAAAGCTCGCAAAGGATATTTAAGAGATAATTATAGGCATTAGAAGATAAAACCCACTGTTACACAAGATGTCTACAGAGTTAACAAATTACAACACAGAACTATAATAACAATTATATATGATTACATTACAGATACATACACTAAATTAACAGAATTAACAAGTATACATTTTTTTCAGAGAAGATGAATCATTCAATTCCTCAGGGTTCTCATTTCTATTTTTCTACTTATAAATTTCTCCATTGTGTAGTGTTTGGGATACACTATGCGTTGGAGTTAGAACCACAACGCACCTGTTGTTTAGTTGGTTTAAGAATAAAGTAACAGTTCGATACATTTTCACTATTATTTTGCTTCTATCTAGGTTCATCGCGCAAGAATGAAGGGTGACAAGAGGGATGTTGTTGTAAAGGTGAGAATAATCAGGAGACAAAATAATCAGGCTCTTGAGAACTCTAAATCAAGTGCACGAAAACAAGTATAGATTTTCCATTTGTGATTTTTAACGGCGTGCCACGACTTACAGAAGCAAAAAAAACTTACATGATTTGCGAGAAACGGTGACGACAGCCGCGTGGAGGGGAAGAGGTAGAGAGAAGGAGAGAAACACGAGAGAGAGAAAGAGAGCAGAAGAAACGGTCGTAGATTATATTAGATATTTCCGACGGTAATTTCCGTCGGAAATCCGTCGGTAATTTAATAAATATTTTCGCGAAACCTCGTGTTTGTAATTATATTTCCCGCGTAAAGCCGTCGGAAATCCCTCGGACTCATTAAACCCCGTGCATGATTGACAAATAGTGTGTCCACGTTGCAAATACATTTTTGACGGTTTTCCGATGGCTTTCCGATGGAATTACCAAAGCCATTGGAAATCCGTCGGGTACGTGAGTCAATGTTTCGAAACATTTTTATATATAATTGAAGTATAAAAATATTTGTATGTATAGTACTTGTTTCTTGAATGTTGAGTTAAAATGATAATTTATTTTGAACTCAATGTAATTAGGATCCATATATATGTAGGAAATGTAATGTTTCTATCATTTTATTATTCTTAATATATGAATTTCATTAAGGATTCACTACACAAAGTGTTTCAAAATCAACCTTATTTTGGATCATCTATATATGATTCACTATACAAAACATAATCGTCTATATATGATCCAATAAAATATAAAAAATGATATATTTATTTTGGATCCAATCGATTATTTATAGAGTTTAACAATTTAAATCAAATTTCGATACCCATGCTAAATTATGTTAGTTTTCAATTAAAAATCAATTAATAATAAAATAGATTAAGTCATGTACATATGTTATTTAAAATATCTTCTAGTTTCCAATAAATGTTGAAATCCATCGGGTGAGAAAATCAATATTTTTCGCTTTAGTATAATTTATTCTAACTATAATAATCTGAAATCAATTATTATCAGAAAGAGATAATTTATATATAATTAAAGTATGGAAAAAATAAAACATTATTATCACAAATTTAACCTAAATCTGAGGAACATTACGAATTATCTGAATTTTGGTCGTCAAACTCGCCAGTCTCTTCTTCAGAATCGTGAAACACGTTGTCATCTCCGTTCGTGGTGTCATCAACAACAAGGTTAACTTCAAGAGAAGTGGTTATGGAACCTAAGTTACCAATTGTTCTTTGTTGCATAGGGTCTTGTTCGGTAATACCACATACCATTCCTCTAGGATGTATTGAGGTCACTGCAATCTAAGGATTTTGCTTGTTGCTCACATGAGGATAGTGAATGTAACAAACCAGGTCCACTTGTTATGCAAGTATAAAAGGATCATATTTTTCAATGTCGCTTACGAGAGTGAACAAATATAACACCGAATTCGTCTTTGCGTTGACCCATGACAGAGTCATACCAGTCACAATAGAACACAATACACCTCAAATCAATTATTCCTGGACAGTGAACTTCTAATATTTTACGAATAACATCGTTGTATACAATTTTTCCAGATTGAGATGATACACCATAATTACAAGTTGTTTGTGAGTTTCCTTTGTGATGACTCTTAAAAGCATATCCGTGAGTGTTGTACATTGGATAAGATTTTGAAACGTTATCCCCCTAGAATGACCTCTAGTAACCTACAAAATAATTGAATATAGTCAATTATCAAAATATATATATATATATATAGGAAACTATTATTGAAAATTACTTAATTGTGGTAACACTAACATAAAAATCCAACCATCTTGCAAATTCGCTTTTTTAAGTTCGACCAACTTATTCTCTATGTAATCTGAATAATGAAGTCATATTTGTTTCATTTATATCCTGTTAATTATGAACAAAATAATTAATAATAAATTATAATAACATTTAAAAACAAAATTTAATTGAATGTATTCATATTTTAAAACGTCATCAAAATTTTTCAAAATATACAAATGCAAGTGATTGTGTTCCTCCTCTGATAGGCATCACGTCTTCCCTTTTCCAGTTAAACGTCCAATTTGTTCAACTATTTCTGGCACATACACTAGATAGCTTGGTTTTTCTTCTCCATCATCATGTCATGCAGGTCGTCTATTTTTTGTTTGGACTTGCGATGGAAAATAGAAGCTGGCGAAGTTACATGTTTCTTCATTAATACTTTGTACGACGATTGAACCTTCAACTTTGGAAAGATTTTTAACTTTTTTCTTTAGATAAAACATATATCTCTGAAAAGGATACATCCATCGGTACTGAACAGGTCCTCCAAGCACTTATTCTCTAAGGAGGTGAATAGGAAGATGCTCTATAACATCAAAAAATGCTGGTGGAAATATTTTCTCCAGGTTACAAATGAGAACCGGTATTTTTCCTCCAAATTTTGAATATCATCTGCAGTAAGTGATCTTATACATAAATCTCGGAAAAACCACCAATTCCTACATAAAAAAATATATTTTAATATCATATAATATATGAAATTGTGATTATTTATATATAAAAATAATGTAAACGTACCTGTAATTGCTCCGTGGACGTTTTTATGCAGAAGATCGCTAAAGGAAAATAGTAATAGACTTTGCATGGAAACATGACTTTTCATCCCTGAAAATTTTCGTTCAATAGTATCGACAAAATTACGAATATTAGATGCGTATCCATCTGGAAATTTGACAGTATGCTTAATCTAGTGAAAGAATTCGTCTTTTGCATACGCATCCAACCAGAATGCGTGAGACAATGATTTTCCAATTGACATTACATGTAGTTCCTTCCGGGAACAAATATCCGGCAAATCCAATCTACCTTTCAAATTATCTTTTGTTTTTCCTTGCACATTTAGAACGGTATTCGTTATGTTGTCGAAACAATTCTTCTCAATGTGCATAACATCTAGATTATGGCGCAACAAATGGTCCTTCCAATGTGGTAAATCCCAAAAAATGCTCTTGTTGTGCCAATTATGGTATTCGCCACAACCATCAACAAGGTAATGTCCGTTACCTCCACATGAAGCCGTTCTCTCAGCACCAAAATCTCTAAGTTAAGTCATCATATAATTCCCATCAAGAATAGGAGGTGGACCATCAAAATTTCTTTTGTTTTTCCTAAACAATGTCGTGCTCCAGCGATATGGATTAGCTTGTGATAGAAATCGACGATGACAATCGAACCAACTAATCTTTCGTCCGTGTTTCAGTTGGAAAGCATCAGTATTATCCTGAGAATATGGGCATACTAATCTTCCATGCATCGACCATCCTGATAACATATCATATGCTGGAAAATCACTTATGGTCCACATAAGTACTATTCGCATCAAGAAGTTATGTTGGTTGGAAACATCGAATACTTCGAAACCATTTCCCCACAATATTTTAAACTAATTAGTGGCTGCAAGAAAATATCAAGCGATCGTTTAGGATGCTTTGGGCCAGGGGCGAGAATTGTTAGAAACAAAAACTCTCGTTTCTTGCACAACGAAGGAGGCAAATTATAAGGTGTCACGATAACTGGCCACAACGAGTATTGCATCCCATGCTTCCCAAAAGGATTGAATCTATCAGTAGACAACCCGAGGTATACGTTTATAGGCTCATACGCAAAACTAGGATAAACCTGTTGAAAATGTTTCCATGCTTCTGCATCCGAGGGATGCACAATTTCTCCATTCGAATTGTGTTCAGATTGATATAACCTCTTTAACCTCTTTGTTAATTTCAAATACCACATCCGTTTATGCAGAATAGGTACACTGTCGCTTGTCTCTTGAAATCGAGGTTTGTGACAAAATCGGCACTTCATGGGGTTTTCATCATTTCTCCAATAGATCATGCAGTTTTCAATATATACATCGATCATTTGATATGGTAATCCAAGACCAGCTACAAGTTTTTGAACCTCGTAATATGAAGCATGTGCAATATTATCTTCAGATAATATATCTCTAACAAAATCAGCTATCGCATTCATATAATATTCAGTCAAGTTGAAATCCGTCTTTATCGTCATTAACCTGCTTGCAGATAAAGGCGATAATCCATCTCTACATCATTTATACAAAGGCTGATTGGATGCATCTAACATATCAAAATAATTTCGGGCTTCCAAATTAAGTTCCTCTATTTTGCTATTATCTTCAATGTACGATGCTCTTTGTTCACGAAATGCATCATTCACCGTCTGAACAGTACCTCCGTTTATATCAATTTCTGATGTCGGTTCCTCTACCCTAACATTAGTACTATCTAAACTTTTTGAAGTACTATGATAATATTTCATCGTTGCATCAGTTTCTCCATGTGAATACCAAATTTTATAACCCGGCATAAATCCAATCCTATAAAAATGATTACGTACTTCTCTAACAGAGATTAATCTATGATTCGACATTTAATACACGGACAATACATTTTACCGTATTCCGATGTCATGCTATTTTTTGATGCAGATGTCATGAACTCTTCAACACCTTGAGCAAATTCATCAGTCAATTCCCCCGTTGCTGAATCATACCGAGGTTATCCATCCACGAACAAAAATAATCATTAGAACCCGAAGAAGACATTTTCTTAAGCTTTTTTGTTCTGGTGAAATTGTGAAGGAGCATGGCGTATTTATATTGAAAATTAGAAGATTATCACGAATTTTTAAGAGATTATTACGAAATTTTAACAGATTATTACAAATTTTTAACAGATTATTACGAATTTTTAACAGACTATTATGAATTTTTAACAGATTATTTTGAATTTTTAATTGATAATCAGAAATTTTTATTAGATTATTCTTAAGAATATTCCCGTTTCCGATGGATTTCCGACAGTTTCCAACCACGGCCGGATAGTCAAAATTTTTGTATAAATTATTCTTAAGAATTTTCCTATTTCCAACGGATTTCCGACGGTTTCCGACCATGGTTGGATATTTCCGACGACCAACCGACGATACTCAACGTCAACCCATCGATATGTTCCCGACGGATTCCAGAAGGATAGTAAAAACAACATTCTGTCATACAGCCCATCGATATGTTCCCGACGGAAATCATCGTAAAAACCCGACGGTTTGTAATTCGTCGATAATTTCATACAGTTTTAAGAGGATATCCCGATGCTGAGCTTTTGTCGGAAAACGAGCGGAAAGCCGTCAGGTTTTACCATTGATTTCCCGATGGTATTGCAAGCATCGAGAATTACTGATGGAATAACGACGAAATAAGTTCCCTCGGTAGTCTGTCGGAAAACCATCGCATAGGCGTTGGAAATTTCCAACGGTTTTATTTCCGTCAGAAATGCCATCGGAAATATTAATATTTTCTTGTAGTGAGTTGCGAATGATGCGAATCAAACGCCCACATTAATCTAGCTCAATTTTCTATATTGGGACAAAATTTAAAACAGAAATCGCTACAAAAAAAGCCTCCAAGTAGACCAATCTATCTGAAACTACGTGATTCCATGCATTATGATTCATTTGTGAACCTTTGCTCAATGAGCACCAGTGATCAGTTTAGAATGATCAATTTAACTAGCTGATACACTTGACATGTACGCAGTAAATATTGTGTAACTTTTTATTAAGATTCAGAATGAGACAAATCCAACGCCTACGTTAAGCTACCTCAATTTTCTATATTTTGAAAAGATTTACGACCGAAATAGCTACGACAAAGCTTATGTATTATGCTGCATTTGTAAATATTTGCTCAATGAGCACCAAATATCATTTTAGAAGGATCAAATTAACAAGCCAATAAACTTGATATGTCCGCAGTAGATCGTGCATAACTTTTGATTTAGAGTTCCGAATAAAGTGAATCCAAAGCCCACGTTAACCTAGATCAATTTTCTATATTGGGACAAAACCTAAGACCGAAATAGCTACGAAAAGCCTCCAAGTAATCAAATATATCCAAAAGTGGCTGATGCCATGCATTATGCTTCATTTGCAAACCTTTGTTCAGTGAGCACCAATGATCAGTTTAGAATGATCATTTTAACTAGCCGATACATTTGACATGTACGTACTAAATCGTGTGTAACTTTTGATTTAGAGTTCAGAACACACGAATCCAACACCCACGTTAAGCTAGCTCAAGTTTCTATATTAAATCAAAATTTAAGACGGAAATAGCTATGAAAAAGCCTTCAAGTAGTTCAATCTATCACAAACTGCGTGATGTCATGCATTATGCTTCATTTATACACCTTTACTGAATGAGCACCAATGATCAGTTTAGAATGATGAGTTGAGAATGATCAGTTAGAATCATCAATGTAACTGTTCGATTATCTTGATATGTCCACACTAAATGGTCTGTAACTTTTGATTTAAAGTTCAGAATGAAGCAAATCTAACGCCCACGTTAACCTAGCTCAATTTTCTATATTGTGAAAAACTTTAAGACCAAAATAGCTCTGATAAAGCCTCCAAGTAATCCAATCTATCTCAACATGCGTGGTGCCATGCATTATGCTTCATTTGTAAACTTTTGCTGAATGAGAACAAATGATAATTTTAGAATGATCAATTTAACTAGCCGATACACTTTACATGCACTAAATCACCTATCCCTTTTGATTATGAGTTTAGAATGACACGAATCCAATACCCACGTTAACCTAGGTCAATTTTCTATATTGTGACAAAATTTAAAACCAAAATATTACGACAAAGGTTCAAATTAATCTCATCTATCCCAAACTGCATGATGCCATGCATAGGCGTTTGGAAATTTCCGACGAAATAAGTTCCCTCGGTAGTCCATCGGAAAACTGTCGCATAGGTGTTGGAAATTTTCGACGGTTTTATTTATATCGGAAATGCCGTCGAAAATATTAATGTTTTCTTGTAGTGAGTTCCAAATGATGCGAATCAAACGCCCACATTTATCTAGCTCAATTTTCTATATTGAGACAAATTTAAGAGCGAAATCGCTACAAAAAAAGCCTCCATTTAGACCAATCTATACCAAACTGTGTGGTTCCATGCATTGTGATTCATTTGTGAACCTTTGCTCAATGAGCACCAATGATTAGTTTAGAATGATCAATTTAACTAGGTGATACACTTGACATGTACGCACTAAATATTGTGTAACTTTTGATTAAGATTCAGAATGAGACGAATCCAACGCCCACATTAATTTAGCTCAATTTTCTATATTGTGAAAAGATTTAGGACTGAAATAGCTACGACAAAGCTTACAAGTAATCCAATCTATCGTAAACTGTGTGGTGCAATGTATTATGCTTCATTTGTAAACCTTTGCTCAATGAGCACCAAAGATCATTTTAGAACAATCAAATTAACTAGCCGATAAACTTGACATGTCCGCAGTAGATTGTGCGTAACTTTTGATTTAGAGTTCCGTATAAAGCAAATCCAAAGCCGACGTTAAGGTAGCTCAATTTTCTATATTGGGACAAAACCTAAGACCGAAATAGTTATGAAAAAGCCTCCAAGTAATCAAATCTATCCAAAAGTGCGTGATGCCATGCATTATGCTTCATTTGCAAACCTTTGTTCAGTGAGCACCATTGATCAGTTTAGAATGATCAATTTAACTAGCTGATACACTTGACATGTACGCACTAAATCGTGTGTAACTTTTAATTTAGACTTCAGAACACACAAATCCAACGCCCACGTTAAGCTAGCTCAAGTTTCTATATTAAACAAAATTTAAGACGGAAATAGTTTCGACAAAGCCTTCAAGTAGTTCAATCTATCACAAACTGCGTGATGTCATGCATTATGCTTCATTATACACCTTTACTGAATGAGCACCAATGATCAGTTTAGAATGATTAGTTTAGAATGATCAATGTAACTGGCTGATCATCTTGATATGTCCGCACTAAATGGTCCGTAATTTTTGATTTAAAGTTCATAGTGAAACGAATCTAACGCCCACGTTAAGCTAGATCAATTTTTTATATTACAAAAAATTTAAGAACAAAATAGCTACGATAAAGCCTCCAGCTAAACCAATCTATCTCAACATGTGTGGTGCCATGCATTATGCTTCATTTGTAAATTTTTGCTGAATGAGAACAAATGATAATTTTAGAATAATCAATTTAACTAGGCGATACACTTTACATGTACACTAAATCGTCTGTCCCTTTTGATTATGAGTTTAGAATGACACGAATCCAACGCCCACGTTAACCTAGATCAATTTTCTATATTGTGACAAAATTTAAAACCAAAATATTACGACAAAGGTTCAAATTAATCCCATCTATCCGAAACTGCGTGATGCCATGCATTATGCTTCCTTTGTAAACCTTTGTTCAATACGCATCAATGCTCAGTTTAGCATGTTTAATTTAACTAGCCGATAAACTTGAGATGTTTACAGTAAATCATCTGTAACTTTTGATTTAGAGTTCAATATGACACAAATCCCACGCCCATGTTAAGCTAGCTCAATTTTCTATATTTTGAAAAAATGTAAGACCTTAATAGTTACAACAAAGCCTCCAACTAGTCCAACCTATCTCAGACTGCATGGTGCCATGCATTATGCTTCATTTGTAAACATTTGCTCAATGAGCACCAATGATAATTTTAGAATGATCAATTTAACTAGCCGATAAACTTCACATGTCTGCACTAAATTGTCAGTAACTTTTGATTAAGACTTCTGAATGACACGGATCCAACTCTCACGTTAATCTAGCTCAATTTAGTATATTAGGACAAAATTAAAGAACGAAATAGCTATGAAAAAGCCTCCAAGTAATACAATCTATCTGCAAACTGCGTGATGTCATGCTTTATGCTTCATTTGCAAACCTTTGCTCCCTGAGCAGGAATGATCACTTTAGAATGATCAATTTAACTACCCGATAAAATTGACATGTCCGCAATAAAGTGTCCGTAACTTTAATTTTGACTTCCAAAAGATACGAATCTAACGCCCATGTTAAGCTAGCTCAATTTTCTATATTGCAAAAAACTTTAAGACCGAAAAGCTACGACAAAGCCTCCAAGTAATCCAATCTATCCCAAACTGTGTGATCTCATGCGTTATGATTCATTTGTAAACCTTTACTAAATGAGCACCAATGATCAGTTTAGAATAAATATTTCAACTAGCTGATCAATTTGACATTTCTACAATAAGTCGTCTTTAAATTTTGATTTAGAGCTCAAAAATGACATGAATCTAATATCCACGTTAAATTAGCTCAATTTTCCGTATTTTGACAACAGTTGAGACTAAAAGATCTACGAAAAACCCTCCAATTAATCTAATGTATCCTAAACTGTGTGATGTCATGCATTATGCTTTATTTTATAAGCATTTACTAATGGAGCACCAATGATCAGTTTAGAATGATCATTTTAACTGGCCGATGAACTTGACATGTACGAACTAAAATGTATTTAGAGTTCAAAATGCCACGAATCTAACGCCCACGTTAAGCTAGCTCGATTTTCTTATTGGAAAAACATTTGATAATGAAAGAGCTATCACAAAGCCTTGAAGTAATACAATATATCCTAAACTGCGTGATGCAATGCATTATGCGTCATTTACATGTCTTTACTCAACGAGCACTCATAATCAGTTTAGAATGATCAGTTGATAATGATCATTTTAACTAGCCGATTAACATGACATATCTGCACTAAATCGTCCGTAACTTTTGATTAAGTGTTCAAAATGTCACAAATCCAACGTCCATGTTAAGCTAACTCAATCTTCGATATTGTGAAAACATTTAAGACTGAAATAGCTACGACAAAGCCTCCAAGTAATCCAATCTATCTCAAACAGCATGGTGCCATGCATTTACTTCATTTGCAAACCTTTGCTCCATAAGCACCACTACTAATTTTAGAATGATCAATTTAACTTGCCGATGAACTGAAAATTTCCGCACTAAATCGTCCGTAACTTTTGATTTACACTTCCAAATGACACAAATCCAACACGCACATTAAACTTGCTCAATTTTCTATATTGGGACAAAAATTAAGACCGAAATAGCTATGACAAAGCCTCCAAGAAATGCAATCTATCCTACACTGTGTGATGTCATGCATTATGCTTCATTTGTTGACCTTTGCTCAATGAGCACCAATGATCAGTTTGGAATGATCAATTTAACTAGTCAGAAAACATGACATGTACGCACTAAATTGTTTGTAACTTTTTGTTTAGAGTTCAAAATGACACAAATCCAACACCCACGTTAAGCTAGGTCTATTTTATATATTGTGACAAAATTTAATACCGAAATAGCTATAAAATTCCTAAAAGTAATTCAATGAATTCCATGCATTATGCTTCATTTGTAAACCTTTGTTCGATAAGCATAAATGATCAGTTTAGAATGTTCAATTTAACTAGCCGATAAACTTGAGATGTCCGCACTAAATCGTCTGTAACTTTTGATTTAGATTTCAGAAGGGCACAAATCCAATGTGCACGTTAAGCTAGCTCAATTTTCTATATTGTGAAAAATTTAAAACTGAAATAGCTACGATAAAGCCTCCAAGTAATCCAACATATCCAAAACTGTGTGATGCCATACATTATGCTTCATTTGTAATCCTTTGCTCAATGAGCACCAATGATCAGTTTAGAATGATCATTTTAACAAGCTGATCAACTTATAATGTCCGCACTAAATCATCTGTAACTTTTGATTTAGATTTCAGAGTGCCATGAATCCAACACCAACGTAAACACATGTCAAATTTCTATATTGTGACAAAATTTAAGAACAAAATAGGTATGACAAAGCCTCTAAATAATCCAATCTACCCCAAACTGCATGATACCATGCATTATGCTTCATTT
Source organism: Pugionium cornutum (assembly GCA_018901935.1). Classification (NCBI taxonomy): domain Eukaryota; kingdom Viridiplantae; phylum Streptophyta; class Magnoliopsida; order Brassicales; family Brassicaceae; genus Pugionium; species Pugionium cornutum. The sequence continues at coordinate 34,608,197 of CM032162.1, read as the reverse complement.
ATACACCTTTACTAAATGAGCACCAATGATCAGTTTATAATGATCAGTTTAGAATGATCACTTGAACTGGCCAATGAACTTGACATATCAGCAATAAATGGTCCGTAAGTTTTGAGTTAGAGTTAAAAATGATACGAATCCAACGCCCACGTTAAAATTTTGTCAGTTTTCTATATTGTGACAAAATTTAAGACAGAAATAGCTTCGACAAAGCATCCAAGTAATCCAATCTATCTCAAAATCTTTGGTGCCATGCATCATGCTTCATTTGTAAACTTTTGCTCAATGAGCACAAATGATAGTTTTAGAATGAACAATTTAACTAGCCGATACACTTGACATGTATGCACTAAATCGTCAGTCAATTTTCTATATTGTGACAACATTTTAGCCTAAAAGAACTACCACAACGCCTTCATGTAATCCAATTTATCCTAAACTGCGTGATGTCATTCAATATGCTTCTTTTATAATCTTTATTCAAGGAGCAGTAATGATTAGTTTGGAGTGATCAGTTTAGAACGATCACTTTAACTGGTCGATCAACTTGACATGTCCTCACTAAATCTTCCGTAACTTTTGATTTAGAGTTCAGAATAACATGAATCCAACACCCAAGTAAAGCTAGCTCCTTTAAGATTTAAGTAGCTACGACAAAGCCTCCAAGTAATCCAATCTATCCCAAACTGCGTGATGCCATGCGTTATGCTTCATTTGTAAACATTTTCTCAATGAGCACCAATGATCAGTTTATAATGATCATTTTTAACTGGTCGATAACCTTGACATGTCCACAATAAATTATCCATAACTTTTGATTTAGAGTTCAAAATGACATGAATCCAACGCCCATGTTAAGCTAGCTCAATTTTATATAATGTGACAATATTTAAGACCAAAATAGCTACAACAAGGCCTCTAAGTAATCCATTCTATGCCAAACTGCTTTATGCCATGGATTCTATCCCAAACTGCTTTATGCCATGCATTATAAATTTTATAAACTGCTTTATGCCATGCATTATAAATTTTATAAACTGCTTTATGCCATGCATTATAAATTTTATAAACTGCTTTATGCCATGCTTTATGCCATTCATTTATAAACCTTTATTCAAAGAGTGCCAAGGATCAGTTTAGAATGATCATTTTAATTGGCCGATCAACTTGACATGTCCATACTAAATCGTCCATAACTTTTGACTTAGAGTTTGTAATGACACGAATCCAACACTCATATTAAGCTAGCTCAATTTTCTATATTGTGAAGAAACTAATACCGAAATAGCATTGACAAAACCTCCAGGTAATCCAATGTATCTCAAACTATGTGATGCCCTGCGTTATGCTTCATTTATAAGCTTTTACTTAATGAGCACCATTGATCAGTTTCAAATTATCATTTTAACTGACCGATCAACTTTACATATACGCACTAAATTGTCTGTAACTTTTGATTTAGAATTAAATAAGACATGAATCCAATCCCGATTAAGCTAGCTCAAATTTCTATATCGTGAGAAAATTTAAGACTGGATTAGCTATGAAAAAGCCTCCTAGTAATCCAATCTATCTCAAACTGCTTGATGCCATGCATTATGCTTCATTTAGAAGCCTTTAGTCGGGAAGCTCCAATGATCAGTTTACAATAATCATTTTAGTTAGCCGATCAACTTGCCATGTCTGCACTAAATCGTCCGTAACATATGATTTAGAGTTCAAAATGACACGAGTCCAACGCCCACGTTAAGCTAGCTCAATTTTCTATATTGTGACAAAATTTAAGACCGAAATAGCATTGACAAAGCCTTCATGTAATTCAATGTAGCCCAAACTGCGCGATGTCATGCGTATGCTTCATTTTTGAATGATCATTTTTGAATGATCATTTTAACTGGCTGATAAACTTGACATGTCCGCGATAAATTGTCTATAACTTTTGATTTAGAGTTTGTAATGACACGAATCCAACACCCACTTTAATCTAGCTCAATTTTATATATTTTGACAAAATCTAACACCACAATAGCTACGAAAAAGCCTTCAAGTAATCCAATGTATCCCAAACTGCATGATACCATGCATTATGCTATATTTATAAGCTTTTACTGAAGAAGCACTAATGATCAGTTTAGAATGATCGTTTTAACTGGCCCGTCCGCACTAAATCATCCGTAACTTTTGATTAAGAGTTCAGAATGACACGAATCCAACTCCTACGTTAAGCTAGCTCAATTTTCTATATCATGACAACATTTGAAACTGGAAGAGCTGTGAGAAAGCGTCTAAATAATCCAATGTTTCCCAAACTGTGTGATGTATTATGCTTGTTTTATAAGCCTTCACTCAAGGACCACCAATGATAAGTTTAATATGATCATTTTTGCTGTTGAACTTGACTTGTTCACACTAAATAGTCCATAACTTTAATTTAGAGTTCAAAATGATACAAATCCAATGACACGTTAAGCCAACTCAATTTTCTATATTGTTACAAAATTTAAGTCCGAAATAGCTACAACAAAACCTCCGAGTAATCCAATCTATCATAAACTGCGTAATGCCATGGATTATACTTCATTTATAAGCCTTTACTCAAGGAGCACCAATGATCAATTTGGAATGATCATTTTAACTAGCCTCTCAACTTGACATGTCCGCACTAAATCGTTTGTAACTTTTGATTTAGAGTTCAAAATGACACAAATCCAAAGCCCACGTTAAGCTAGCTCAATTTTCCATATTATGACAACATTTGAAAATGAAAGGGCTACGAAAAAGCTTCCAAGTAATCCAATGATGTCATCCTAATTAGGATTAAGCCCTTGATCAACTCGAAATTGTTGTGGAAGAGTGGATGAATGGATTGAAATTTGCAGAATGGGTGAAACGAGGGTGTAACTTGCGGATGAGTGAGCTCTTAAGTGGATGGATCCGAGAACGAGGGGAAATGGATGATATTTCTCAAGGATGGTGGAAAATCCTTGGAAAAAGGCCAGGCACGTTGGGCAAGGGGTGAATCGAATTGAAACTTCCAAGGGTGATGAAGATCCCTTAGACTTTCGGCTCTTGAGAGGAATGAGAAAGTGTTCTAAAATTCCTTATTCAAGAGTATGATTAAACGAGTTTGAGAAGGAGATTTTCTATTATAATGTTTGATGATTCATAAAGAAGGATACAAGCGAGTAATTATAGTAGTCTAGGAAATTGAAAATGACCTGTAAAATTCTACCAAAACATTAAAGGAAATACTTAGTGAATTACAAAGACAACTAAGACAAAGACTAAGAAGTAAATAATGTTTTGACTTGATTCTTCCTCTCTTATTTCGTGTATGATGAGATAGAATGGGATTTGATTCACCAAGAGGCTGTGGTAAAGTACATTGGGCTTGTCTCATTAAAATCCCATCTTAGAAAACCCATTGAGACAAAACTAATAACAGGGAAAAAGAGTACCCATCCAAGGCACCTCTCCTGGTGAGGTTTAGGTGGCTTGAATCACAACCAATGTAGTTGGGTTATCACACAATAAACTGGCATGAATGGTGTTGAGAAGGTGTTGTAGTGTTGTCTTAAACTTGATTTGCTTGGATCGGGTATGGGGCCATTGAAGATTTGTAGGCTTTCATCTCCAATATCTGCGGGTTCTAGCTGCTCCTTAGCATCTTTAGTGGCTTCTTCCTCCTCTGGCTGAAGCTGCTCCTTAGGTTGTGATTTCATGCTGACCATGCTCACATCATCCATTGTATCTCAAACTACGTGATGTCATGCATTATGCTTCATTTATAAGCCTTTACTCAAGTAGCATCAATGATCAGTTAAGAATGATCATTTTAACTACCCGATTAACTTGACATGCCCACACTAAATCATCCGTAACTTTTGATTTAGATTTTAGAATGACACGAATCCAACGCCTATGTCAAGCTAGCTCAATTTTCTATATTGTGACAACATTTGAGAGCAGAGGATATACGATAAGGCTTCCAAGTATCTAATGTACCCTAAACTGCGTGATACCATGCATTATGCTTCATTTATAAGCCTTTATTCAAAGAGCATCATACCAGTTTAGAATTATCATTTTTAACTGGCCGATCAACTTGACACGTCCGCACTAAATAGTCCATAACTTTTGATTTAGAGTTCAAAATGACACAAATCCGATGCCCACTTTAAGCCTACTCACTTTTCTACATTGTGACAAAATTTAAGTCCGAAATAGCTACGACAAAGCCTCCAAGGAATCTAATCTATCTTAATTTGCGTGATTCGATACATTATGCTTCACTTATAAACCTTTACTCAAGGAGCACCAATGATCAGTTTAGAATGATCAATTCAACTAGATGATCAAATTGACATGTTCGCACCAAATCGTCTTTGACTTTTAATTTAGAGCTCATAATTACATGAGTCCAATGCCCACGTCAAGCTAGCTCAATTTTCCATATTGTGAATACGTTTGAAACTGAAAGAGGTACAAAAAAGCCTCCAAGTAATCTAGTGTATCCCAATCTGCATGATGCCATGATTATGATTCATTTTAACCCTTTACTCAAGTAGCACCAATGATCAGTTTAGAATGATCATTTTAACTAGCCGATCAACTTGATATGTCTGCACTAAATCATGTGTAACTTTTGATTTATAGTTCAGACTGAAACGAATCCAACGCCCACGTTAACCTAGCTCAATTTTTTATATTGTGACAATATTTAACATTAAAATAGCTATGAAAAACCCAACAAGTAATCCAATCTGTCCCAGACTGCGTGACGCCATGCATTATGCTTCATTTATAAGTCATTACTTAAGGCGCATGATTGATCAGTTTAGAATGATCATTTGAACTGCCCGATCAACTTGACATGTTCGCACTAAATTGTCCATAACTTTTGATTTAGAATTCAGAATGACACGAATCCAACGCCCACATTAAGCTAGCTCAATATTCCATAATATGAAAGTATTTGACACTAAAAGATGTACGAAAAAGACTCCAAGTAATCCAATTCATCCCAAACTGCGTGATGCCATGCATTATGCTTCGTTTATAAGCCTTTACTCAATGATCACCAATGATCACTTTCTAATGATCATTTTAACTGGCCGATCAACTTAACATGTCCACACTAAATAGTATGTAACGTTTGATATAGAGTTCAGAATGACACGAATCCAATGCCCACGTTAAGCTAGCTAAATATTCTATATTGTGACAAAATTTAACATTGAAATAGCTACAAAAAAGCCTCCAAGTAATCCAATGTATACCAAATTGTGTGATGCCATGCATTATGCTTCACTTATAAGCCTTTACTCAATGAGTACCAATGATCAGTTTAGAATGATCATTTTAACTAGCCGATTAACTTGACATGTCCACACTAAATCGTTCGTAACATTTTATTTAGAGTTCAGAATGACATGAATCCAATGCCCACGTTAAGCTAGCGTAATTTTTCATATTGTTAAAATAGTTGATTCTCAAAGAACTACGAAAATGCCTCCAAGTAATCAAATGTATCCCAAACAGTGTGATACATGCATTATGCTTCATTAGTAAGCTTTTAATCAAGGAGCACCAATGATCAGTTTAGAATGATCATTCTAACTGGCCAATCAACTTGACCGGTCCGCACTAAATCGTACGTAACTTTTGATTTAGAGTTCAAAATGACCCGAATCCTAAGTCATTTTGGCAAAGCCTCCAAGTAATACCATGTATCACAAACTTCGTGATCCCATGCATTATGTTTCATTTATAAGCCTTTACTCGAGCACCAATGATCAGTTTGGAATGATCATTTCAACTGGCCAATCAATTGACATATCCGCACTAAATCGTCCGTAACTTTTGATTTAGTGTTCAGAATGACAATGAACCCAATGCCCACGTTAAGCTAGCTCAATTGTCTATTTTTTGACAACAGTTGTGACTAAAAGAGCTACGACAAAGCATCCAAGTAATTCAAGTGATTCATGCATTACGCTTCATTTATAAAGCTTTACTCATGGAGCACAAATGATTAGTTTAGAATGATGATTTAAATGGACGATCAACTTGACATTTCCACACTAAATCGTCTGTAATTTTTGATTACGTGTTTAGAATGGCATGAATCCAACGCACACGTTAAACTAGATCAATTTTATATATTGTGAGAACATTTGAGACTGAAAAAGCTACGACAGAGCCTCCAAGTAATACAATGTATCCTCAACTGTGTGATGCCATGGATTATTCTTCATTTATAAGCCTTTACTACGGGAGCACCAACGATCAATTTATAATGATTATCTTAACTGGCCGATCACTTGACATGTTCGCACTAAATCGTTTGTAACTTTTGATTCAGAGCTCAAAATGACACGAATCTAACGCCCACGTTAAGCTAGCTCAATTTTCAATATTGTGACAATATTTGAGACTGAAAAAGCTAAAATAGTGGCTCCAAATAATACAATGTATCCCAAATTGCATGATACCATGCATTATGCTTCATTTATAAGCCTTTACTCAATGAGCATTAATGATCAGTTAAGAATGATCACTTTAACTAGCTGATCAACTTGACAAGTCTACACTAAATTGTCTTAAACTTTTGATTTAGAGCTCAAGATGATATGAGTCCAACGCTAACGTTAAGCTAGCTCAATTTTCCATATTGTGACAAAATTTGTGATTGAAAGCTATGAAAAAGCCTCCAAGTAATCCAATGTATCCCAAGCCTTTACTCAAGTAGCACTATTAATCAGTTTAGAATGATCATTTTAACTTGCCGATCACTTGACATGACTTGACTAATTCGTCAATAACTTTTCATTTATAGTTTAAAATGATACGAATCCAACGAGCCTGTTAAGCTACCTCAATTTTCAATATTGTGCCAACATTTGAGAGTGAAAGAGGTACGGCAAAGCCTCCAAGTAATCCAATGTATCCAAAATTGCGTTATGCCATGCATTATGCTTCGTTTATATATAACCCTTTACTCAACTAGCACCAATAATCAATTTAGAAAGATCATTTTCACTAGGTGATCAACTTGAGATATCTGTAATAAATCGTCTATAACGTTTCATGTAGAGCTCAGAATGACACGAATCGAACGCACACGTTAAGCTAGCTCAATTTTCTATATTGTGACAACATTTAAAACAGAAAGAGCAACAACAAAGCCTCCAAGTATTCCAATGTATCCCAAACTTCGCGATACCATGCATTATTCTTCATTTATTCGCCTTTACTCAAGGAGCACAAATGATCAGTTTACAATGATAATTTTAACTAGCCGATCACTTAACATGTCTGCACTATATCTTTCATAACTTTTGATTTAGAATTCAGAATGACACGAATCCAACACCCACATTAAGCTAGCTCAATTTTCAATATAGTGAAAACATTGAGACTAAAAGAGCTACGTCTAAGCCTACAAGTAATCCAATGTCTCCCAAATTGCGTGATACCATGCAATATGCTTCATTTATAAACCTTAACTCAAGGAGCACCAATGATCAGTTTAGAATGATCATTTTAACTGGCCGATCACTTGACATATCTGTACTAAATCGTCGTAGCTTTTGATTTAGAATTCACAATGACACTGAATCCATTGCCCACGTTAAGCTAGCTTAATTTTCTATTTTGTGACAACATTTGAGACTGAAAAAACTACGACAAAAGCTCCAAGTAATGTATCCCAAACTGTGAGATGCCATGCATTATGCTTCATTTATAAGCCTTTATTCAATGAGCACAATTGATCAGTTTAAAATGATCATTTTAACTCGCTGACCACTTGACATGTCCGCATTTTAATTCTCAATATTGTAACAACATTTGAAACTGAAAGAGCTACGACAAAGCCTCCAAGTAATGTATCCCAAATTGTGTGATGGCATACATTATGCTTTGTTTATAAAGATTTATTCAAGGAGCACCAATAATCAAGTTAGAATGATCATTTTAACTAGTTTATCAAGTTGAGATGTCCGCGCTAAATTGTCTATAACATTTGATTTAGAGCTCAGAATGACACAAATCCAACGCCCACAATAATCTAGCTCAATTTTTTATATTTTGACAACAATTAATACTGAAAGAGAGACGACAATACCTCCAAGTAATAAAATGTATTCCAAACTGCGCGATGTCAGGCATCATTTTTCATTTATAAGCCTTTACTACAAGAGCAGCAATGATGAATTTAGAATGGTCATTTTAACAGGCCAATCACTTGACATATCCGCAATATATCGTCTGTAACTTTTGATTAGGAGCTCAGAATGAAACGAATCCAACGCCCATGTTAAGCTAGCTCAATTTTCTATATTGTGACAACATTTAACACTAAAAGAGCTACGACAAAGCCTCCAAGTAATCCAATGTATCCCAAACTTTGCGATGTCATGCATTATTTTTCATTTACAAGCGTTTACTGAAGGAGCACCAATGATCAGTTTAGAATGGTCATTTTAACTGGTGATCACTTGACATGTCCACACTATATCTTCTGTATGTTTTGATTTCGAGTTCTGAATGACACGATTTCAATGCCCATGTTAAGCTAGCTAAATTTTCAATATTGTGACAATATTTGAGACTCAAAGAGCTACGAAAAAGCCTCCAAGTAATCCAATGTATCCCAAACTGCGTGATGACATGCGTTATGCTTCATTTATAAGCCTATACTCAAGAAGCACCAATGATCAGTTTGGAATTATCATTTTATTTAGCTGATCAACTTGACATGTCCACACTAAATCCTCTTTACCTTTTGATTTAGAGCTCAAAATAACATTACTCCAATGCCAACGTTAAGCTAGCTCAATATTCTATATTGTGACAACATTTGAGACTGAAAGAGCTACTACAAAGCGTCCAAGTAATACAATGCATCCCACACTGCATGATGTCGTGCATTATGCTTCATTTATAAGCCTTATTCAAGGAGCACCAATGATCGGTTTATAATGATCATTTTTCCTAACTGATCAACTTGACATGTCTGCACTAAATCGCCTTTAACTTTAAATTTAGAGTTCATAATGACATGAGTCCAGTTCCTATGTAAAGCTAGCTCAATTTTCCATACTGTGGCAACATTCGAGACTAAAAGAGATAAGAAAAAGCCTCCAAGTAATCCAATGTATACAAACCTGCGTGTAGCCATGCATTATGTTTCATTTATAAGCCTTTACTCAAGGAGCACCAATGATCAGTCCATAATGATCATTTTTACTAGCTGATCAACTTACATGTCTGCACTATATTGTCTTTTACTTTTGATTTAGAGCTCAAAATGACATGATTCCAATGCCCACATTAAGCTAGCTCAATTTTCCCTATTCTGAGAACATTTGAGGCTGAAAGAGCTACGAAAAACCTCCAAGTAATTCAATGTATCCCAAACTGCGCGATGCCATTCATTTAAAAGCCTTTGCTCAAGGAGAACCAATGATCAGTTTAGAATGATCATGTTTACTAGCCGATCAACCTGATATATCCGCACAAAATCGTCCGTAAGTTTTGATTTAGAATTCAAAATGACACGAATCGAGCGCTCACGTTAATCTATCTAAATTTTTACATTGTGAAAAATTTTAAAACAAAAATAGCTACGACAAAGCCACCAAGTTATCCAATCAATTCCAAATTGTGAGATCCCATGCATTATGTTTCATTTATAAGCCTATACTCAAGAACCACCAATGATCAGTTTGGCATTATCATTTTAATTAGCTGATCAATTTGACATGTCCACACTAAATCGTCTTTAACTTTTAATTTAGAGCTGAAAAAAACATTAGTTCAATGCCAACATTAAGCTAGCTCTATTTTCAATATTGTGACAACATTTGAGACTGAAAGAGATACTACAAACCCTCCAAGTAATAGAGTGTATCCAAAACTGCGTGTTGCCATGCATTATGCTTCATTTATAAGCCTTTATTCAAGGACACCAATGATCCGTTAATAATGATCATTTTAACCAGCCGATAAACTTGACATGTTCGCAATAAATTGTCCGTATTTTTTATTAAAAGTTTGGAATGACACAACTCCAGCTCCCACGTTAAGCTAGCTAAATTTTCTATATTCTGACAACATTTGAGACTGAAAGAGCTATTACAAAGCATCCAAGTAATCCAATGTATCCCAAACTGCGTGGGGCCATGCGTTATGCTTCATTTATAAGCCTTTATTCAATGAGGACCAATTATCAGTTTAGAATGATCATTTTAACTAACTGATCAACTTGAGATATCCGCACTGAATGGTCTTTAAGTTATTATTTAGAGTTCAAAATGACATGAATCCACCGCCCATGTTAAGCTCGCTCAATTTCCCATATTGGGACAACATTTGAGACTGAAAGAGCTAGTACAAAACGTCCATGTAATCCAATGTATTCCAAATTGCGTGATGCCATGCATTATGCTTAATTTATAAGTCTTTACTCAAGGAGAACCAATGATCAATTTAGAATGATAATTTTAACTGGACGATCAACTTCAACCATCCACTCTAAATTGACCATAAATTTTCATTTAGAAATCAGAATAACACGAATCCAACGCCCACGTTACGTTAGCTCAATTTTCTATTGTGACCACATTTTAGATTAAAAGAGCTACTACAAAGCCTCCAAGTATCCAATGTATCCCAAACTGCGTGATGCCATGCATTATGCTTCATTTATAAGCCTTTACTCAAGGAGCACCAGTGATAAGTTTATAATGATCATTTTAATTGGGCGATCATCTTGACATGTCCGCATTAAATCATCCGTAAGTTTTTATTTAGAGTTTAAAATGACACGAATCCAAAATTCAAGTTACACTAGCTCAATTTTCTATATTGTGACAACAGTTGAGATTGAAAGGGCTACAACAAAGTCATTAAGTAATGCAATGTATACCGAGCTACGTGATCCCATGCAATATGCTTCATTTATAAGCCTTTACTCAAGGAGCACCCATGATCAACTGGGAATGATCCTTTTAATTTTCTGATCAATTTGAAAAGTCCGCACTTAATCATCCGTAATTATTTATTTAGAGTTCAGAATGACACGAATCCTATGGCTACATTAAGCTAGCTAAATTTTCTATATTGTGACCACATTTGAGATTGAAAAAGCTACTACAAAGCCTCCAAGGAATCCAATGTATCCCAAACTTCGTGTGCCATGCATTATGCTTCATTTATAAGCGCCTTTACTCAGGGAGCACCAATGATAATTTTATAATGATCATTTTACCTGGTCGATCATCTTGACATATCCGCACTAAATCATCTGTAACTTTTTATTTAGAGTTTAAAATGACACGAATCCAACGTTCACGTTAAGCTAGCTCAATTTTCTATATTGTGACAACATTTGAGATTCAAAGGCCTATGACAAAGTCATTAAGTAATCCAATGTATACCGAGCTACGTGATCCCATGCAATATGCTTCATTTGTAAGCCTTTATTCAAGGAGCACCCATGATCAATTTGGAATGATCATTTTAATTTTCCGATCAACTTGAAAAGGCAGCACTTAATCATCCGTAATTATTTATTTAGAGTTCAGAATGACACGAATGCAATGCCTACATTAAGCTAGGTTAATTTTCTCTATTGTGACAAAATTTAACATTGAAATAGCTACAACAAAGCCTCCAAGTATTTCCAATATATCCCAAACTGCGTGATGCCATGCATTATGCTTCATTTGTAAGCCTTTATTAAAGGAGCAGCAATGATGAGTTTAGAACGATCATTTTAACCGGCCGATAAACTTGAAAAGTTCGCTCTAAATTGTCCGTAACTTTTGATTTAGAGTTCGGAATGATACAACTCCAACACCCACGTTAAGCAAGTTCAATTTTCTATATTGTTACAACATTTGAGAGTGGAAGAGCTATTAAAAAGCCTCCAAGTAATCCAATTTATCCCAAACTGCATGATGCCATGCATTAGGCTTTACTCAATGAGCACCAAATATCAGTTTATATTGATTATTTTAACTAACTTTTGATTTAGAGCTCAAAATGACTTGACTCCAACTCCCATGTTAAGCTCGCTCAATTTTCCATATTGTGACAACATTTGAGACTGAAGGAGATACGACAAAGCCTCCAAGTAATACCATGTATCAGGAACTGCGTGATCCCATGCATTATGTTTCATTTATAAGCCTTTACTCAAGGAGCAGCAATGATTAAGTTTAGAATGATCATTTCAACTGGCCGATCACTTTACATATCCGCACTAAATCGTCCGTAACTTTTGATTTAGTGTTCAGAATGACATTGAACCCAATGCCCACGTTAAGCTAGCTCAATTTTCTATTTTGTGATTGAGAGAGCTACAAAAAAGCATCCAAGTAGTTCAATGTATCCCAAATTGCGCGATGCCATTCATTATGCTTCATTTAAAAGCCTTTGCTCAAGAAGCACCAATGATCAGTTTTGAATGATCATGTTTACTAGCCGATAAAATTGACATATACGCATTAAATCATCTGTAACTTTTTATTTTCACCAATCCAATATCAACATTAATCTAGCTCAATTTTCTATATTGTGATAAGATTTTAGACTGAAAGAGCTAACACAAATCGTCCAAGTAATCCAGTGTATCCCTGCGTGATTCACACCTTACTATTCATTTATAAAGCTTTACTCATGGAGCACCAATGATTAGTTTAGAATGATGATTTGAATGGATGATCAACTTCTCATGTCAACACTAAATCGTCTGTAATTTTTGATTAAGAGTTTAGAATGATATGAATCCAACACACACATTAAACTAGATCAATTTTATATATTGTGACAACATTTTAGACTGAAAGAGCTACGACAAAGCCTCCAAGTTATCCAATGTATCCCAAACTGTGCGATGCCATGCATTATTTTTGATTTATAAGCCTTTACTCAAGGACCACCAATGATCAGTTTAGAATGATCATTTTAACTGGCCGATCATTTGACATATCCGCACTAAATCGTCCGTATCTATTGATTGAGAGTTCAAAATGACACTGAATCCAATGCCCACGTTAAGCTAGCTCAATTTTCTATTTTGTGAGAACATTTGACACTGAAAAAGCTACAACAGAGCCTCCAAGTAATACAATGTATCCTAAACTGTGAGATGCCATGCGTTATTATTCATTAATAAGTCTTTACTACAGGAGCACCAATGATCAGTTTAGAATGATTATTTTAACTGGCCGAGCACTTGACATGTCTGCACTAAATCGTCTATAACGTTTTATTTAGAGCTCAAAATGACACGAATCCAACGCCCACGTTAAGCTACCTCAGTTTTCAATATTGTGACAACATCTAAGACTGAAAGATCTACGACAAAGCCTCCAAGTAATACAATGTATCCCAAACTTTGCGATGCCATGCATTATTCTTCATTTATTCGCCTTTACTCAAGGAGCACCAAGGATCAGTTTCTAATGATCATTTTAATTAGCTGGTCACTTAACATGTCCGAACTAAATCTTTCATAATTTTTATTTAGAGTTCAGAATGACACGAATCCAACACCCACGTTAAGCTAGCTCAATTTTCAATATAGTGACAACATTGAGACTAAAAGAGCTACGACTAAGCCTCCAAGTAATCCAATGTTTCCCAAATTGCGTGATACCTTGCATTACGCTTCATTTATAAGCCTTTCCTCAAGGAGCACCAGTGATGAGTTTAGAATGATCATATTAACTGGCTGATCACTTGACATATTCACACTAAATCGTCCGTAACTATTGATTTATAGTTCAGAATGACACTGAAACCAATGCCCACATTAAGCTAGCTGACTTTTCAATATTGTGACAACATTTGAAACTGAAAGAGCTACCACAAAGCCTCGAAGTAATACAATGTATCCCAAACTGCCTGATGCCACACATTATTTGTCATTTATAAGCCTTTACTACAGGAGCACCAATGATGAGTTGAGAATGATCGTTTTAAATTGCTGATCACTTGACATGTCCGCACTAAATTATCCGTAACTTTTTATTAATAACTCAGAATGACCCGAATCCAATGCCCACATTAACCTAGCTCAATTTTCAATATTGTGATAAGATTTAATACTGAGAGACCTACGACAAAGCCTCCAAATAATCTAATGTATCCCAAACTTCGCGATGTAATGCATTATTCTTCATTTATATTCCTTTACTCAATAAGCAGCAATGATTAGTTTAGAATGATTAATTTAACTCCCCGATCAATTGACATGTCCGCACTAAATCATCTGTAACTTTTTAGAGTTCAAAATGACATGAATCCAACGCCCATGTTAAGCTAGCTGAATTTTCAATGTTGTGACAACATTATAGACTGAAAGAGCTACGACAAAGCCTCCAAGTAATCCAATGTATCCCAAATTATGGGATACCATGCATTATGCTTCATTTATAAGCTTTTACTCAAGGAGCACCAATGATCAGTTTAGAATGATCATTTTAACTGGCCGATCACTTGACATATCCGCACCAAATCGTCGTAGCTTTTGATTTAGAGTTCACAATGACACTGAATCCATCGTCCACGTTAAGCTAGCTAAATTTTCTATTTTCTGACAACATTTGAGACTAAAAAAGCTACGACAAAGCCTTCAAGTACTACAATGTATCCCAAACTGCGCGATGCAATGCATTATGCTTCATTTATAAGCCTTTACTCAATGAGCCCAATTTATCAATTTAGAATGGTCATTTTAACTCGCTGACCACTTGACATGTTTGCACTAAATCATTCGTAACTTTTTATTTAGAGTTTAAAAAGACACCAATCCAACACTCACGTGAAGCTAGCTCAGTTTTCTATATTGTGACAACATTTGAGATTCAAAGGCCTAAGACAAAGTCATTAAGTAATCCAATGTATACCGAGCTACGTGATCCCATGCAATATGCTTCATTTATAAGCCTTTACTCAAGGAGCACCCATTATCAACTTGGAATGATCATTTTAATTATCCGATCAACTTGAAAAGTCCGCACTTAATCATACGTAATTATTTATTTAGAGTTCACAATGACACTAATCCAATGCCTACATTAAGCTAGCTTAATGTTCTATATTGTGACAAAGTTTAACATTGAAATAGCTACAACAAAGCCTCCAAGTAATCCAATATATCCCAAACTGCGTGATGCCATGCATTATGCTTCATTTATAAGCCTTTATTAAAGGAGCAGCAATGATGAGTTTAGAATGATCATTTTAACCGGCTGATAAACTTGAAAAGTTCGCTCTAAATTGTCCATTACTTTTGATTTAGAGTTCGGAATGATACACAACACCCAAGTTAAACTAGTTCAATTTTATATATTGTTACAACATTTGAGACTGGAAGAGATATTAAAAAACCTCCAAGTAATCCAATTTATCCAAAACTGCATGATGCCATTCGTTAGCCTTTACTCAATGAGCACGAGATATCAGTTTATATTGATTATTTTAACTAACTTTTGATTTAGAGCTCAAAATGACTTGACTCCAAAGCCCATATTAAGCTCGCTCAATTTTCCATATTGTGACAACATTTGAGACTGAAGGAGATACGACAAAGCCTCCAAGTAATACTATGTATCAGAAACTGCGTGATCCCATGCATTATGCTTCATTTATAAGCCTTTACTCAAGGAGCGGCAATGATTAGTTTAGAATGATCATTTCAACTGGCCGATCACTTGACATATCCGCACTAAATCGTCAGTAACTTTTGATTTAGTGTTCAGAATGACACTGAACCCAATGCCCACGTTAAGCTAGCTCAATTTTCTATTTTGTGATCGAAAGAGCTACGAATAAACATCCAAGTAATTTAATGTATCCCAAACTGCGCGAAGCCATTCATTATGCTTCATTTAAAAGCCTTTGCTCAAGAAGCACCAATGATCAGTTTAGAATGATCATGTTTACTAGCCGATAAACTTGACATGTACGCATTAAATCATCCATAACTTATTATTTACACCAATCCAATGTCTACGTTAATCTAGATCAATTTTCTATATTGTGATAACATTTTAGACTGAAAGAGCTAACACAAATTCTCCAAGTAATCCAATGTATCCCTGCGTGATTCACGCATTATGCTTCATTTATAAAGCTTTACTCATTGAGCACCAATGATTAGTTTAGAATGATGATTTTAATGGATGATCAACTTGACATGTCCACACTAAATCGTCTGTACTTTTTGATTAAGAGTTTAGAATGATATGAATCAAACACACACGTTAAACTAGATCAATTTTATATATTGTGACAACATTTTTGACTGAAAAAGCTATGCCAAAGCCTCCAAGTAATCCAATGTATCCCAAAATGCGCGATGCCGTGCATTATTCTTCATTTATAAGCCTTTACTCAATGAGCACCAATGATCAGTTTAGAATGATCATTTTAAGTGGCTGATCATTTGACATATCCGCATTAAATCATCCGTAACTTTTGATTTATAGTTCAGAATGACACTGAATCCAATGCCCACGTTAAGCTAGCTCAATTTTCTATTTTGTGAGAACATTTGAGTCTGAAAAAGCTACAACAGAGCCTCCAAGTAATACAATGCATCCTAAACTGTGCGATGCCATGCATTATTATTCATTTATAAGCCTTTAATACAGGAGAACCAACGATCAGTTTAGAATGATTATTTTAACTGGCCGATCACTTGACATATCCGCACTAAATCGTCTATAACGTTTTATTTAGAGCTCAGAATGACACGAATCCAACGCCCACGTTAAGCTACCTCAGTTTTCAATATTGTGACAACATTTAAGACTGAAAGAGCTATGACAAAGCCTCCAAGTAAACCAATGTATCCCAAACTTTGCGATGCCATGCATTATTCTTCATTTATTCGCCTTTACTCAAGGAGCACCAATGATTAGTTTCTCATGATCATTTTAACTAGCCGGTCACTTAACATGTCCGAACTAAATCTTTCATAATTTGTATTTAGAGTTCAGAATGACACGAATCCAACACCGACGTTAAGCAAGCTCAATTTTCAATATAGTGACAACATTGAGACTAAAAGAGCTATGACTAAGCCTCCAAGTAATCCAATGTTTCCCAAATTGCGTGATACCATGCATTACGCTTCATTTATAAGCCTTTACTCAAGGAGCACCAATGATGAGTTTAGAATGATCATATTAACTGGCTGATCACTTGACATATTCACACTAAATCATCCGTAACTATTGATTTATAGTTCAGAATGACACTGAATCCAATGCCCACATTAAGCTAGCTGAATTTTCAATATTGTGACAACATTTGAAACTGAAAGAGCTACCACAAAGCCTCGAAGTAATACAATGTATCCCAAACTGCGTGATGCCACGCATTATTTGTTATTTATAAGCCTTTACTACAGGAGCACCAATGATGAGTTGAGAATGATCGTTTTAAATTGCTGATCACTTGACATGTACGCACTAAATTGTCCGTAACTTTTTATTCATAACTCAGAATGACCCGAATCCAATGCCCACGTTAACCTTGCTCAATTTTCAATATTGTGATAAGATTTAATACTGAGAGAGCAACGACAAAGCCTCCAAATAATCTAATGTAACCCAAACTTCGCGATGCAATGCATTATTCTTCATTTATATGCCTTTACTCAATAAGCACCAATGATCAGTTTAGAATGATTATTTTAACTCCCCGATCAATTGACATGTCCGCACTAAATCATCTGTAACCTTTTCTAGAGTTCAAAATGACATGAATTCAACGCCCACGTTAAGCTAGCTGAATTTTCAATATTGTGACAACATTAGAGACTGAAAGAGCTACGACAAAGCCTCCAAGTAATCCAATGTATCCCAAATTATGTGACACCATGCATTATGCTTCATTTATAAGCTTTTACTCAAGGAGCACTAATGATCAGTTTAGAATGATCATTTTAACTGGCCGATCACTTGACATATCCGCACTAAATCGTCGTAGCTTTTGATTTAGAGTTCACAATGACACTGAATCCATTGCCCACGTTAAGCTAGCTGAATTTTCTATTTTGTGACAACATTAGAGACTAAAAAAGCTACGACAAAGCCTCCAAGTACTACAATGTATCCCAAACTACGCGATGCCATGCATTATGCTTCATTTATAAGCCTTTACTCAATGAGCACAATTGATCAATTTAGAATGATCATTTTAACTCGCTGACCACTTGACATGTTTGCACTAAATCATTCGTAACTTTTTATTTAGAGTTTAAAATGACACCAATCCAACATTCACGTGAAGCTAGCTCAGTTTTCTATATTGTGAAAACATTTGAGATTCAAAGGCCTAAGACAAAGTCATTAAGTAATCCAATGTATACCGGGCTACGTGATCCCATGCAATATGCTTCATTTATAAGCCTTTACTCAAGGAGCACCCATTATCAATTTGGAATGATCATTTTAATTTTCCCATCAACTTGAAAAGTCCGCACTTAATCATCCGTAATTATTTATTTAGAGTTCACAATGACACGAATCCAATGCCTACATTAAGCTAGCTTAATTTTCTATATTGTGACAAAGTTTAACATTGAAATAGCTACGACAAAGCCTCCAAGTAATACCATGTATCAGAAACTGCGTGATCCCATGCATTATGTTTCATTTATAAGCCATTACTCAAGGAGCAGCAATGATTAAGTTTAGAATGATCATTTCAACTGGCCGATCACTTGACATATCCGCACTAAATCGTCCGTAACTTTTGATTTAGTGTTCAGAATGACATTGAACCCAATGCCCACGTTAAGCTAGCTCAATTTTCTATTTTGTGATTAAGAGAGCTACAAAAAAGCATCCAAGTAGTTCAATGTATCCCAAATTGCGCGATGCCATTCATTATGCTTCATCTAAAAGCCTTTGCTCAAGAAGCACCAATGATCAGTTTTTTGAATGATCATGTTTACTAGCCGATAAAATTGACATATACACATTAAATCATCTGTAACTTTTAATTTACACCAATCCAATATCAACATTAATCTAGCTCAATTTTCTATATTGTGATAACATTTTAGACTGAAAGAGCTAACACAAATCCTCCAAGTAATCCAATGTATCCCTGCGTGATTCACGCCTTACTCTTCATTTATAAAGCTTTACTCAAGGAGCACCAATGATTAGTTTAGAATGATGATTTTAATGGATGATCAACTTGTCATGTCCACACTAAATCGTCTGTAATTTTTGATTAATAGTTTAGAATGATATGAATCCAACACACACGTTAAACTAGATTAATTTTATATATTGTGACAACATTTTAGACTGAAAGAGCTACGACAAAGCCTCCAAGTAATCCAATGTATCCCAAACTGCGCGATGCCATGCATTGTTCTTCATTTATAAGCCTTTACTCAAGGACCACCAATGATCAGTTTAGAATGATCATTTTAATTGGCCGATCATTTGACATATCAGCACTAAATCATCCGTAACTTTTGATTTAGAGTTCAGAATGACACTGAATCCAATGCCCACGTTAAGCTAGCTCAATTTTCTATTTTGTGAGAACATTTGACACTGAAAAAAGCTACAACAGAGCCTCCAAGTAATACAATGTATCCTAAACTGTGAGATGCCATGCGTTATTATTCATTAATAAGTCTTTACTACAGGAGCACCAATGATCAGTTTAGAATGATTATTTTAACTGGCCGAGCACTTGACATGTCTGCACAAAATCGTCTATAACGTTTTATTTAGAGCTCAAAATGACACGAATCAAACGCCCACGTTAAGCTACCTCAGTTTTCAATATTGTGACAACATCTAAGACTGAAAGATCTACGACAAAGCCTCCAAGTAATCCAATGTATCCCAAACTTTGCGATGCCATGCATTCTTCATTTATTCGCCTTTACTCAAGGAGCACCAAGGATCAGTTTCTAATGATCATTTTAACTAGCTGGTCACTTAACATGTCCGAACTAAATCTTTCATAATTTGTATTTAGAGTTCAGAATGACATGAATCCAACACCCACGTTAAGCTAGCTCAATTTTCAATATAGTGACAACATTGAGACTAAAAGAGCTATGACTAAGCCTCCAAGTAATCCAATGTTTCCCAAATTGCGTGATACCTTGCATTACGCTTCATTTATAAGCCTTTCCTCAAGGAGCACCAGTGATGAGTTTAGAATGATCATATTAACTCTCTGATCACTTGACATATTCACACTAAATCGTCCGTAACTATTGATTTATAGTTCAGAATGACACTGAAACCAATGCCCACATTAAGCTAGCTGAATTTTCAATATTGTGACAACATTTGAAACTGAAAGAGCTACGACAAAGCCTCGAAGTAATACAATGTATCCCAAACTGCGTGATGCCACACATTATTTGTCATTTATAAGCCTTTACTACAGGAGCACCAATGATGAGTTGAGAATGATCGTTTTAAATTGCTGATCACTTGACATGTCCGTACTAAATTGTCCATAACTTTTTATTCATAACTCAGAATGACCCGAATCCAATGCCCACGTTAACCTAGCTCAATTTTCAATATTCTGATAAGATTTAATACTGAGAGAGCTACGACAAAGCCTCCAAATAATCTAATGTATCCCAAACTTCACGATGCAATGCCTTATTCTTCATTTATATGCCTTTACTCAATAAGCACCAATGATGAGTTTAGAATGATTATTTTAACTCCCCGATCAATTGACATGTCCGCACTAAATCATCTATAACTTTTTTAGAGTTCAAAATGACATGAATCCAATGCCCACGTTAAGCTAGCTGAATTTTCAATATTGTGACAACACTAGAGACTGAAAGAGCTACGACAAAGCCTCCTAGTAATCCAATGTATCCCAAATTATGTGATACCATGCATTATGCTTCATTTATAAGCTTTTACTCAAGGAGCACCAATGATCAGTTCAGAATGATCATTTTAACTGGCCGATCACTTGACATATCCGCACTAAATCGTCGTAGCTTTTGATATAGAGTTCACAATGACACTGAATCCATTGCCCACGTTGAGCTAGCTGAGTTTTCTATTTTGTGACAACATTTGAGACTAAAAATGCTACGACAAAGCCTCCAAGTACTACAATGTATCCCAAACTACGCGATGCCATGCATTATGCTTCATTTATAAGCCTTTACTAAATGAGCACAATTGATCAATTTAGAATGATCATTTTAACTCGCTGACCACTTGACATGTTTGCACTAAATCATTCGTAACTTTTTATTTAGAGTTTAAAATGATACCAATCCAACGTTCACGTGAAGCTAGCTCAGTTTTCTATATTGTGACAACATTTGAGATTCAAAGGCCTAAGACAAAGTCATTAAGTAATCATTTGTATACCAAGCTACGTGATCCCATGCAATATGCTTCATTTATAAGCCTTTACTCAAGGAGCACCCATTATCAATTTGGAATGATCATTTTAATTTTCCGATCAACTTGAAAAGTCCGCACTTAATCATACGTAATTATTTATTTAGAGTTCACAATGACACGAATCCAATGCCTACATTAAGCTAGCTTAATTTTCTATATTGTGACAAAGTTTAACATTGAAATAGCTACAACAAAGCCTCCAAGTAATCCAATATATCCCAAACTGCGTGATGCCATGCATTATGCTTCATTTATAAGCCTTTATTAAAGGAGCAGCAATGATGAGTTTAGAATGATCATTTTAACCGGCCGATAAACTTGAAAAGTTCGCTCTAAATTGTCTGTAACTTTTGATTTAGAGTTCGGAATGATACACAACACCCACGTTAAACTAGTTCAATTCTATATATTGTTACAACATTTGAGACTGGAAGAGCTATTAAAAAACCTCCAAGTAATCCAATTTATCCAAAACTGCATGATGCCATGCGTTAGCCTATACTCAATGAGCACCAGATATCAGTTTATATTGATTATTTTAACTAAATTTTGATTTAGAGCTCAAAATGACTTCACTCCAACGCCCATGTTAAGCTCGCTCAATTTTCTATATTGTGACAACATTTGAGACTGAAGGAGATACGACAAAGCCTCCAAGTAATACCATGTATCAGAAACTGCATGATCCCATGCATTATGCTTCATTTATAAGCCTTTACTCAAGGAGCTGCAATGATTAGTTTAGAATGATCATTTCAACTGGCCGATCACTTGACATATCCTCACTAAATCGTCCGTAACTTTTTATTTAGTGTTCAGAATGACACTGAACCCAATGCCCACGTTAAGCTAGCTCAATTTTCTATTTTGTGATCGAAAGAGCTACGAAAAAACATCCAAATAATTTAATTTATCCCAAACTGCTCCATGCCATTCATTATTCTTCATTTAAAAGCCTTTGCTCAAGAAGCACCAATGATCAGTTTAGAATGATCATGTTTACTAGCCGATAAACTTGACGTGTACGCATTAAATCATCCGTAACTTTTTATTTACACCAATCCAATGTCTACGTTAATCTAGATCAATTTTCTATATTGTGATAACATTTTAGACTGAAAGAGCTAACACAAATTCTCCATGTAATCCAATGTATCCCTGTGTGATTCACGCATTACGCTTCATTTATAAAGCTTTACTCATGGAGCACAATTGATTAGTTTAGAATGATGATTTTAATGGATGATCAACTTGACATGTCCACACTAAATCATCTGTAATTTTTAATTAAGAGTTTAGAATGATATGAATCAAACACACACGTTAAACTAGATCAATTGTATATAATGTGACAACATTTTAGACTGAAAGAGCTACGACAAAGCCTCCAAGTAATCCAATCTATCCCAAACTGCGCGATGCCATGCATTATTCTTCATTTATAAGCCTTTACTCAATGAGCACCAATGATCAGTTTAGAATGATCATTTTAACTGGCTGATCATTTGACATATCCGCACTAAATCGTCCGTAACTTTTGATTTATAGTTCAGAATGACACTAAATCCAATGCCCACGTTAAGCTAGCTCAATTTTCTATTTTGTGAGAACATTTGACACTGAAAAAGCTACAACAGAGCCTCCAAGTAATACAATGCATCCTAAACTGTGCGATGCCATGCGTTATTATTCATTTATAAGCCTTTACTACAGGAGCACCAATGATCAGTTTTGAATGATTATTTTAACTGGCCGATCACTTGACATGTCTGCACTAAATCGTCTATAACGTTTTATTTAGAGCTCAGAATGACACGAATCTAACACCCACGTTAAGCTACCTCAGTTTTCAATATTGTGACAACATTTAAGACTGAAAGATCTACGACAAAGCCTCCAAGTAATCCAATGTATCCCAAACTTTGCGATGCCATGCATTATTCTTCATTTATTCGACTTTACTAAAGGAGCACCAATGATAAGTTTCTAATGATCATTTTAACTAGCAGGTCACTTAACATGTCCAAACTAAATCTTTCATAATTTGTATTTAGAGTTCAGAATGACACGAATCCAACACCCACTTTAAGCTAGCTCAATTTTCAATATAGTGACAAAATTGAGACTAAAAGAGATACGACTAAGCCTCCAAGTAATCCAATGTTTCCCAAATTGCGTGATACCATGCATTAGGCTTCATTTATAAGCCTTTAC
This sequence comes from Pugionium cornutum, assembly GCA_018901935.1. NCBI lineage: Eukaryota > Viridiplantae > Streptophyta > Magnoliopsida > Brassicales > Brassicaceae > Pugionium > Pugionium cornutum. Next base: position 34,584,534 of record CM032162.1, on the reverse strand, counting down.
GCATTGAGCACCAATGATGAGTTTAGAATGATCATATTAACTGGCTGATCACTTGACATATTCACACTAAATCGTCCGTAACTATTGATTTATAGTTCAGAATGACACTGAATCCAATGCCCACATTAAGCTAGCTGAATTTTCAATATTGTGACAACATTTGAAATTGAAAGAGCTACGACAAAGCCTCGAAGTAGTACAATGTATCCCAAACTGCGTGATGCCACACATAATTTGTCATTTATAAGCCTTTTCTACAGGAGCACCAAGGATGAGTTGAGAATGATCGTTTTAAATTGCTGATCACTTGACATGTCCACACTAAATTGTCCGTAACTTTTTATTAATAACTCAGAATGACCCGAATCCAATGCCCACGTTAACCTAGCTCAATTTTCAATATTGTGATAAGATTTAATACTGAGAGAGCTACGACAAAGCCTCCAAATAATCTAATGTATCCCGAACTTCGCAATGCAATCCATTATTCTTCATTTATATGCCTTTACTCAATAAGCACCAATGATCAGTTTAGAATGATTATTTTAACTCCCCGATCAATTGACATGTCCGCACTAAATCATCTGTAACTTTTTTTAGAGTTCAAAATGACATGAATCCAACGCCCACGTTAAGCTAGCTGAATTTTCAATATTGTGACAACATTAGAGACTGAAGAGCTACGACAAAGCGTCCAAGTAATCCAATGTATTCCAAATTATGTGATACCATGCATTATGCTTCATTTATAAGCTTTTACTCCAGAAGCACCAATGATCAGTTTAGAATGATCATTTTAACTGGCCGATCACTTGACATATCCGCACTAAATCGTCGTAGCTTTTGATTTAGAGTTCACAATGACACTGAATCCATTGCCCACGTTAAGCTAGCTGAATTTTCTATTTTGTGACAACATTTGAGACTTACAAAGCTACGACAAAGCCTCCAAGTACTACAATGTATCCCAAACTGCGCGATGCCATGCATTATGCTTCATTTATAAGCTTTTACTCAAGGGGCACTAATGATCAGTTTAGAATGATCATTTTAACTCGCTGACCACTTGACATGTTTGCACTAAATCATTCGTAACTGTTTATTTAGAGTTTAAAATGACACCAATCCTACGTTCACGTTAGGCAACCTAAGTTTTCTATATTGTGACAACATTTGAGATTCAAAGGCCTAAGACAAAGTCATTAAGAAATCCAATGTATACCGAGCTACGTGATCCCATGCAATATGCTTCATTTATAAGCTTTTACTCAAGGAGCACCCATTATCAATTTGGAATGATCATTTTAATTTTCCGATCAACTTGAAAAGTCCGCACTTAATCATCCGTAATTATTTATTTAGAGTTCACAATGACAGGAATCCAATGCCTACATTAAGCTAGCTTAATTTTCTATATTGTGACAAAGTTTAACATTGAAATAGCTACAACAAAGCCTCCAAGTAATCCAATATATCCCAAACTGCGTGATGCCATGCATTATGCTTCATTTATAAGCCTTTATTAAAGGAGCAGAAATGATGAGTTTAGAATGATCATTTTAACCGGCCGATAAACTTGAAAGGTTCGCTCTAAATTGTCCGTAACTTTTGATTTCGAGTTCGGAATGATACACAACACCCAGGTTAAACTAGTTCAATTCTCTATATTGTTACAACCTTTGAGACTGGAAGAGCTATTAAAAAACCTCCAAGTAATCCAATTTATCCAAAACTGCATGATGCCATGCATTAGCCTTTACTCAAGAGAACCAGATATCAGTTTATATTGATTATTTTAACCAACTTTTGATTTAGAGCTCAAAATGACTTGGCTCCAACGCCCATGTTAAGGTCGCTCAATTTTCCATATTGTGACAACATTTGAGACTGAAGGAGATACGACAAAGCCTCCAAGTAATACCATGTGTCAGAAAGTGCGTGATCCCATGCATTATGCTTCATTTATAAGCCTTTACTCAAGGAGAAGCAATGATTAGTTTAGAATGATCATTTCAACTTGACATATCCGCACTAAATCGTTCGTAACTTTTGATTTAGTGTTCAGAATGACACTGAACCCAATGCCCACGTTAAGCTAGCTCAATTTTCTATTTTGTGATCGAAAGAGCTACGAAAAAACATCCAAGTAATTTAATGTATCCCAAACTGCACGATGCCATTCATTATGCTTCATTTAAAAGCCTTTGCTCAAGAAGCACCGATGATCAGTTTAGAATGATCATGTTTACTAGCCGATAAACTTGACATGTACGCATTAAATCATCCGTAACTTTTTATTTACACCAATCCAATGTCTACGTTAATCTAGATCAGTTTTCTATATTGTGATAACATTTTAGACAGAAAGATCTAACACAAATTCTCCAAGTAATCCAATGTATCCCTACGTGATTCACGCATTACGCTTCATTTATAAAGCTTTACTCATGGAGCACCAATGATTAGTTTAGAATGATGATTTTAATGGATGATCAACTTGACATGTCCACACTATATCATCTGTAATTTTTGATTAAGAGTTTAGAATGATATGAATCAAACACACACGTTAAACTAGATCAATTTTATATATTGTGACAACATTTTAGACTGAAAGAGCTACGCCAAAGCCTCCAAGTAATCCAATGTATCCCAAAATGCGCGACGCCATGCATTATTCTTCATTTATAAGCCTTTACTCAATGAGCACCAATGATCAGTTTAGAATGATCATTTTAAGTGGCCGATCATTTGACATATCCGCACTAAATCATCCGTAACTTTTGATTTATAGTTCAGAATGACATTGAATCCAATGCCCACATTAAGCTAGCTCAATTTTCTATTTTGTGAGAACATTTGAGACTGAAAAAGCTACAACAGAGCCTCCAAGTAATACAATGCATCCTAAACTGTGCGATGTCATGCATTATTATTCATTCATAAGCCTTTACTACAGGAGCACCAACGATCAGTTTAGAATGATTATTTTAACTGGCCGATCACTTGACATATTCGCACTAAATCGTCTATAACGTTTCATTTAGAGCTCAGAATGACACGAATCCAACGCCCACGTTAAGCTACCTCAGTTTTCAATATTGTGACAACATTTAAGACTGAAAGAGCTATGACAAAACCTCCAAGTAAACCAATGTATCCCAAACTTTGCGATGCCATGCATTATTCTTCATTTATTCGCCTTTACTCAAGGAGCACCAATGATCAGTTTCTAATGATCATTTTAACTAGCCGGTCACTTAACATGTCCGCACAAAATCTTTCATAATTCGTATTTAGAGTTCAGAATGACACGAATCCAACACCCACGTTAAGCTAGCTCAATTTTCAATATAGTGACAACATTGAGACTAAAAGAGCTACAACTAAGCCTCCAAGTAATCCAATGTTTCCCAAATTGCGTGATACCATGCATTAGGCTTCATTTATAAGTCTTTACTCATTGAGCACCAATGATGAGTTTAGAATGATCATATTAACTGGCTGATCACTTGACATATTCACACTAAATCGTCCGTAACTATTGATTTATAATTTTCATTATTGTGACAACATTTGAAACTGAAAGAGCTACGACAAAGCCTCGAAGTAATATAATGTATCTCAAACTGCGTGATGCCACGCATTATTCGTCATTTATAAGCCTTTACTACAAGAGCACCAATGATGAGTTGAGAATGATCGTTTTAAATTGCTGATCACTTCACATGTCTGCACTAAATTGTCCGTAACGTTTTATTAATAACTCAGAATGACCCGAATCCAATGCCCACGTTAACCTAGCTCAATTTTCAATATTGTTATAAGATTTAATACTGAGAGAGCTACGACAAAGCCTCCAAATAATCTAATGTATCCCAAACTTCGCGATGCAATGCATTATTCTTCATTTATATGCCTTTACTCAATAAGCACCAATGATCAGTTTAGAATGATTATTTTAACTCCCCGATCAATTGACATGTCCGCACTAAATCATCTGTAACTTTTTTTAGAGTTCAAAATGACATGAATCCAACGCCCACATTAAGCTAGCTGAATTTTCAATATTTTGACAACATTAGAGACTGAAAGAGCTACGACAAAGCCTCCAAGTAATCCAATGTATCCCAAATTATGTGATACCATGCATTATGCTTCATTTATAAGCTTTTACTCAAGGAGCACCAATGATCAATTTGGAATGATCATTTTAACTGGCCGATCACTTGACATATCCGCACTAACTCGTCGTGGCTTTTGATTTAGAGTTCACAATCACACTGAATCCATTGCCCACGTTAAGCTAGCTGAATTTTCTATTTTGTGACAACATTTGAGACTGAAAAAGCTACGACAAAGCCTCCAAGTAATGTATCCCAAAATGCGCGATGCCATGCATTATGCTTCATTTATAAGCTTTTACTCAAGGAGCACTAATGATCAGTTTAGAATGATCATATAATTGGCCGATCAACTTGACATGACTGCACTAAATCGTCCGTAACTTTTGATTTAGAAATTAGAATGACACGAATCCAACGCCCAGGTTAAGCGAACTCAATTCTGAATATTGTAACAACATTTGAAACTGAAAGAGCTACGACAAAGCCTCCAAGTAATGTATCCCAAATTGCATGATGCCATAGATTATGCTTTGTTTATAAGTCTTTATTCAAGGAGCACCAATAATCAAGTTAGAATGATCATTTTAACTAGTTTATCAAGTTGAGATGTCCGCGCTAAATTGTCTATATCATTTGAATTAGAGCTCATAATGACACGAATCCAACGCCCACATTAAGATAGCTCAATTTTTATATTGTGACAACATTTAATACTGAAAGAGATAAGACAAAGCGTCCAATTAATACAATGTATTCCAAACTGTGCGATGTGACACATCATTTTTCATTTATAAGCCTTTACTACAGGAGCAGCAATTATGAGTTTAGAATCATCATTTTGACAGGCCGATCACTTGACATATCCGCAATATGTTGTCCGTAACTTTTGATTAGGAGCTAAGAATGACATGAATCCAATGCCCACGTTAAGCTAGCTCAATTTTCTATTTTGTGAAAACATTTAACACTAAAAGAGCTAGAACAAAGCCTCCAAGTAATCCAATGTATCCCAAACTTCGCGATGTCATGCATTATTCTTCATTTACAAGCCTTTACTCAAGGAGCACCAATGATCAGTTTAGAATGATCATTTTAACTGGCCGATCACTTGACATGTCCACACTAAATCGTCTGTAAGTTTTGATTTCGAGTTCATAATGACACGATTTCAACGCCCACGTTAAGCTTACTCAATTTTCAATATTTTGACAACATTTGAGAGTCAAAAAGCTACGAAAAGTCTCCAAGTAATCCAATGTATCCCAAACTGCGTGATGCCATGCATTATACTTCATTTATAAGCAATTACTAAAGAAGCACCAATGATCAGTTTAGAATGATCATTTTAACTAGGTGATCAACTTGACATGTCCGCACTAAATCGTTTTAAACTTTTGATTTAGAGCTCAAAATAACATGAATCCAACTCCCACATAAAGGTAGCTCAATTTTCCATATTGTGACAACATTTGGGACTGAAAGAGCTACTACATAGCCTCCAAGTAATCCAATGTATCCCAAACTTCGTGATTCCATGAATTATGCTTCATTAGTAAGCCTTTATTCAATGAGCACCAATAATCAGTTTAGAATGATCATTTTAACTGGATGATCAACTTGACATTTCCGCACTAAGTCATCTGTAACTTTTGATTTAGAGTTCAGAATGACACGAATGCAACGGCCACGTTTAGATAGCTCAAATTTCCATATTGTGACAACATTTGAGACCGAAATACCTACGAAAAAGCGTCCAAATAATCCAATGTATCCTGAACTGCATGATGCCATGCATTATGCTTCATTTATAAGCATTTAGTGAATGAGCATTAATGATCAGTTTAGAATGATCAGTTTAACTAGCTGATCAACTTGACATGTCTACACTAAATGGTCTTTAACTTTTGATTTAGAGCTCAAGACGACATGAGTCCAAAGCAAACATTAAGCTAGCTCAATTTTCCATATTGTGACAACATTTGAGATTAAAAGAGCAACGAAAAAGCCTCCAAGTAATCCAATGTATCCCAAACTATGTGATGCCATGCATTATGTTTCATTTATAAGCCTTTACTCAAGGAGCAGAAATGATTAGTTTAGAATGATCATTTTAACTTTCCGATTGACTTGACATGTTCGCACTTAATCGTCTTTAACTATTGGTTTAGACTTCATAACGACATGAATCCAACGCCGACGTTCATCTAGCTGAATATTCAATATTGTGACAACATTTGAACAGAAAGAGCTATGACAAAAGCCTCCAAGTAATCCGGTGTATCCCAAACTACATGATGCCATGCATTATGCTTCATTTATAAGCCTTTAGTCAAAGAGCACCAATGTTCAGTTTAGAATGATCATATTAACTGGCCGATCATTTGACATGTCTGCACTAAATCGTCCATAACTTTTGATTTAGAGTTAAGAAGGACACGAATCCAACGTCAACGTTAAGGTAGCTCAATTTTCTATATTGGAATTATATTTGAGACTGAAAGAGATACGATAAAGCCTCCAAGTAATCCAACGTATCCCAAATTCCGTGATATTATGCACTATGCTTCATTTGTAAGCTTTTACTCAAGGGCACAAATCATCAATTTCGAATGATCACTTTAACTAGACGGTCAACTTGACATGTAAATCCTCCGTTTACTTTAGATTTCAAAATCAAAGTGACATGAATCCAACGCAAAGGGTTAGTCTAGCTCAATTTTCTATATTGTGACAACATTTGAGACTGAAAGAGCAACGACAAAGCCTCCAAGTAATCCAATGTATCCCAAACTGCATGATGCCATGCATTATGCTTCAATTTATAAGCATTTACTCAAGTTGTATCAATGATCAGTTTAGAGTGATCATTTTAACTTTACGATCAACTTCACATGTCCCCACTAATTTGTCTCTAACTTCTGATTCAGAATGACACGAATCCAATGCCCACGTTAAGCTGGCTCAGTTTTCTATATTGTGACAACATTTGAGACGAAAAGAGCTATGACAAAGCCTCCACGTAATCCAGTCTATCCCAAATTGCGTGATGTCATGCATTATGCTTCATTTCTAAGCCTTTACTCAAGGAGCACCAATGATCAGTTTAGAATAATCATTTTAACTGGTTGATCACTTGAAATTTCCGCACTAAATCATCCGTAACTTTTGACTTACAATGCAGAATGATAGTAATTCAATGCCCACGTTTAGCTAGCTCAATTTTCTATAGTGTGATAAGAGTTAAGACCGAAATAGGTATGACAAAGTTACCAAGTAATAAAATATACCCCAATGTGTGTGATTCCATGCATTATGCTTCATTTATAAGCCTTTACTTAAGGACAACCAGTGATCACTTTAGAATGATCATTTTAACTAGTTATATAACTTGACATGTCCGCACAAAATCGTGTTTAACTTTAGATTTTGCGCTCAAAATGACATGAGTCCACTGCCCATGTTAAGCTATCTCAATTTTCCATATTGTGGCAATATTTGAAAGTAAAAGAGCAACGAAAAAGCCTCCAAGTAATCCAATGTATCACACAATGCGTGATGCCATGCATTATGTTTCATTTATAAGCCTTTTCTCAAGGAGCAGCAATGATCATTAAGAATGATTATTTTAACTTGCCGATCAACTTGACATGTCTGCACTAAATCGTCTTTAACTATTGGTTTAGACTTTATAATGACATAAATCCAAAGCCCACGTTAATCTAGCTCAATTTTCAATATTGTGACAACATTTGAGACTGAAAGAGCTACGACAAGCCTCCAAGTAATCCAATGTATCCCAAACTGTGTGATGCCATGCATTATGCTTTATTTAAATGCCTGTACTCAAGGAGCACCAAAGATGAGTTTAGAATGATCATTTTAACTATCTGATGAACTTGGCATGACCACAATAAATCATCTTTAACTTTTGATTTAGAGCTCAAAATAAAATGAGGACAACGCCAACGTTAAACTAGCTCAATTTTCCATTTTGTGAACACATTTGAGACTTAAAGGGCTACGAAAATCCTCCAAGTAATCCAATGTATCCCAAACTTCGTGATGCCATGCATTATGCTTCATTTATAACCCTTTACTTAAGAAGCACCAACAATCAGTTTAGAATGATCATTTTAACTATCTGATGAACTTTACATGTCCACAATAAATCATGTTTAACTTTTAATTTAGAGCTCAAAATGAAATGAGGACAACGCCAACGTTAAACTAGCTCAATTTTCCATATTGTGAAAACATTTGAGACTGAAAGAGCTACGAAAAGCCTCCACGTAATCCAATGTATCCCAAACTGCGTGATGCCATGCATTATGCTTCATTTATAAGCCTTTACTTAAGAAGCACCAATGATCAGTTTAGAATGATCATTTTAACTAGCTAATGAACTTGACATGTCCGCACTAAATCGTTTTTAGCTTTTGATTTAGAACTCAAAATGACATGAGTCCAACGCCCACGTTAATCTAGCTCAATTTTCCATATTGTGATAACATTTGAGGCTGAAACAGCTACTACAAAGCCTCCAAATAATCTAATGTATCCCAAACTTCGTGATTCCATGAATTATGCTTCATTTATAAGTCTTTATCTCAAGGAGCACCAATGATCAGCTTGGAATGATCATTTTAACTGGATGATCAACTTGACATGTTCGCACTAAGTCTAAACCAGATGTTAAGTTGATCGGCAAGTTAAAATGATCATTCTTAACTGATCATTGTTGCTCATTGAGAAAAGGCTTATAAATGAAACATAATGCATGGCATCACGCATTGTGTGAAACATTGGATTACTTGGAGGCTTTTTCGTAGCTCTTTTACTTTTAAATGTTGCCCTAATATGGAAAATTGAGGTAGCTTAACATGGAGGCAGTAGATTCATGTCGTTTTGAGCTTTGGGGCAAAAGCTAACGACAATTTAGTGCGGACATCTCAAGTTGATCACCTAGTTAAAATGATCATTCTAAACTGATCATTGGTGTCATTGAGCAAAGGTTTAGAAATGAAGCATAATGCATGGCATCACGCAGTTTGGGATTGATTGGATTACATGGAGGCTTTGTCGTAGCTATTTCAGTCTAAAATTTTTTCATAACATAGAAATTGGGCTAGGTTAACGTGGGCGTTGGATTCGTGTCATTCTGAACTCTACATCAAAAGTTACGAATGATTTAGTGCGGACAATTCAATTTTATCGGCTCGTTGAATTCATCATTGTAAACTGATCATTGGTGCTCATTGAGAAAAAGTCTATTTTATCGGTTCGTTAAATCCTTCAAGTAATCCAATGTATCCCAAACAGCGTGATGCCATGCATTATGCTTCATATATAAGCCTTTACTCTAGTAGCACCAATAATCAATTTCGAATGATCATATTAACTGTTCGATCAACTTGACATGTCCTCACTCAATCGTTCGTAACTTTTGATTTAGCATTCAGAATGACACGAATCCAACGCCCGCATTAAGCTAGCTCAATTTTCCATATTGTGACAAAATATAAGACCGAAATAGCTACGACAAAACCTCCAAGTAATCCAATCTATCCCAAAATGCATGATGCCATGCATTTAACGAGCCGATAAAATTGACTTGTCCGCATTAAATCATCCGTAACTTTTGATTTAGAGTTCGGAATGACACAAATCCAACGCCCACGTTAAGCTAGTACAATTTTCTATATTGTGAAAAACTTTTAGACCGAAATAGCTATGACAAAGCCTCCAAGTGATCCAATCCATCCCAAACTGCGTGATGCCATGCATTATGCTTCATTACTAAACCTTTGCTCAATGTCACCAATGATCAGTTTAGAATGATCATTTTAACTAGCTGATCAACTTGACATGTCCGCACTAAATCGTCGTTAACTTTTGCACCAGAGCTCAAAACGACATGAATCCAACGCCCCACTAAGCTAGCCACAATTTTCTATATTGTTACAACATTATCTACCATAAAGCCTTCAAGTAATCCAATGTGTCCCAAACTGCGTGATACCATGCATTATGCTTCATTTATAAGCCATTATCCAAGGAGTACCAATGATCATTTTAACTCGCCGATCAACTTGACATGTCCGCACTCAATCGTTTGTCACTTTCGATTTAGAGTTCAGAATGAAACAAATGCAACGCCCACGTTAAGCTAGCTCAATTTTCCAATTGTGAAAAAATTTAAGACCGAATTAGCTACGACAAAGCCTCCAAGAAATCCTAACTATTCCAAACTGCGTGATGCCATGCGTTATGCTTCATTTGTAAACCTTTGCTTAATGAGCACCAATGATCAGTTTAGAATGATCATTTTAACTAGGTGATCAACTTGACCTGTCCGCACAAAATTGTCTTTAACTTTTGATCCAGAGCTCGAAACGACATGAATCCAACGCCCACATGAATCCAACGCCCACGTTTAGCTAGCCAAAAGTTTCTATATTCTGAAAATATTTGAGAAAGCAAGATCTACCATAAAGCCTTCAAGTAATACAATGTATCTCAAACTGCGTGATGCCATGCATTATGCCTTATTTATAAGCCTTTACTCAAGGAGCATTAGTGATCAGTTTCGAAAGATCATTTTGATTAGCCGATCAACTTGTCAATACTAAATCGTCTTTAACTTTTATTTAAAGCTCGAAATGACATGAGTGCAACACCCACTGTAAGCTAATTCAATTATCCATATTGTGACAACATTTAAGACTGAAAGACCTACTACAAAGTCTCCAGGTAATCCAATGTATCCCAAACTGCATGATGCCATGCATTATGCTTCATTTATAAGCCTTTACTCGAGGAGTACTAATGGTAAGTTTCGAAAGATCATTTTAACTGGCAGGTCAACTTAACATGTCTACAATTAATCGTCCATAACTTTTGATTTAAAGTTCAGAATGACACGAATCCAACGCCCATGTTAAGCTAGCTAAATTTTCTATATTCTAACAAAATATAAGACCGTAAAAGCTACGACAAAGCCTCCAAGTAATCCAATTTATCCCAAACTGCATGATGCCATGCATTATGCTTCATTTTTAAACTTTTTCTAAATGAGCACCAATGATCAGTTTAGGATGATCAATATAACCTGCCGATAAAATTGAAATGTCCGCACTAAATCGTCTGTAACTTTTGATTTATAGTTCACAATAACACGAATCCAACGCCCACGTTAAGCTAGCTGAATTTTCTATATTGTTACAAAATTTAAGACCGAAATAGCTACGACAAAGACACCAAGTAATCCAATCCATCTCAAACTACGTGATGCTATGCATTATGAGCAGCAATGATCAGTTTGGAATGATTATTTAAACTGGATGATCAACTATACATATCCGCACTAAATCGTCTTTAATTTTTGATCCAGATCTCAAAACGACATGAATCAAATGCCCACATGAATCCAATACCCACATTAAGCAAGCCTCAATTTTCTATATTGTTACAAAATTTGAGACTGCAAGATCTACCATAAAGCCTTCAAGTAATCAAATGTATCCCAAAATGTGTGATGCCATGCATTATGCTTCATTTATAAGCCTTTACTTAAGGAGCACCAATGATCAGTTTCGAATCCGATCAACTTGACATGTCCACATTCAATCATCCGTAACTTTTGATTTAGAGTTCTGAATGACATGAATCCAATGCTTCATTTAAGCTTTACTCAAGAAGCCCTAATGATCAGTTTAAAATTATCAGTTTAAAATTATCTGTTTAAAATTATCAGTTTAGAAAGATCATTTTAACTGGCCGATCAACATGAAATGTCTGCCCTAAATCGTCCATAACTTTTAATTTAGAGTTCAGAATGACACGAATCCAACGCCCACATTAAGTGAGCTCAATTTTCTATATTGTGACAAAATATAAGACCAAAATAGCTATGGTAAAGCCTCCAAGTAATCCAATCCATCTCAAACTACGCAATGCCATGCATTATGCTTCATTTGTAAACCTTTGTGCAATGAGCACCAATGATCAGTTTAGAATGATCAATTTAACTAGATGATCAACTTGTCATGTCCGCACTAAATCGTCTTTAACTTTTGATACAAATCTCAAAACAACATGAATCCAACGCCCACATGAATCCAACACCCACGTTAAGCTAGCCTCAATTTTCTATATTGTGACAACATTTTAGACTTCAAGATCTACCATAAAGCCTTCAAGAAATCCAATGTATCCCAAATTAAGTGATGCCATGCATTATGCTTCATTTATAAGCTTTAACTCAAGGAGCACCAATTATCAATTTCAAATGTTCATTTTAACTGGCCGATCAACTTGACATGACCGCACTCAATCGTCCGTAACTATTGATTTAGAGCTCGGAATGACACGAATCCAACGCCCACGTTAAGCTAGCTCAATTTTCCATATTCCAACAAAATATAAGACCAAAATAGCTATGACAAAGCCTCCATGTAATCTAATCTATCCCAAGTTGCATAATGCCATCCATTATGCTACGTTAAACCTTTTGTCAATGAGCACCAATCATCAGTTTAGAATGATCAATCTAACAAGCTAATAAAATGGACATATCCTCACTAAATCGTGCGTAACTTTAGATTTAGAGTTCAGAATGACACGAATCCATTTCCCACGTTAAGCTAGCACAAATTTCTATATTGTGAAAAAATTTTAGACCGAAATAGCTACGACAAAGCCTCCAAGTAATCCAATCTATCCCGAACTGTTTGGTGCCATGCATTATGATTCATTTGTAAACCATTGCTCAATGAGCACCAATGAATAGTGTAGTATGATCAATTTAACTAGCCGATAAACTTGACATGTCCGTACTAAATCGTCTGAAACTTTTTATTTAGATTACCGAGTGACACGAATCCAGCGCTCACGTTAAACTAGCTCAATTTTGTATATTGTGACAACATTTGAGACTAAAAGAGCTACTAAAAAGCCTCCAAGTAATCCAATGTATCCCAAAATACGTGAATCCATGCATTATGCATCATTTATAAGCATTTACTAAAGGAGTGCCACTGATCAGTTTAGAATGATCAATTTAACTAGCCGGTAAAATTCTATGGTCCACAATAAACTGTCGGTAACTTTTTATTTAGAGTTCAAATTGAAACGAATCCAACGTCCACGTTAAGCTAGCTCAATTTTTTATATTGTGGAAACATTTGAGACTGAAAGAGCGGCCACAAAGCCTTCAAGTAATCCAATCTATCCTAAACCTCGTGATGCCATGCATTATGCTTCATTTATAAGCCTTTACTCAAGGAGCCCTAATGATCAGTTTAGAATTAATAGTTTAGAATTCATAGTTTAGAAAGATCCCTTTAACTGGCCGATCAACTTGACATGTCCGCACTAAATCGTCCATAACTGTTGATTTAGAGTTAAGAATGACACGAATCCAACGCCCACATTAAGCGAGCTGAATTTTCTATATTGTGACAAAAGTTAAGACCTAAAAATAGCTACGAAAAAGCCTCCAAGTAATCCAATCTATCCCAAATTTCATGATGGCAAGCATTATGCTTCATTTGTAAACCTTTTCTCAATGAGCACCAATGATCAGTTTAGGATGATCAATTTAACCAGATGATAAAATTGACTTGTCCGCACTAAATTGTCTGTAACTTTTGATTTAGAGTTCAGAATGACACGAGTCCAACGCCCACGTTTAGCTAGCTCAATTTACCATATTGCGACAAAATATAAGACCAAAAAGCTATGACAAAGCCTCCAAGTAATCCAATCTATCCCAAACTGCGTAATTCCATGCATTATCCCTCTTTTGTAACCTTTGCTTAATGAGCACCAATGATCAGTTTAGAATGATCAATTTAACTAGCCGATAAACTTGACATGTCCACACTAAATTATCCGTAACATTTGATTTAGATTTGTGATGTGATCCTTATGAGGATCAAGCCCTTGATAAACTCCAAATGACTGTGGAGGAGTGGATGAATGGATTGAAGTTGCCGAATGGGTGAAACGATGGTGTATTTTGCGGATGTGTGTTCTCTTAAGTGGATGGATCCAAGAACAAGGGGAAATGGATGATACTTCTCAAGGATGGTGGAAAATCCTTGGACTATCTGCTTGCTTTGTGTGACTGAGAAAGGCCACGCACATTGGGCAAGGGGTGAATCGAATTGAAACTTCCAAGGGTGATGAAGATACCTTAGATTTTTGGCTCTTTAGAGGAATGAGAAAGTGTTCTAAAATTCTTTATACAAGAGGATGATCAAACGAGTTTAAGAAGGCGATTTGCTATTAAAATGTTTAATGATTCAGAAAGAACGATACAAGAGAGTACTTATAATAGTCTAGGAAATTGAAAATGACTCCTAAAATGCTACCAAAACATTAGGAAATACTTAGTGATTTACACAGACAACTAAGACAAAGACTAAAAAGTAAATAATGTTTTGACTTGATTGTTCCTCTCTTATTTCGTGGATCATGAGATATAATGGTCTTTGATTCACCAAGAGGCTGTGGTAAAGTACCTTGGGCTTGCCTCATTAAAAACCTATCTTAGAAAACTCACTGGGACAAAACTAAGAGTAGGGAAACAGAGTACAATCCAAAGCACCTCTCTTGGTGAGGTTTAGGTGGCTTGAATCACAATCAATGTGCTTGGATTAGCACACACTAAACTGGTCTGAATGGTGTTGAGAACGTGTTGTAGTGTTGTCTTAACTTTGGCTTGCTTAGATCAGGTAATGGGGCCATTGAAGATTTGTAGGCTTTCATATCTAATATCCCCGGGTTTTAGCTGCTCCTTAGCATCTTTAGTGGCTTCTTGCTCCTCTGGTTCAAGCTGTTCCTTAGGTTGTGGTTCCTTGCTGGCCATGCTCACTTCATCCTCCCCCAGTTGAGAAGAATTTGACCTCAAATATGTTTCATCTGCAAAATATGGAACCAAATCAGTAATATTGAAGCTTGAACTCACTTGGTACTTACCTTGAAGTTCCAGCTGGTAGGCATTGTCATTGATCTTCTTGACG
Source organism: Pugionium cornutum (assembly GCA_018901935.1). Classification (NCBI taxonomy): domain Eukaryota; kingdom Viridiplantae; phylum Streptophyta; class Magnoliopsida; order Brassicales; family Brassicaceae; genus Pugionium; species Pugionium cornutum. The sequence continues at coordinate 34,569,383 of CM032162.1, read as the reverse complement.
ACTTTGAATGAGCCATCAATCCTAGGCATTAGCTTAGATTTCCTTTCACTCAAAAATCTATCTTTGCGCAAATGGATCCACACCGAGTCTCCTTCCTAAAATGCTAACTCCTTTCAGCATTTATTGGCTTGTTGAGCATACATCTTAGTCTTATTTTCAATATTTAGCCAAACCTTCTCATGATTTTGTTAGCCAACTTAGTCTTTTTCTTTCCATCAAGGCTAGTCCTTTCTCTCAAAGGTAAAGGCATTAGATCCAAAGGTGAGATGGGATTGAACCCATAAAAAAATTCGAATGATGAGTACTTAGAAGCAGTATGCCTAGCACGGTTATATGCGAATTCAACATGAGGCAAGCATTCTTCCCAAGTCCTAAGATTCATTTTAATCAAATCTCTTAACAAAGTAGACAAGGTTCTATTAAGTACTTCAGTTTGACCATCCGATTGCGGGTGACAAGGACTAGAGAAACAAAGCTTAGTTCCTAGCTTAGAATAAAGTGTTTTCCAAACCTAACTAAGGAACTTAGTGTCTCTATCGGATACTATGGTCCTAGGCATGCCATGAAGTCTAACTATCTCCTTAAAGAATAATCCGGATATGTTAACGGCATCATCCGTCTTATGACAAGGAGTAAAGTGAGCCATTTTGGAAAACCTATCAACTAAAACAAACACATAATCATTTCCAGTCTTAGTTTTAGGCAATCCAACAACAAAATCCATAAAAATATCATGCCAAGGGTGCAAAGGTATAGGAAGAGGGGTATGCGAACTGTGCTTTTTCTTGCAAGTTTTCTCAACATCACTCCTCAAGTGTGACCAAAAGAAGTGTTCCTGTTTAATTTCTTTGCCAAGCTAAAGTGACCCATAAGACCACCTCAATTTGCTTCCTTAACGAACAACTCTCGCAAAGAGGAGTTAGGTACACATAACCGATTATCATAAAACAAGAAGCCTTCACTCTTAAAGTATTTTCCAGTACCAAACTTCTCACAAGATGCATAAATATCCTTTCTCACAATTCAGGAGCACATACCTCCAAGAAAGAGCATTGGCTACTACATTCTCTTTACCTTTCTTGCATTTGATCACATAAGGGAAGGTCTCGATGAATTCAACCCACCTAGCATGTCTTTTGTTCAGATTTTGTTGCCCTTTGAGATGTTTGAGTGACTCATGGTCGGTATGGATGACAAACTCCTTGGGCCAAAGATAATGTTGCCATGTTTGCAAGGCCCTTACAAGTGCATATAGTTCTTTGTCATAGGTTGGGTAATTGAGTGTGGTCCCTCCAAGTTTCTCACTAAAGTAGGCTATGGGCTTCCTTTCCTGCATAAGAAAAGCACCAATACCAACTACTAAGGCATCACATTCAATTTCAAAAGTTGTATCAAAGTTAGGAAGAGATAGCACCGGGGAGTGTGTGAGCTTGTCTTTCAAGGTTTGGAATGTCTCCTCTTGCGCCTGCTACCACTTAAATCCCACATTCTTTTTGATAAACCTCAGTGAGTTGAGCTGCTATAGTGCTAAATTCCATGAAAACTCTCTGGTAAAACCCAGCTAGGCCATGGAAGCTCCATACTTTCCCCAACATTCTTTGGACTTGGCCACTCCTTATTCGCTTTTATCTTTTCCTCATCAACCTTAATACCATCTTTACTCACAACAAAACCTAAGAAGACAAGGTTATCTGTTCCAAAAGTACATTTCTTAAGATTGGCATAAAAGATCTCCTTTCTAAGCACTTCAAATACCTTTCTGAGGTGTTCTACATGATCATCTAAGGTTCGGCTAAAAACTAGAATGTTATCAAAGTGTACTACCACAAAATGACCAATGAATTCCCTAAGGACATGGTTCATCAATCTCATGAAGGTACTAGGTGCATTTGTCAAGCCAAAAGGCATTACTAACCACTCATATAAACCTTTTTTGTTTTAAATGCAGTTTTCAACTCATCACCTTCTTTCATCCTAATTTGATGATAACCACTCTTAAGATCTACCTTAGAGACGATGCAAGAACCATGCAATTCATCTAACATATCATTTAATCTAGGTATAGGATGGTGATACTTTACAGTGATATTGTTGATGGCCCTGCAATCAACACAAATTCTCCAGCTTCCATCATTTTTTGGGACAAGCAAAACAGGTACAACACACGGGCTCATACTTTCATGGATATGTCCTTTCTCGATGAATTCAGTGACTTGCTGGTTAATCTCCTTGATCTCCAGGGGGTTGGTTCTGTAGGCTGGCTTGTTGGGAAGAGATGCTCCTAGTAGAAAGTCAATTCGGTGCTCAATTCCTCGGATTTTGGTAAGCCTTGTGGTTGCTCCTATGGAAAGAAGTTGAATTTTGCTAGGAATGTCTTGCATAGATTGGTTAGTATGAAAGCATTCTTTAAGAAAAAAGTAGGTGTGGTAAGTTACTCCCTGGGTCGGACTTAATCATAAGATTAGTCGGTTGTTTGGCAGGTGGCTTCATTTGCGGTTTGGTGGTGCCGTCGGCATGGCGTTTGCTTTTGGGTTCGGATTGGGTTTTGTTTTTCTTTAATGCTATCTGATCTAAATGAACCTCTTGTGGGGATAAAGGTACTAAAATATGTTTCTTTCCCTTAAACTCAAATGACTTCCTATTAGTAAACCCATCATGAATGACCCTTATATCCGATTGCCAATGCCTACCTAACAAGATGTGACCAGCATCCATGGGCAATACAATGATCATTACTTGACCTTTACTCAAAGAGCGCCAATGATCAGTTAAATGATCAATTTAACTAGCCAATAAACTTGACATGTACACACTAAATTGTCCGTAACTTTTGATTTAGAGTTCAGAATGACACGAATCCAACGTCCACGTTAAGCTAGTTCAATTGCTTTATTGTGACAAAATTTGAGACTGAAAAAGCTACCAAAAAGCTTTCAAGTAATCCAATTATCCTAAACTGTGTGATGTCATAAATTATGCTTCATTTATAAGCCTTTACTCAAGGAGCACTAACGATAACTTTAGAATGATCACTTTAACTGGCTGATCAACTTGACATATTCGCACAGAATCGTCCGTAACTTTTCATTTAGAGTTTTGAATGACACGAATCTAACACCCACGTTAAACTTGCTCATTTTTCGATATTGTGACCAAATTTAACACCGAAATAGCTATGTCTAAGCCTCCAAATAGTCCAATCTATCCCAAACTGCGTGATGCCATGCATTACGCTTTATTTGCAAACCTTTCTCAATCAGAACTAATGATCAGTTTAGAATGATCAATTTAACCGGCCGATCAACTTGACATATACGCACTAAATCGTTCGTAACTTTTCATTTAAAGTTTAGAATGACACGTGTAAATATTTGAGACTGAAAGAGCTACGAAAAAACCTCAAAGTAATCCAATGTATCCGAAACTGCGTTATGCCATGCAGTATGCTTCATTTATAAGCCTGTAGTCAAGTAGCACTAATAATCAATTAAGAATGATCATTTTAACTACTTAATAAACTTGACATGTCCACACTAAATCGTCCGTAACTTTTAATTTTGAGTTCCGAATGATACGAATCCAACGGCTACATGTTAAGCTAGCTCAATATTCTATATTGTTTAAAAGTTAAGACCGAAATATCTACGACAAATTCTCCAAGTAATCCAATCTACCCCAAACTGCGTGATGCCTGGCATTATGCTTCATTTATAAGCTTTACTGAAGGAGCACTAATGATCAGTTTAGAATGATCAATTTAGAATGATCAGTCAAAAATGGTCAGTATAGAACAATCAATTTAATTGGCCGATCAAGTTGACATGTTAGCACTAAATCATCTATAACATTTGATTTAGAGTTCATAATGACATGAATCCAACACCCACATTAATTGAGCTCAATTTTCTATATTGTCATAAAATTTACTACCGAAATAGCTATGACAAAGCCTCCGAGTAATCCAATCTATCCTAAACAGCATGATGCCATGCATTATGGTTCATTTGTAACCCTTTGCTCGATGAGCACCAATGAGCAGTTTAGAATGGTCACTTTAACTGGCCGATCAACTAAACAGGTCTGCCTAACTTTCTTTTCGAGTTTGGACTAACACAAATTCAACACCCACGTTAAGCTAGCTCAATATTCTATATTAAGAAATTTTAAGATCGAAATAGCTACGACAAAGCATCTAAGTAATACAATCTATCTCAAACTGTGTGATGCCATGCATTATGGTTCATTTGTAAACCATTTCGCAATGACCATCAATGAGCAGCTTAAAATGATCATTTTAACTAGCTGGTGAACATGACATGTCCGCACTAAATCGTCTTCAACATTTCATTTAGAGCTCAAAATAACGTGAATCCAACGCCCACAATATCTAGCTCAATTTTCAATATTGTGACAACATTTGAGACTGAAAGCGCTATGAAAAAGCATCCAATTAATCCAATCTATCCCAAATTGTGTGGTACCATGCATTATGCTTCATTTATAAGCCTTTACTCAAGGAGCACCAATGATCAATTAAGAATGATCATTTTAACTGACCGGTCAACTTGATATATCCTCACTACATCGCCGTAACTTTTGATTTAGAGTTCAAAATGACACGAATCCAACACCCACGTTAATCTAGCTTAATTTTGTATATTGTGATAAATTTTAGTACTGAAATAGCTACGACAAAGCCTTGAAGTAATCCAATCTATCCTAAACAGCGTGATGCCATGCATTATGGCTCATTTGTAAACCTTTGCTCAAAGAGCACCAATGAGCAGTTTAGAATGGTCACTTTAACTGGCTGATCAACTTGACAGCTCCGCACTAAATCGTCTGTAAGTTTTAATTTAGGGTTTAGAATAACATGAATCCAACACCCACGTTAAGCTAGCTCAGTATTCTATACTGTGACAAAATTTAAGACTGAACTATCTACAACAAAGCCTCCAAATAATCCAATGTATCTTCAACTGCGTGGTGCCATGCATTATGCTTCATCTGTGAACCTTTGCTCAATGAGCACCAATGACCAGTTTAGAATGATCAATTTAACTATCCGATAAACTTACCATGTCTGCACAAAATTATCCGTAGCTTTCGATTTGGAATTCAGAATGACACCAATCCAACGCCCACGTTAAGGTAGCTCAATATTCCGTACTCTGATAAACTTTAACACCGAAATAGAGATGAAAAAGCTTTCAAGTAATCCAATCTATCCCAAATTGCGTGATGCCATGCATTATGCTTCATTTATGCATAGAATCGTCCGTCAGCTAAAGTGATCAGTTTAGAATGATCACTTTAGCTGACTGATCAACTTGATATTTCCGCATAGAATCGTCCGTAACTTTTAATTTAGATTTCAGAATGACACGAGTCCAATGCCCACGTTAAGCTAGCTCAATATTATTTATTGTGATGAAAATTAAGAAAGAAATAGCTACGACAAATCCTCGAAGTAATCCAATATATCCCAAATTGTGCGATGCCAGGCATTATGCTTCATTTTTAAGCCCTTACTCAAGGAGCACCAATGATCAGTTTAGAATGACCATTTTAACATGTCGATCAACTTGACATGTACGCATTTAATCATTCAAGTAGCTGGTAATCTTGACATGTCCGCACTAAATTGTCCATAACTTTTGATTCATAGTTCAGAATGACATGAATCCAACGCAAATGTTAAACTAGCTGAATATTCTACATTGTGACAAAATGTAAGACCAAAAAAGCTACGACAATGCATCCAAGTAATCCAATCTATCCCAAACTGCATGATACCATGCATTATGGTTCATTTCTAAACCTTTGCTAAAGGAGCACCGATGATCAATTTAGAATTATCTTTTTAACTAGCGGATCAACCTGTCATGTCTGCACCAAATGGTCTTTAACATTTGATTAAGAGCTCAAAATGATATGAATCCAACGCCCATATTAAGCTAGCTCAATTTTCAATATTGTGACAACATTTGAGTTTGAAACAGATACAACAAAGCATTCAAGTAACCCAATGTACCCCAAACCACGTGATGCCATGCATTATGCTTCATTTATAGGCCTTTACTCAAAGAGCACCAATGATCAGTATAGAATGATCATTTTAATTGGTCGATTAACTTGACATATCCGCACTAAATCGTCCGTAATTTTTGATTTAGGGTTCGGAATGAGACGATTCCAACGACCACGTTGGGCTACCTCAATTTTCTATATTATGATAAGACTAAAGAATGAAATGCAACAACAAAGCTTCAAAATAATCTAATATATCCAAAACTGGGTGATGCCATGCATTATGCTTCATTTGTAAACATTTGCTCAATGAGCACCAATGGTCATTTTAGAATGATCAATTTAACTAGCCGATAAACTTGACATGTCCGCACTAAATCGTCCATAACTTTTGATTTAGAGTTCGGAATGACACGAATCCAACGACCATTTTAAGCTACCTCAATTTTTTATATTGTGATCAAATTTAAGAATTAAATAGCTACAACAAAGCTTCTAAATAATCCAATCTATCTTTAACTGTGTAATTGCATGCATTATGCTTCATTTGTAAACCTTTGCTCAATGAGCACCAATGATCAGTTTAGAATGATCAATTTAACTAGTCGCTAAACTTGACATTTCTGCACTAAATCGTCTGTAACTTTTGATTTAGAGTTCAGAATGATACGAATCCAACACCCACGTTAAGCTAGCTCAATATTTTGTATGTGATAAAATTTAAGACCGATATAGCTACGACAAAGCCTCCAAGTAATCCAATCTATCCTAAATTGTGTGATGCCATGCATTATGGTTCATTTATGCGCCTTTTCTCACTAAGCACCAATGATAAGTTTAGAATTATCATTTTAATTAGCTGATCAACTTGACATTTCCGTACGAAATCGTTCGTAACGTTTGATTTAGAATTGAAAATAACACAAATCCAACACCCACGTTAACCTAGCTGAATACTCTATATTGTGACAAAATGTAACACCAAAATAGCTACGACAACACCTCCAAGTAATCCAATCTATCTCAAACTTCAGGATACCACACATTATGCTTCATTTATAAAACTTTGCTCAAGGAGCACCAATGATCTGTTTAGAATGATTATTTTAACTAGCTGGTCAACCTGACATGTCCACACTAAATCGTCTTTTACATTTGATTTAGAGCTCAAAATGACATGAATCCAACGACGACGTTAATCAAGCTCAATTTCTATATTGTGAGAACATTTGAGACCAAAAGAGCTAGGAGAAAGCCTCCAAGTTATCAAATGTATCCCAAACTGTGTGATGCCATGCATTATCCTTCATTTATAAGCCTTTACTCAAGGAGCACCAATGATCAGTTTAGAATGGTCAATTTAGTTGTCCAATAAATTTGACATGTCCTCACTAAATTGTCCATAACTTTTAATTTAGAGTTCAGAATGACACGAATCCGACGCCCACGTTAAGCTACCTCGGTATTCTATATTGTGAAAAAATTTAATACCGAAATAGCTACGATTAAACCTCCAAGCAATCCAATCTATCCCAAATTACGTGATGCCATGCATTATGCTTCATTTATACGCCTTTACTTAATGAGCACCAATGATCACTTTAGAATGTTCATTTTAACTTGCTAATCAACTTGACATGTCCGCACTAAATTGTCTTTAAAAATTGATTTAGGCTAAAACTCACATGAATCCAACGCGCACATAATCTAGATCAATTTTTCTGTATTGTGACCACATTTGAGAGTGAAAGAGCTACGACAATGCCTCCAAGTAATCCAATGTATCCCAAACTGCGGGATACAATGGATTATGCTTCATTGGTAAACCTTTGCTCCATGAGCACCTATGATCATTTTAGAAAGATCAATTTAACTAGCTGATAAATATGACATGTCCGCACTAAATTGTCTGTAACTTTGATTTAGAGTTCAGAATGACACAAATCAAACGCCCACATTAAACTAGCTGCATATTTATATATTGTGAATTTAAGACCAAAATAGATACGACAATGCCTCCATGCAATCCAATCTATCCCAAACTGCTTGATGCCATCCATTATGCTCCATTTGTAAACCTTTGCTCAATAAGCACCAATGATCAGTTTAGAATGATCATTTTAACTAGATGATCAACTTGACATGTAAGCTCTAAATCATCTTTAACATTTCATTTAGAGCTCAAAATGATATGAATACAATACTCACATTAGTTTAGCTCAATTTTCAAAATTGTGACAACATTTGAGACTAAAAGAGGTACGATAAAGCCTCCAACTAATCTAATGTATCCCAAACTGTATGATGCCATGCATTATGCTTCATTTATAAGCTTTTACTCACGGACGACCAATGATCATTTTAAAATGTTCATTTTAATTGGTCGGTCAACTTGACATGTCCGCACTAAATCGTCCGTAATTTTTGATTTAGGGTTCAGAATGACATGAATCCAACGACCACATTAGGCTACCTCAAGTTTATATATTGTGATAAGATTAAAGACTGAAATAATATATGCAATAAAGCTTCCAAGTAATCCAATATATCCCAAAATGTGTGACGCCATGCATTATGCTTGATTTGTAAACCTTTGCTCAATGACATGAATCCAACACCCACGTTGAGTTAGCTAAATATTCCACGTTAATCGAGCTCAATTCTCTATATTGTGACAACATTTGAGATTTAAAGAGGTACGACAAAACCTCCAAGTAATCCAATATATCTGAAACGGTGTGATCCCATGCATTATAATTCATTTGTATACCTTTCCTCTACGAGCACCAATGATCGGTTTAGAATGATCAATTTAACTAGCCAAGAAACTTGACATGTCCACACTAAATCGTACATAACTTTTAATTTAAAGTTCAGAATGACTTGAATCCAACACCCACGTTAAGCTAGCTCAATTTTCTATATTGTGACAAAATATAAGACCGCATTAGCTTCAATCAGCCTCTAAGTAATCCATTCTATCCCATACTTCGTGATGCCATGAATTATCCTTCATTTGTAAACCTTTGCTTAATGAGCACAAAGATCAGTTTATAATGATCATTTTAACTAGCTGATATACTTGACATGTACGCACTAAATCATCTGTAACTTTTGATTTAGATTTCCGAATGACATGTATTCAACGCCCACATTAAGCTACCTCAATTTTCTATATTCTGACAACATTCGAGATTGAAATAGCTACCACAAAGCCACTAATGATGAGTTTAGAATGATGAGTTTAGAAAGATCAGTTTAACTGGCCGATCAACTTGACATGTCCGCACTTAATTATCCGTAACATTTGATTTAGAGTTCATAATGACCCAAATTAAACATCCATGTTAAGCTAGCTCAATATTCTATTTTGTGATGATATTTAAGACCAAAATAGCTACGACAAAGCGTCCAAGTAATCAAATGTATCCCAAACGGCGTGATTCCATGAATTATACTTCATTTATAAGCCTTTACTCATGGAACACCAACGATAAGTTTGGAAGTATCATTCTAACGGGACGATCAAGTAGAAATGTAAGCACTAAATCATCCGTAACTTTTGATTTAGAGTTCAGAATGACATGAATCCAACACTTACATTAAGCTAGCTCAATTTTCTATATTGTGACAACATTTGAAATTGAAAGACCTACCAAAAAACCTTCGATTAATACAATATATCCTAAAATTCATGATGCCATGCATTATGGTTCATTTATAAGCCTTTACTCAAGAGCAGTACTGATGAGTTTAGAATAATCATTTTAGAATGATCACTTTAGGTAGCCAATCAACTTGACACGTCCGCATTAAATCGTCCGTAACATTTGATTTAGATTTCAAAATGATACAACTCAAACCCCCACATTAAGATAGCTCAATGTTCTATTTGGTGACAAACTTTAAGACCGAAATAGCTACGACAAAGCCTCTAAGTAATCAAATGTATCCCAAACTACGTGATGCCATGCATTATGCTTCATTTATAAACCTTAACTCAAGGAGCACCAACATAAGTTTGGAATGATCAATTTAGCTAGCCGATAAACTTGACATTTCCGCACTAAATCATTCGTAATTTTTTATTTAGAGTTCAGAGTGAGATTAATCCAACGCCCACGTTAAGCTAGTTCAATATTCTATATTATGCCAAAATTTAACACCAAAATAGCTACGACAAAGCCTCCAAGTATTCCAATCTATCCCCAATTGCGTGATGCCATGCATTATGCTTCATTTGTAAACTTTTGCTCAATGAGCGCCAATGATCAGTTTAGAATGATCATTTTTAATTAGCTCATCAACTTGACATGTCCGCACTAAATCGTCTTTATCAGTTGATTTAGATCTTAAAATGACATGAATCCAACACCCACGTTAATCTAGTTGAAATTTCAATATTGTGACAACATTTGAGAATGAAAGAGCTACGACAAACCCTCAAATTAATCCAATATATTCCAAACTGCGTGATACCATGCATTATGCTTCATTAACAAGCACTTACTCAAGTAGCACTAATGAAAAGTTAAGAATGATCATTTTAACTGGCCGATCAACTTGACATGTCCGAACTAGATCGTCCGTAACATTTGATTTAGAGCTCAAAATATCATGAATCCAACCCCTGCATTAAGCTAACTCAATTTTCCATATTGTGACAACATTTGAGACTAAAAGAGCTACAACAAAGCCTCCAAGTAATCCAATGTATCCCAAACTGTGTGATGCCATGCATTACATTTCATTTATAAGTCTTTACTCAATGAGCACAAATGATTAGTTTATAATGATAATTTTAACTGTCCGATCAACTTCAAATTTACGCACTAAATCGTACATAACTTTTGATTTAGAGTTCAGAATGAGAAGAATCCAACACCCATGATAAGCTAGCTCCGTTTTATATAATGTGCCAACATTTGAGACTGAAAGAGGTACCACAATGCCTTCAAGTAATCGAAGTATCCCAAACTGCATGATGACATTCATTATGCTTCATTTGTAAGCTTCATTTATAAGGAGCACCGATGATCAGTTTAGAATGATCAGTTTAGAATGATAATTTTAACTGACCAATCAACTTTACATATTCACACTAAATTGTCCGTAACTTTTGATTTAGAGTTTAGAATGACACAAATACAACTCCCATGATAAGCTTGTTCAATTTTCGATATTGTGACAAAATTTACGACCAAAATACGTACGACAAAGCCTCCAAGTAATCGAATCTTTCCCAAACTGCTTTATGCCATTCATTATACATCATTTGCAACCCTTTGCTTAATGAGAACCAATGATCAGTTTAGAATGATCATTTTAACTACTGGATCAAGTTATCATGTCCACACTAAATCGTCCATAACTTTTGATTTAGAGTTCAGAGTGACATGAAACAAACGCCCAAATAGAGCTAGCTTAATTTTCTATATTGTTATAAAAATTAAGACCGAAATAGCTACGACAAAGCCTCTAAGTAATCGAATCTATCCTAAACTACGTGATGCCATGCATTATGCTTCATTTATGCGCCATTGCTAAATGACCACCAATGATCAGTTTAGAATGATCATTTTAACTAGCTGATCAACTTAACATATCCACACTAAATTGTCTTTAAAATTTTATTTAGAGCTCAAAATTACATGAATCCAACGCTCACCTTAAGCTAGCTCAATTTTCTATATTGTGACAACCTTTGAGACTGAAATGGCTACGACAAAGCTTCTAAGTATTCCAATATACCCCAAAATGTATGATGTCATGCAATATGCTTCACTTTAAGCCATTCCTGAAGGGGCACCAATGGTCATTTTATTATGATCAATTTAACTATCCGGTAAACTTGACATGTCCGCACTAAATCGTCCATAACTTTTGATTTAGAGTTCTGAATGACACGAATCCAACGACCATTTTAAGCTACCTCAATTTTTTATATTGTGATCAAATGTAAAAATTAAATAGCTACAACAAAGCTTCTAAATAATCCAATCTATCTTAAACTGCATAATTGCATGCATTATGCTTCATTTGTAAACTTTTGCTCAATGAGCACCAATGATCAGTTTAGATTGATCAATTTAACTAGTCGCTAAACTTGACATTTCCGCACTAAATCGTCTGTAACTTTTGATTTAGAGTTCAGAATGACACGAATCCAACAACCATGTTAAGCTAGCTCAATATTTTGTATTGTGATAAAATTTAAGACCGATATAGCTATGAAAAAGCCACCAAGTAATCCAATCTATCCCAAATTGTGTGATGCCATGCATTATGGTTTATTTATACGCCTTTACTCAATAAGCACCAATGATCAGTTTAGAATTATCATTTTAATTAGCTGATCAAATTGACATTTCCGTACGAAATTGTTCAATGTTCAATGTTCTATTCGGTGACAAAATTTAAGACCGAAATAGCTACGACAAAGCCTCTAAGTAATCAAATATATCCCAAACTACGTGATGCCATGCATTATGCTTCATTTAAAAGCCTTAAATCAAGGAGCACCAACATAAGTTTAGAATGGTCAATTTAACAAGCCGATAAACTTGACATTTCCGCACTAAATCATTCGTAATTTTTTATTTAGAGTTCAGAGTGAGATTAATCCAACGCCCACGTTAAGCTAGTTCAATATTCTATATTGTGCCAAAATTTAAGACCAAAATAGCTACGACAAAGCCTCCAAGTAATCCAATCTATCCCAAATTGTGTGATGCCATGCATTATGCTTCATTTGTAAACTTTTTCTCAATGAGCGCCAATGATCAGTTTAGAATGATCAATTTTAACTAGCTCATCAACTTGACATGTCCGCACTAAATCGTCTTTATCAGTTGATTTTGATCTTAAAATGACATGAATCCAACACCCACGTTAATCTAGTTCGATTTTCAATATTGTGACTACATTTGAGAATGAAAGAGCTACGACAAACCCTGGAATTTATCCAATATCCCAAACTGCGTGATACCATGCATTATGCTTCACTAACAAGCACTTACTCAAGTAGCACTAATGACAAGTTAAGAATGATAATTTTAACTGGCCGATCAACTTCAAATGTACGCACTAAATCGTACATAATTTTTGATTTAGAGTTCAGAATGAGATGAATCCAACACCCATGATAAGCTAGCTCCGTTTTATATAATGTGCCAACATTTGAGACTGAAAGATGTACCACAAAGCCTTCAAGTAATCGAAGTATCCCAAACTGCATGATGACATGCATTCTGCTTCATTTATAAGCTTCATTTATAACGAGCACCGATGATCAATTTAGAATGATCAGTTTAGAATGATCATTTTAACTGACCAATCAACTTTATATATTCACACTAAATCGTACGTAACTTTTGATTTAGAGTTTAGAATGATACAAATACAACTACCATGATAAGCTAGCTCAATTTTCGATATTGTGACAAAATTATGACCAAAATAGGTACGACAAAGCCTCCAAGTAATCGAATCTTTTCCAAACTGCTTTATGCCATTCATTATACATCATTTGCAACCCTTTGCTCAGTGAGCACCAATGATCAGTTTAGAATGATCATTTAAACTAGTCGATCAAGTTGTCATGTCCACACTAAATCGTCCATCACTTTTGATTTAGAGTTCAGAGTGACATGAAACCAACGCCCAAATAAAGCTAGCTCAATTTTCTATATTGTTATAAAAATTAAGACTGAAATAGCTACGATAAAGTCTCCAAGTAATGGAATCTATCCTAAACTACGTGATGCCATGCATTATGCTTCATTTATGCGCCATTGCTCAATGACAACCAATGATCAGTTTAGAATGATCATTTTAACTAGCTGATCAACTTGACATATCTACACTAAATAGTCTTTAAAATTTTATTTAGAGCTCAAAATTACATGAATCCAACGCTCACCTTAAGCTAGCTCAATTTTCTATATTGTGACAACCTTTGAGACTGAAAGGGCTACGACAAAGCTTCAAAGTATTCCAATATACCCCAAAATGTATGATGTCATGCAATATGCTTCATTATAAGCCATTTCTGAAGGGGCACCAATGATCAGTGTAAAATGATCACCTTAACCGGCCGATCAAGTTGACATGTCCGCATTAAAAAGCCTCCAAGTAATCCAATTTATCCCAGATTGTGTGATGCCCCATTATGCTTCGTTTATACGCTTTAGATTGATCAATGATCAAGTTAGATTGATCATTTTAACTGCCCAATCAACTTGACATGTATGCGCTAAATCGCCCATGACTTTTTATTGAGATTTCGTAATGACACGAATCGAACACCCACGTTAAGCTAGCTCAATTTTCTTTATTATAAAAACATTTGAGACTGAAAGAGCTACCACAAAGCCTCCAAGTAATCCAATTTATCACAAACTGCATGATGCCATGCATTATGCTTCATTTATAAGTTTAGAATGATCATTTTAACTGGCCGATTAACTTGACATTTCCGCACTAAATCGTATGTATCATTTGATTTAGAGTTCAGATTGATACGAACCAAACACCCACGTTAACCTAACTCAATGTTCCATATTGTGACAACATTTGAGAGTGAAAGAGCTATGACAAAGCTTCCAAGTAATATAGTGTATCCAAAACTGCGTGATGCCATGCATTACGCTTCATTTATAAGCCTTTACTCAAGCAGCACCAATTATCAGTATAGAATGATCATTTTAACTGGGTGATCAACTTGACATGTACGCACTAAATCGTCTGTGACTTTTGATTTAGAGATCAGAATGACATGAGTCCAATGCCCATGTTAAGCTAGCTCAATTTTCTATATTATCACAACATTTGAGACTGAAAGACGTACGACAATATTTCCAAGTGTATCCAAAACTGTGTGATGCCATGCATTACGCTTCAGTTATAAGTTACTCAAGGAGCACTTATGATCAATTTAGAATGATCATTTTAACTGGCCGAACAAATTGACATGTCCGCACTAAATCGTGTGTAACTTTTGTTTTAGAGTTCAGAATGACACGAAAAAAACGCCCATGCTAAGCTAGCTCAATTTTCTATATTGTCACAAAATTTAGGACCAAAATAGCTACGACAAAGCCTCCAAGTAATCGATTCTATCCCAAACTGTGTTATGCCATGCATAATGCTTCATTTGTAAACCTTTGCGCAATGAGCACCCATGATGATCTTAGAAAGACCAATTTAACTAGTCGATCAACTTGACATGTATGCACTAAATCAACCGGTAACTTTTGATTTAAGGTTCGGAATGACATGAATCCAACGCCCACATTAAGATAGCTCAATTTCCTATATTGTGACATACCTTTCCTCAATGAGCTCTAATGATCAGATTAGAAAGATCAGTTTAGAACAATCAATTTAACTTGCCGATCAACTTGACATGACCGCACTAAATTGTCCGTGAATTTTGATTTAGAGTTCAGAATGACACGAATCCAACGTTCAAGTTAATGTAGCTCAATATTCTATATTGTGACAAAATTTAAAACCTAAATAGCTATGACAAAGCCTCCAACATTTGAGACTGCGTTATGCCATGCATTATGCTTCATTCATTTGGTTTTACTCAATGAGTACCAATGATAAGTTTAGAATGATCATTTTATCTAGCTGATCAACTTGACATGTCCGTACTAAATCGTCTTTAACTTTTTATTTAGAGCTCAAAGTGACATGAATCCAACGCCCACGTTAAGCTAGCTATATTTTCCATATTGTGACACAATTTGAGACTGAAAGAGATATGACAAAGCCTCCAAGTAATTCAATGTGTCCCAAACTGCGTGATGCAATGCATTACATTTCATTTATAAGTCTTTACTCAATGAACACCAATGATCGCTTTAGAATGATCATTTTAACTGGCCGATAAATTTGACATGTACGCACTAAATTGTCCGCAATATTTTATTTTGAGTTCAAAATGACACGAATTCAAAGCCCACATTAAATTATCTCAATTTTCTATATTTGACAACATTTGAGACTGAAAGAGCTACCAGAAAGCCTTGAAGTAATTAAATGTATCCCAAACCGTGTGATGCCACACATTACGCTTTATTTATAAGCATATACTGCAGGAGCATCAATGATAAGTTTAGAATCATCATTTTAACTGGCCGACTCAAGCAGCACAAATGATCAGCTTAGAATGATCAGCTTAAAACGATCCGTTTAGAACGATCAATTTAACTGGGCGATCAACCTCCCATGTCCGCACTAAATTGTCTGTACCTTTTGATTTATAGTTCAGAATGACACGAATCAAACGCTCACGTTAAAGTAGCTCAGTATTCTATATTGTGACAAAAAAATTTAGACCTAAATAGCTATGAAAAAGCCTGCAAGTAATCCAATATATTCAAATATGCGTGATGTCATGCATTATGATTCATTTGTAAACTTCTGCTCAATGAGCACCAATAATCAGTTTAGAATGACCAATTTAACTAGTCGATAAACTTGACATGTCTGCACTAAATCGTTTGTAACTTTTGATTTAGAGTTTAGAATGACACGAATCCAACGTCCACGTTAATCTAGCTCAATTTTCTATATTGTAACAACATTTGAGACTGAAAGAGCTACGACGAAGCCGCCAAGTAATCCAATGATCCTAAACTCCATGATGCCATGCATTATGCTTCATTTATAAGCCTTTTCTGAAGGAGCACTAATGATCAGTTTATAATGATCATTTTAACTTGCCAGTCAAATTGACATGTTCACACTAAATCGTCCGTAACTTTTGATTTAGAGATCAAAATGACACGAATCCAACGCCCACGTTAAGCTATCTCAAATTTTTATATTGTGACAACATTTGAGACTGAAACAGCTTCCACAAAGCCTCCAAGTAATCCAATGTATCCCAAACTATGTGTTACCATGCAATATGCTTCATGTATATGCCTTTACTCAAGTAGCACCAATGATTAGTTTAGAATGATAATTTGAACTGGTCGATCAACCTGACATGTCCGCACTAAATCATCCCTAACTTTTGATTTAGAGTTCAGAATGACTCGAATCCAACGCCCACGTTAAGCTAACTCAATCTTTGAATATTATGACAAATTTAAGACCGAAATAGCTACGACAAAGCTGCCAAGTAATCCTATCTATCCCAAACCGTTTGTTACCCTCCATTATGCTTCATTACTAAACCTTTTCTCAATGAGCACCAAAGATCAATTTTGAATGATCAATTTAACTAGCCGATAAACTTGACATGTCCGCACTAAATCGTTTTCACTTTTGATTTATAGTTCAGAATGAAATGAATCAAATGCCCACGTTAAGCTAGCTCAATTTTCTATTATGACAACATTTGAGACTGAAAGAGGTACGTCAAAAACGCTAAATAATCCACTGTATCCCAAGCTACGTCCTGCCATGCATTATGCTTCATTTATAAGCCTATACTCAAGGAACACCAATGATAAGTTTAGAATGATTATTTAACTGGCCAATCAACTTGACATGTGCGCACCTAATCGTCTATAACTTTTGATTTAGAGTTTGGAATGATCATTTTAATGTGTGCTGTTATGCATTATATTTCATTTATAAGCCTTTAGTCAAGGATCACCAATATTTAGTTTTGAATGATCATTTTAGCTGGCCGATCAATTGACATGTTAAGTCATCCATAACTGTTTATTTAGAGTTCTGAAAGACACGAATCCAACGCCCACGTTAAGCTAGCTCAATTTTCTATATGTGACAACATTTGAGACTTAAAGAGTTACGACAAAGCCTCCATGTAATCAAATTTACCCCAAACTGCGTTATCTCATGCATTATGCTTTATTTATAAGCCTTTACTCAATGAGCACCAATGATAAGTTTAGAATGATCATTTTAACTGCCCGATCAACTTGACATGTCCGACCTAATCGTCCGTAACTTCTGATTTTGAATTCAGAATGACAGAAATCCAACGTCCATGTTAAGCTAGCCACTTCTTTTATATTTTGACAACATTTGAGACTAAAACACCTACCACAATCTTTCAAGTAATCCAATCTATCCGAAACTCAGTGTTGCCATGCATTATACTTCATTTATAAGCCTCTACTCAAGGAGCACTAATGATCGGTTGAGAATGATCATTTTAACTAGCCGATCAACTTGACATGTCTACACTAAATCGTCCGCAACTTTGGATTTAGAGTTCCGAATGACACGAATCAAACGCCCACGTTAAGCTAGCTCAAGTTTTTATATTGTGACAACATTTGAGACTAAAACATCTTCCACAAAGCCTTCAAGTAATCCAAATTATTCTAAACCGAGTGATGTCATGCATTATGATTCATTTGTAAACCCTTTGTGAATGAAGACCAATGATAAGTTTAGAATGATTGTTTTAACTGGTTGATCAACTTGACATTTCTGCTCTAAATCATCCCTAACCTTTTTTAGAGTTAAGAATGATTCCAATCCAGCGCCCACAATTTTCTATATTGTGAAAAAATTTAATACTGATATAGCTACGACAAAGACTCCAAGTAATCAAGTCCATCCCAAGCTGCGCGATTCCATGCATTATGCTTCATTTGTAAACGTTTGCTCAATGAGCAGCAATGATTAATTTATAATGATCAATTTAACTAGCTGATTAACTTGACATGTCCACATTAAATCATCCATAACTTTTGAGTTAGAGTTCACAATGACATGGATCCAACATCCACATTAAGCTAACTAGATTTTCACAATGAGGACATCAGGTTGTACATCCAGCCAGGAGACCAGACTGGCCGACCAGGAAGCTTGCCCGAGACAGCAGGACCATCCGGCGCGCCTGCCGGACCAGACAGTACTGCCGGACCCTCGACCTATAGGACCAGACCGGTCAACATTGCCGGCGGAGGGGCCCAAGCTTCCGGCACACTTGGTGGGGACGTGAATGACACTGCCGGTCCCCTTGATGACACCGCCGACTCCGGGATCAACTTGGCCGGTCCTGAAGTCATTCCGGCCAGTACCGCGCACAATCCAGCCGGTACAGGCCATCCAGCCGAGTACACGCACACTTCCACTTCTACACAAGAGGACTCGGACCAAATGAGCTACCAGCTCCAGGACATGCACTTAGAGGAAGTATCTACACCAGTGGTACCTCCAGGAGCAATGACAAGAAGCAGATCAAGAGCACTCTTCCACAAATTCAGCTTATGGGTCGACAAGCTTCTAGAGGAAGAGCAGCTAAGGACAATGGGCCAGAAGAGCAAATTAGAGTCCAAAGGCTTCTCAACAACACAAGGAACATCAGAGACGTGGGCTTTAGTGGCAAGAGAGGTCAGGGCCCAAAGATATTTAACCCTACTCCAAGTCGAAGACTAGGAGCAAGGCGCGTGCATGCCACAAGGACGGCCACCTTCCGTTTCTTGGCCGTGAGGTGAGTTAAGGTAAGTTTACATTCGAATATATGCCTCTTTCTGTTTTGCAGGGTAGGATCTAGTTGCTTTACATTTTTGAGTCAAGAACATTTTAGGAATAGGTCCTTTTTCGGTTATGCACTTTTGTATCTTTTCCTTTTGTGCACTTTTGTAAACTTTCCTTTTTCTTTATTTGTGTCGACCCTAGAAGGTCAAGCTGTCGAGCATATTAATAAGGCTCCTTCCAGCATTGTAGTTCGACAACCTTTTTGATTATTAATAAAGTAGAACTTTTTTCCCTACGAGCTTTCTCTCAAGAGAGACTTGTGCGCTTAGAACCTAGTTGAGACCAGCCCTCCTAGCTCTAAGTTTGTGATTTATCACGAGGTTCATCACCCCTCGTGTGGTTCACTTCACCCTTCCATCGTTTACCAACCAGAAGACCCCTATCCAGAAGCCTAAGGTTGAGTTTCTCACCTAATCTTCTACAAACAGCCCACGCGCATACATCCTTGAATCAAGGCTTGTATCACTAAGCCTACAAGTAATTCGATGTATCCAAAACTACGTGATGCCATGCATTATGCTTCATTTATAGGCCTTTACTCAAGAAGCACCGATGATCAGTTTAGAATGAACATTTTAACAGGTCGATCAACTTGACATGTCCGCACTAAATCATCCGTAACTTTTGATTTGGAGTTCAGAATGACACAAATCCAATGCCCACTTTAAGCTAGCTCAATTCCTTATTTTGTGAAAACATTTGAGATTGAAACAGCTACCCCAAAGCCTTCAACTAATCCAATCTAATCTAAACTGTGTGATGTCATTCATTATGCTTCATTTATTAGTCTTTACTCAAGGAGCACTAATGATCAGTTTAGAATGATCACTTTAACTAGCCGATCAACTTAACATATCTGCATTAAATCGTCCGTAACTTTTGATTTACATTTAGAACGAACGAATCCAACACCGATGTTAAGCTAGCTCAATTTTTATATTGAGACAATATTTAAAATTGAAACAGGTACCACAAAGCCTTCAAGTAATCCAATCTAACCTACATTGCGTGATACCATGCATTATGCTTCATTCATTAACCTTTACTCAAGGAACACAAATGATCAGCTTAGAATGATCAGTTTAGAATGATCACTTTAACTGGACGATCAACTTGATATGTCCACACTAAATCGTCCGTAACTTTTGATATAGAGTTCAAAATGACATGAATCCAACGCCCACGTTAAGCTATTTCAATTTTCTATATTTTGATAACATTTGAGACTGAAATACCTTTGACAAAGCCTCCTAGTAATCCAATGTATCCCAATCTACGTGACGCCATGTATTGTGTTTTATTTATCGGCTTTTACTCAAGGAGCACCAATGATCAGTTTAGTATGATCATTTTAACTTGTCGATCAACTTGACATGTTCGCACTAAATCGTCCATAACTTCTAATTTAGAGTTCAAAGTGACATGAATCCAATACACATGTTAAGCTAGCTCAATTCTTTTATTGTGACACCATTTGAGATTGAAACAGCTACCACAAAACCCTCAAGTAATCCAATCTAATCTAATCTAAACTGCGTGATGTCATGGATTATGCTTCATGTATAAGCCTTTACTCAAGGAGCACCAATGATCAGTTTAGAATTATAAGTTCAGAAAGATCACTTTAGCTGGGCTGATCAACTTGACATGTACGCACTAAATCGTCTGTAACTTTTGATTTAGAATTCAAAATGATAAGAATCCAACACCCACATTAAGCTATTTCAGTTTTCTATATTGTGTCAAAATTTATGACCGAAATAGCTACGAAAAAGTGTCCAAGTAATCCAATCTATCCCTAACTGCGTCATGCCATGCATTATGCTTCATTTATAAGCGTTCACTCAAGGATCACCAATGATTAGTTTAGAATGATCATTTTAACTGGCCGATCAACTTGACATCTCTGCACCTAATCGTCTGTAACTTTTGATTTCGAGTTCAGAATGACATGAATCCAACGTCCACGTTAAGCTAGCTCAATTTTTATATTTTGAAAACATTTGAGACTGAAACAGCTATCACAAAGCCTACAAGTATTTAATCTATCCAAAACTCTGTGATGCCATGTATTGTGCTTCACTTATAAGCATTTACTCAAGAAGAACAAATGATCAGTTTAAAATGATCATTTTAACTGGCCAGTACACTTGACATGTCTACACTAAATTGTCCGTGACTTTTGATTTAGAGTTCAGAATGACACGAATCCAACACCCACATTAAGCTAGCTCAATTTTCTATAATGTGACAAAATTTAAAACTGAAATACGTAAGACAAAGCCTCCAAATAATCTAATCTATACCAAACTGCGTTATGCCATGCATTATCCTTCATTTGTAAACCGTTGCTCAATGATCACCATTTATCAGATTAGAATGATCAATTTAACTAGACGATAAACTTGATATGTCCGCACTAAATCAGCTGTGACTTGTGATTTACAATTTAGACTGACTTTAATCCAACGCCCACGTTAAGCTAGCTACTTTTTCTATATTGTGACAACATTTGAGACTGAAAGAGCTCTGATAAAGCCTCCAAGTAATCCATTGTATCCCAAACTACGTGATGCCATGCATTATGCTTTATTTATGAGCCTTTACTCAAGGAGCACCAATGATCAGTTTAGAATGATAATTTGAACTGGTCGATCAACTTCACATGTCCGCACTTAATCGTCCGTAACTTTTTATTTAGAGTTCAAAATGACAAGAATCTAACGCCCACGTTAAGCTAGCACAAACTTTTATATTGTAAGAACATTTGAGATTGAAACAGCTTCCACAAATCCTTCAAGTAATCCAATCTAACCTAAACTGCGTGATACCATGCATTATACTTTATTTATAAGTCTTTACTCAAGGAGCACTAATGATCAGCTTAGAATGATCAGTTTAGAATTATCACTTTAACTGGCCGATCAACTTGACATTTCCGCACTAAATCGTATGTAACTTTTGATTTAGAGTTCAAAATGACATGAATCCAACGCCCACATTAAGCGATTTCAATTTTCTATATTGTGATAACATTTGAGACTGAAAGAGCTTTGACAAACCCTCCAAGTAATGCAATATATCCCAAACTACGTGACGCCATGCATGATGCTTTATTTATATGCTTTTACTCAAGGACAACCAATGATCAATTTAGAATGATCATTTTAACTGGTCGATCAACTTGACATGTCTGCACTAAATCGTCCGTAACATTTGATTTAGAGTTCGAAATGACACGAATCCAACACCCACGTTAAGCTAGCTCAATTTTTTATTGTGACAACATTTGAGATTGATACAGCTACAACAAAACCTTCAAGTTATCCAATTTAATCTAAACTGCGTGATGTCATGCATTATGCTTCATTTATAAGCCTTTACTCTAGGAGCACTAATGATCACTTTAACTGGCCGATCAACTTGATATATCTGTATTGAATCGTCCGTAACTTTATTTAGAATTTAAAATGGCACGAATATAACACCTAAGTTAAGCTATTTCAATTTTCAATATTATGTCATATTTAGGACCGAAATAGCTACGACAAAGCCTCCAAGTAATCCAATCTATCACAAACTTCGTGATGCCATGTATTATGCTTCATTTGTAAACCTTTGCTCAATGAGCACTTTATAATGATTAATTTAACAAGCCGATAAACTTTATGTGTCACAAAAAATCATCCGTAACTTTTGATTTTGAGTTCATAATAACACGAATCCAACGCCCATGTTAAGCTAGCTAATTTTCTTTATTGTGACAATATTTGAGACTGAAAGAGCTACGACAAAGCATCCAATTAATCCAGTGTATCCTAAACTACATGATACCATGCATTCTGCTTCATTTACAGGCCTATACTCAAGTAGCACCAATGATCAGTTTTGAATGATCATTTTAACTAGCCGATGAACTTGACATATCTGCAATAAATCATCAATAACTTTTGATTTAGAGTTTAGATTGACATGAATCCAATGCCCACGTTAAGCTAGCTCAATTTTTATATTGTTACAACATTTAAAATTGAAACAACTACCACAAAGCCTTCAAGTAATCCAATCTAACCAAAACTGCGTGATGCTATGCATTATGGTTCATTTATAAACCTTTACTCAAAGAGCACTAATGATCAGTTTAGAATTATCAGATTAGAAAGATCACTTTAGCTGGCCGATCAACATGACATGTCTGCACTAAATCATCCATAACTTTTGATTTAGAGTTCAAAATGATACGAATCCAAAACCCACATTAAGCAATTTCAATTTCCTATATTGTGTCAAATTTTATGACCGAAATAGCTACAAAAAGTGTCCAAGTAATCCAATCTATCCCAAACTGTGTGATGCCATGCATTATGCTTCATTTATTAGCCTTTACTCAAAGAACACCAATGATTAGTTTAGAATGATCATTTTAACTGGCCGATAAACTTGACATGTCCGCACCTAATCGTAGGTTACTTTTGATTTCGTGTTTGGAATGACATGAATCCAACGTCCACGTTAAACTAGCTCAATTTTTATATTTTGAAAACATTTGAGTCTGAAACAGCTACCACAAAGCCTACAAGTAATCCAATCTATCCGAAACTCTATTATGCCATTCATTGTGCTTCATTTATAAGCCTTTACTCAAGAAGTACTAATGATCAGTTTAGAATGATCATTTTAACTGGCCAATCAACTTGAAATATCTACACTAAATTGTCCGTGACTTTTGATTAAGAGTTCAGAATGACACGGATCCAATGCCCACATTAAGCTAGCTCAATTTTCTAGATTGTGACAAAATTTAAAACTGAAATACCTACGACAAAGCCTCCAAGTAATCTAATATATCTCAAACTGCGTTATGCCATGCATTAAGCTTCATTTGTAAACTTTTGCTCAATGAGCACCAATGATCATATTAGAATGATCAATTTAACTAGCCGATCAACTTTACATGTCCGCACCTAATCGTATGTAACTTTGATTTCGAGTTTGGAATGGCATGAATCCAACGTCCACGTTAAGCTAGCCCAATTTTTATATTTTGACAACATTTGAAACTGAAACAGCTACCACAAAGCCTACAAGTAATCCAATCTATCCGAAACTCTCTGATGCCATGCATTGTGCTTCATTTAGAAGCCTTTACTCAAGAAGCACAAATGATCTGTTTAGAATGATCATTTTAACTGGCCCACGTTAAGCTAGTGCAATTTTTTATATTGTGAGAACATTTGAGATTGAAACAGCTACCACAATGCTTTCAAGTAGTCCAATCTAATCTAAACTTTGTGATGTCATGCATTATGCTTCATTTATAAGCCTTTACTCAAGGAGCACTAATGATCACTTTAACTGGCTGATCAACTTGACATATCCCGATTAACTCGTTCGTAACTTTTGATTTAGAATTTAGAATGAACGAATCCATCACTGATGTTAAGCTAGCTAAATTTGTATGTTGTGACAATATTTAAAATTGAAACTGGTACCACAAAACCTTCAAGTAATCCAATATAATCTAAATTGCGTGATGTCATGCATTATGCTTCATTTATAAGCCTTTACTCAAGGATCACTAATGATCAGTTTAGAATGATCACTTTAACTGGCCGATCAACTTGACATATACGCACTAAATTTTCCGTAACTTTAGATTTAGAATTTAGAATTACACAAATCCAGCGCCTACGTTAAGCTATTTCAATTTCAATATTGTGTCATAATTCAGGACCAAAATAGCTATGACAAAGCCTTCAAGTAGTCCTATCTATCCCAAACTTCGTGATGCCATGATTATGCTTCATTTGTAAACCTTTTCTCAATGAGCACTTTAGAATGATTAATTTAACAAGCTGATAAACTTGGCGTGTGGCACAAATCGTCCTTAACTTTTGATTTTGAGTTCAGAATGACACGAATCGAACGCCTACGTTAAGCTAGCTCAATTTTCTTTATTGTGACAATATTTGAGACTGAAAGAGCTACGAAAAATCATCCCAGTAATCCAGCGTATCCTAAACTATGTGATGCCATGCATTCTGCTTCATTTATAGGCCTATACTCAAGGAGCACAAATGATCAGTTTAGAATGATCACTTTAACTGGTCGATGAACTTGATATATCTGCACTAAATCGTCCGTAACTTTTGATTTAGAGTTTAGATTGAACAGAATCCAATGCCCACGTTAAGCTAGCTCAATTTTTTACATTGTGACAATATTTAAAATTGAAACAGCTACCACAAAGCCTTCAAGTAATCCAATATAACCAAAACTGCGTGATACCCTGCAGTATGTTTCATTTATAAGCCTTTACTCAACCTATGATCAGTTTAGAATTATCAGTTTAGAAATATCACTTTAGCTGGCCGATCAACTTGATATGTCCGCAGTAAATCCACCATAACTTGTTATTTAGAGTTCAAAATGATACGGATCCAACCCCACATTAAGCTATTTCAATTTTCTATATTGTGTCAAAATGTATGACCGAAATAGCTACGACAAAGTGTCCAAGTAATCCAATCTATCCCAAACTGCGTGATGCCATGCATTATTCTTCATTTATAAGTCTTTACTCAAGGAACACCAATGATTAGTTTAGAATGATCATTTTAACTTGCCGATCAACTTGACATATCCACACCTAATCGTCTGTAACTTCCGAATATGAGTTCAGAATGACACGAATCCAACGACCACGTTAAGCTAGCTCAATTTTCTATATTGTAATAACATTTGAGACTAAAAGAGCTACTACAAAGCCTCCAAGTAATCCAACGTATCCCAAATTACGTGTGATGCCATGCATTATGCTTCATTTATTGGTCTTTACTCAAGGGTAACCAATGATCAGTTTAGAATGATCATTTTAACTGCCCAATCAACTTGACATGTATTCACTAAATCGTCTGTAATTTTTTATTTAGAGTTGAGAATGACACGAAACCAACGCCCTCGTTAAGGAAGCTCAATGTTCTGTATTATGATAAAATTTTACACTGAAATAGCGACAACCAAGCCTCCAGGTAATCCAATCTATCCCAAACTACCTGATGCAATGCATTATGCTTCATTTGTAGACCTCTACTCAATGAGTAAAAATGATAAGTTTAGAATGATCAATTTACAACCCGATAAGCTTGACATGTCCGCACTAAATTATTCGTAATTTTTGATTTAGAGTTCAGAATAACATGAATCCAACGCCCACGTTAAGTATCTCAATGTAGTATATACTGATGACATTTGAGACTAAAACAGCTTTGACAAAACCTCCAAGTAATCCTATGTATCCCAAACTAGGTGATGCCATGCATTATTCTTCATTTATAGGCCTTTACTCAAAGAGCACCAATGATCAATTTAGAATGATCATTTTAACTAGTCAATCAACTTGACATGTCCGCACTAAATTGACCGTAACTTTTGATTTATAATCCAAATGACACGTTAAGCTAGCTTAATGTTTTATATTGTGACAACATTTGAAATTGAGATAACTAGCACAAAGCCTTTAAGTAATCCAATCTAACCTAAATTGCGTGATGCCATGCATTATGCTTCATTTATAAGCATTTATTCAAAGAGCACTAATGATCAGTATAGAATGATCTGTTTAGAATGATTAGATTAGAGTGATCACTTTAACTAGCCGATTAACTTTGTTAGCACAAGGATTGTGGCTAAACAGATGGAGCGGTGTGCAACACGCAAGTCTGGAAGCGGGAATTTTGAAAGTGCTGACGTGGCACGATCTCATTGGAAAGGAGATATCAAACTGTGTAAGGAAGAAAGGATATTCAAAGAAGGCAAGTTCGTGGTGATGAATATTGCTGAATATTCATTTAGGAAAGAGGAAACCCTAGTGCAAGACACATATAAAAACTGGTGTCGTGAGGCAGCTAGGGTTGTCGCTCTGGTGAAGAAAGAGTAGCTCTGTGTGTAAGTGGTTGCACACATTCTCTGGTGAGTGAACAAAGAGTGTACACAACTGTTGTTGTGGGTGAGTTTTGGGTAGATTAGGAATTGGTCAGTGGCATGCTAAGTGTTAGTAGTGCGTAAATCTGATTAAACACTATTGTAGAATTGTGTTTAAGTGATTTCTAATATAAGTTGTGTGTGTTATACAAAGTTCTTGGTATTCTCTATATTCTAGTGTTTTCAATTGGTATCAGAACGGGTCACCTAGCATAAATCTGAGATTTATCAACAGGTTGAGGTCCTGAGACAGAGTATGGAGACACCCAAGGAACTCATTGCTGTTCAAAAACCACTAATACTGGATGAAAACAACTTTGGGCATTGGAAGGTGCGTATGCGACAGAGGATTCGGGGAATAGATGAAGGTGCATGGACAGCAGTGGAGGACGGCTGGAGGAACCATGGATATTGAACCAGGAAGGTGAGAAATATCCAAAACCCAAAGAGAAGTGGACAGATGCGGATAAAAGTGCATCCAAATTCAACTCAAAGGCTCTCACAGAAATATTATGTGCAATCGATCTGGATCAATTCAAGCTTGTTCAGGGATGTGCGGCAGCGAAAGATGCGTGGGACATCCTTGTAAATTCATATGAGGGTACATCGTGTGTGAGGAGGACACGACTCGATCATCTAGCTTCCCAGTTTGAAAATCTGCAGATGGGAAGTGATGAATCTATAGCGAGCTTTGGGTCAAAATTAAGCTCGATTGCGAATGAAGCAGCTGTGTTGGGGAAGGTGTACAAGGACAAGAAGCTCGTCAAGAAACTGTTGAGATGCCTCCCACCAAAATTCGGACCACATAAGGCAGTTTTGAAAATCGCCATGAACATAGACGACATGAAGTTCTCACAATTGATAGGAATGCTAAAAGCTGAAGAAATGGAGAATGCTGCAGAGCCATCTAAGCTGGGAAAAGGAATAGCCTTCGGTGCCGAACAAGAGTCAGATCGAATGAGAAAGATTGAAGACAGTTTGAGTCAGAAACTAGAGGAGAGCATGGGTCTGATGGCAAGGAGTTTCAAGAAGGCACTTAAGCGCATTGAGAAGGGACAAACCAAGTCGCACAGCCAAGAACAGGGGACTTATCAAAAACTCTCTAGCAATAAGCCAAAGCGGATGGAAGCTGGAAGATCAAGTAGAAGACAAGACGTGCAATGCCATGAGTGCGAAGGATATGGACATCTCAAAGCAGAGTGTCCTCTCACCAAACGCAAGGAACTGAAGTGCTATGAATGTAAAGGAGTTGGTCACATTAAAGCAGAATGTCCAAACCTTCAGAAGCGTAACGATAAGTCACTATTGAGCTTTGGTGAGACCGAGTCGGATGATAGTGAAGAAGACGATGAGATGTTAAACTTTGTAGCATTCACAAGCGAAGCAACCAAGGAATCCGATCAGGAGACTGACTCTGATGATGATGGTGAAGTGGATGCGAAGGCTGAATATCGACGCCTCTATGACAATTGGGTGGCATTGAGCAATACCAATATGTGACTCCTCAAGGATAAAGCCATGCTGGAAGCAAAGGTTAACATCATGGAAATGGAGTCGAGTAATAAAAGGAGCGGCAAACCTGAATGCGACACTGATGAAAGAGAAACAGTTAGCTCAAGCGAGGATCTATCTGATGCGAAGAGGATCCAAACGCTAGAAGCAGAAATGAACAAATTGAAAGATCTTCTAATTCAAACAAGGGAACGCAATCAGACGCTGGAACACAACTTGACAGAGAACTACAAAAGGATTAGGATGCTGAATCAAGGCTCAAAGGACCTGGATAGACTCCTGGAGATGGGAGCACCCACTGGACCTACATGGGGCCTTGGTTACAGAGGATACACATAGAGCGGCTGTGTCACAGAAAGTCCTGACTACACGAATCTCAAGAATTTTGTTCAGAGCGAGAAAGTGAAAGTCATAGAAGTGCAGAATGGAGACCTTGATCACAAGGAATCTACAGCCAGTGGCAGAGATGAAATTCAAAGGGCTAGAGAACTAAAATTCAAAGGGTGCTACTTCTGCGGGAAGAGTGGGCATATCAGACGCAATTGTTACAGACTGATCAATCGCATAAGGCAGGCTTGGAAGTCAGGTAAGTGCTTTCTTGAACCTAGTCAATTTAAGAAAGTTTGGATTGACAAGAATTACTTGCACTGTTCTAGTTTGTCTGAGTTGAACATGGAAAAACAATGCAGTGCTCCAGCGCAGACTCCCTGCTCGAACAGAACAGAGGAGGAAGGAATGTGTGGTAAAGTGACTTACATCTCAAGAACTGATAAGGAGTCGACACCATGGTATTTCGATAGCGGTTTCTCAAGGCATATGACTGGTAACCAGGAGATTCTGAGATCATACACAGAAGTCAAGGCTGGGAAAGTAACCTTCGGAGATGGTGCAAAGGGAAAGATATTAGGATTTGGAATGATTGGCAATGACTTGCAACCCTCATTGATGAATGTCTATTATGTAGAAGTACTCAAGGTGAATCTTATCAGTGTGAGCCAACTGTGTGATGAAGGACTAAAAGTGTTCTTTACTAAGGATGAATGTCAAGCGATGGATAATCAAGGGAACTTGATATTACATGGGTCCAGGTCGAGTAATAACTGCTACATGTGGAATGCGACTGCCAAATGCCTTTCAGTAGTTGAATCTCAGTTGGAATTGTGGTATAGACGACTCGGACACATGAACATACATGGGCTTCAACGAATTGTGCAAGCAGAGGTGGTTTGTGGAGTTCCCAAGCTTGAAAAGGAACTCGGGAACACATGCAAAGGGTGCTGCAAGGGAAAACAAATAAAAGTACAACACAAACAGGTACCTGAAATTGGTTCTAAACGAGTTTTGGAATTGATACACATGGACTTAATGGGCCCAATACAGACAGAAAGTATTGCCGGTAAGAGGTATATTCTGGTTATGGTAGATGATTTCTCACTGTTTACTTGGGTGAATTTCTTGAGGGAGAAATCTGAAGCATTTGAGAAGTTCAAGATCTTCACACTACAAATGCTCAATGATGAAAGGAACATTGGTCAAATAAGAAGCGATCGTGGTGGAGAATTTCAGAACGAGGTGTTTGAGAGTTTCTGCAACAAGTATGGGATTAGACATCAATTCTCAGCACCAAGGACTCCACAACAAAATGGAGTGGGGGAAATAAAAAACAGAACTCTACAGGAAATGGCAAGAGCGGTGATGCACGCAAACAATGTGGCCACATGGTTTTGGGCTGAGGCAATAAGCACAGCGTGCTACATCATCAACATGGTTTATGTTAAGCCGGGTACCAAGACTACACCATATGAAATTTGGAAAGGGAAGACTCCAAATTTGAGCTACTTTCATGTTTTTGGATGTGTATGTTACATACTCGATGAGAGAAATCACCTTGGGAAATTTGACTCTAGAAGTGAAGAGGGGCTGTTTATGGGTTACTCGAATCACTCCATGGCTTATCAGGTTTATAACAAAAACCTTAGGATGATTGTTGAATCAGTAAATGTGGTGTTTGATGATCGAAGCATATTAACAGCTGAAAGAGTTACATAGGAAGAAGATGTGCAAGGCAACCAGAACAGAGCTGATGTATCACTGCCAAAGGAGGAGGAAGTTAAAGATGAGGGCACAGAGGAAAGAACACGGGCAGACAGTCAGTTGCAAGTGCATCGTAACCACTCAGTAGATGATGTAATTGGAGACATCCATGGTGATAGAAGAACCAGGAAAGTTCAGATTGATTTCAAGAATATGGTTAAGCTTGCTTCTTTTGTGTCACTTATAGAACCGAAGGATGTGAGTGCATCATTGAAAGATGAATCATGGGTGGCAGCAATGCATGAAGAACTGGAGCAGTTCACCAGACACGACGTATGGGATTTGGTACCTAGACCAAGCAATGTCAATGTTGTGGGAACAAAGTGGGTCTTTAAAAATAAGGTCGACGAAGATGGAAACATTGTCAGAAACAAGGCACGATTGGTAGCACAGGGGTACAGTCAGATAGAAGGAGTGGACTTTGACGAGCCTTTTGCACCAGTGGCACGTATGGAATCGATCCAACTACTCTTCGGCATAGCATGCAAGATGGACATCAAGTTATTCCAGATGGATGTAAAAAGTGCATTTTTGAATGGACTACTCCAGGAGGAAGTGTATGTGACACAACCTAAAGGGTTTGAAGATCCTAAGTTTCCCTCACATGTCTACAAACTCAAGCGAGCTCTATATGGACTTAAGCAAGCACCAAGGGCATGGTATGAGCATCTCACTCAATTCTTGTTAAGGTCTAACTTCAGAAGGGGGAACGTAGATAAGATTGTTCATTCAAGAAGAGAAAGGCCATATGTTGATAGTTCAAATCTATGTTGATGATATCATATCTGGAGGAACAAGCAAGGCACTTGTAGACCGATTTGTGATGAATATGATGCAGGAATTCGAGATGAGTATGGTGGGAGAGCTCAACTACTTCCTCGGACTGCAAGTGAAGCAAACATCAGAAGGGATCTTTGTGTCACAAAGCACCTATGCGCAAAACCTTGTGTCTCGATTTGATATGCAGACGAGTAAAACTGCTATCACGCCTATGAGCACTACCAGCAAGCTGTCCAGGGATGAAGAAGGACCACCAGTTGATGAAAAGCTGTATCAAGCAATGATAGGAAGCTTAGTCTTCTTGACAGCCACGCCGGATCTGTGCTACAGTGTGGGAGTGTGTGCAAGATACCAGGGCAATCCACGCGCATCACATTTGCTGGCTGTCAAGCGCATACTGAAATATGTGAAAGGGACAGGAAACCTAGGTATGTGTTACACGAAAGAGACAAATACTAACTTAGCTGGTTTATGTGATGCAGATTGGGCGGGTAGCACTGATGATCGAAAAAGTACCTCAGGTGGATGTTTCTTTCTTGGAAATAACATGATCTCTTGGCATAGCAAGAAACAGAATTGTGTGACGTTGTCTACCGCGGAAGCAGAGTACATTGCCCTGGGTAGCTGTTGTACTCAACTACTATGGATGAAACACATGTTGGCAGACTACGGTATGAATACTGCACCTTTGCTTATACATTGTGATAATATGAGTGCGATAAACATATCTAAGAACCCGGTACAACACTCTAGGACTAAGCATATAGATATAAGGCATCACTTTGTCAGGGAACTGGTGGAAGATAAGACTGTTGAAATTGTACATGTTGGATCTGAGAAACAGCTTGTAGATATCTTTACTAAGGCATTAGATGCAAACACATTTATCTCTTTAAGAAAGGTACTCGGAATGTGTGATCTATGACTGCCTGTGCAATAGTGGGGAAGGAAGTTCCAAATGTGTGCATGTATGTCACAATAATCAGAGAGGGTATTTCCAGTTGTATGACAGGTAGATTGTGACAATTATGAGTCTCTAGGTACAAATGAAC
The DNA here is from genome assembly GCA_018901935.1 of Pugionium cornutum. Taxonomy (NCBI): domain Eukaryota; kingdom Viridiplantae; phylum Streptophyta; class Magnoliopsida; order Brassicales; family Brassicaceae; genus Pugionium; species Pugionium cornutum. The sequence goes on along the minus strand of CM032162.1, from coordinate 34,536,453 downwards.
ACTCGGGGAAGAGAGTAGATAGTGATGTCCCATGCATGCTCGACAAACAAGACATAATAAAAAAAGGGGAGAGGTGATGGCACATACAAACGCCTGAGATGATAGGATACTCAACTTGGCGTAAGATGCTACCACATTTTACTCTAGACTTGATCACTCTCCGGATTGGGCAGAAGGTAGTACTTAATCGAGAAAAGGTGTTTTCGGGTCAGGTTGCTACCACAATCTGGACTGAAATAGATCCATTTCGAAGTTAAGTCCCTTTTGAGGAAACACAAAAAAAAGAGGAAAAGATAAGACTATTCCCATAAAAGTGGAGGAAAGGTAACTTCCCTATGTGTTCAAGATTAATGAGATGATTAGTTGGTACAATATTCTGGCATATTATTTGGATTGACCTCCTCAATGTGACTGCATCAACTATGTGACTATAATTCCCATTTGTGCATAGTGCAGTTTGAAATCATACGTTTCTGTGGGTTTAGTTAAGTAATTTGTGTTCCTTATAATTTTAATTTTATTTTTAAATTTTTAGTGTGATATGCAGTTTCTGACAGCCTATATCCCTTCATCGGTTCCCTGAATCAAACTGCCTATGCTTTGAGTGTCTGAATTCCTTTATTGAAGTACTAGCACATTTCTAGCTGTGCAACAGTTAACTGCGTTATGTTATTTATGGCACTAATTATTTTATACTTATTTTTTGTGTTATATGCGAGATGAGCATGGATGCCTCGGGCGTAAAAGAGGAGCCTCTTCACTTCTGTGTGCATCCCATCCCTCAAAGGCGCCGATTGCTGAAACCCTAACGCTCCAAGTTCCACCATGGCAACTTCTAGAAGACCCTTCACGCGTCATGCTGCAACCCGAGAACGAGAGCTGGCTGCTGCGATGTTCGACGACAGAGCCTCTCCGTCGCCTGCACTTCTTGCTCTTCCGGCGCCTCCAACAGCTGCTCGCCCTTCGCGCCGCTCTGGGAAACAACCCATCGCCGACTCTCCCTCACCTCCCAAATCTGACGCCGAGATGGAGGATGCCGAGGATCCACGAACTGGAGGAAAGTATCCTTTCCTTGAAATCGAAGCCCGATTTGAAGCTAAATGAGCCGAAGTTGCTGAGGCTTTCCGGCGTAATCCAGAAATTGCGAAGCCCATGGCTCGAGCCTTCAACCAACGCTTTGCCTCCGCTGACGCGGCTGACCGGATGAAGCAGTACCGTAATCGGGAGTTCCTTGACATGAAGTACCTCAAGCTTGAGGACAAAAATCTCACCGACGTCAAGGCTCTTATTGAGCAAGCAAGTCTGATCTACACCGTCCTGGATGCAAGTCCCTATGTACCAGAAATTGTACGGGAATTCTATGCAAATAAAGGGGATATCGAGTATAGGCTCAGTACGAATATGGTATATGTGCGTGGGTTGATGTATGAGTTCACTCCGGATATCATCAATGAGATGTATTCATTGAGCAATTCGGAGAACTCGGCACCCTCAAACAGCTGGCTCACTGAAAACCTAGATACTGCGGTGCATACACTCACGGGTGGTAAGTGGAATCGCTGGGAGGGCTTCTGTTCCAAGCATATGACGCCTACAATGCAGCTGTTGTACAAGTTTTGCTGTCAAAATTGGTTGCCTACCTCGAACAAGACCTCGATGATTAAAGGCCGAGTGCAGTTCCTGTCTATGCTGCTTCAAGGGAAGACTTTTGACTTCGGGAAAGTTGTCTACGACCAAATAATGAAGATTGGACAATCTCCGGATAAAACCACGCGGCTCATTTTCCCCAACCTGATTCATAACCTGCTTATGTATCAACATCACATACCTGGACATCGTGGTGACTCCGCCTCTCGAACTCACTTAGCGATGGTTCTTGACCCTAAACAGGGGAGAAGTGTGAAGAAGGATGATGCAACGCCATCTACACCGTGCATCTTAGACGACCTGAAGGAGCTAGCTCGGCTGGTTAAAGCTATGCAGATGCGGGTTATTGGTAGTGCACCCTTTCCTTATTTTTGTTACCCGTGCCTCTTATGTTCTAATGCTTTTGTCTAATTGTGATCTCAAGAAGGGGGAGAATACACGGGTGGAGGTAAGCGCCAAGATGGGGAGGATACGTCGGAAGGAGGACACGAGTCCGGAGAGGAAAGTGGGTAATGTGTACTCTGATAGAATCCAGTAGATAGGGGGAGCCACTGTGTTTAGCTGTAATGCGATCTCTTTTGAGTTTGGCTCGGTTTTTTTCTGTTATGCTCTGTTTTCTTTAGAACCTCTGGAACATGTGTGATGTTGTGTAAGAGCATTGAATCTTGTGGTAGACTAACCTTGATGTTAATATGATAGGCTTAAGACTACTTGTGTGATGCATGTTCTGTGTGTGTGTGGAGTTTGTTAATGATGATGCAGGTTTTTGGAGATCTCACATTTAGACAAAAAGGGGGAGATTGTTAGCACAAGGATTGTGGCTAAACAGATGGAGCGGTGTGCAACACGCAAGTCTGGAAGCGGGAAGTTTGAAAGTGCTGACGTGGCACGATCTCATTGGAAAGGAGATATCAAACTGTGTAAGGAAGAAAGGATATTCAAAGAAGGCAAGTTCGTGGTGATGAATATTTCTGAATATTCATTTAGGAAAGAGGAAACCCTAGTGCAAGACACATATAAAAACTGGTGTCGTGAGGCAGCTAGGGTTGTGGCTCTGGTGAAGAAAGAGTAGCTCTGTGTGTAAGTGGTTGCACACGTTCTCTGGTGAGTGAACAAAGAGTGTACACAAATGTTGTTGTGGGTGAGTTTTGGGTAGATTAGGAATTGGTCAGTGGCATGCTAAGTGTTAGTAGTGCGTAAATCTGATTAAACACTATTGTAGAATTGTGTTTAAGTGATTTCTAATATAAGTTGTGTGTGTTATACAAAGTTCTTGGTATTCTCTATATTCTAGTGCTTTCAAACTTGACATGTCCACACTAAATCATCCGTAACTTTTGATTTATAGTTCAGAATGACACGAATCCAACACCCACGTTAAGTTATTTCAATTTTTGATTTATAGTTCAGAATGACCAAAATAGCTATGAAAAAGCTTCTAAGTAATCCAATCTATCCCAAATTGCGTGATGCCATTCATTATGCTTCATTTCTAAACGTTTGCTCAATGAGCACCAATGATCAGTTTAGAATGATCCATTTAACTAGCCGATAAACTGTACATGTCCACACTAAATCATCAGTCACTTCTGATTTTGAGTTGAGAACGACACGAATCCAATTCCCACCTTAAGCTAACTCAATTTTCTATATTGTGATAATATTTGAGACTGAAAGAGTTATGACAAAGCCTCCAAGTAATCCAACGTATCCCAAACTACGTGATGTCATGCATTATGCTTTATTTATAGGCTTTTATTCAAGGAGCACTAATGATCAGTTTAGATTGATCATTTTTCTTGACCAATCAACTTGACATGTCCGCACTAAATCGTTCATAACTTTTGATTTAGAGTTCAAAGTCACATGAATCGAATACCCACGTTACGGTAGCTTAATTTTCTATATTATGAAAAAATTTAGGACCGAAATAGCTACGACAAAGCCTTGAAGTAATCCAATCTATCTAAAACTATATAGTCTCATGCATGATGCTTCATTTATAAACTTTTGCTCAATGAGCACCAATGGTTATTTTAGAATTATCAATTTAACTAGTTGATAAACTTGACATGTCCGCACCAAATCGTGCGTAACATTTGATTTAGAGTTCCAAAGGACACGAATCCAACGCCCACGTTAAGCTAGCTCAATTTTCTATCTTGGGACAAAATTTCAGAATGAAATAGCTTTGACAAATCCTCCTATTAATCCAATCTATCAGAAACAGCGTTGTGCAATGCATTATGCTTCATTTGTATACCTTCGCTCAATGAGCACCAAAGATCATTTTAGAATGATCAATTTAACTAGTCGATAAACTTGACATGTAATGCATGAAATTCCACACCCACCTTAACCTAGATCAATTTTCTATATTGTGAACTAATTTAGGACTCAAATAGCTATGACAAGCCTTCAACTAATCTTATCTATCCGAAATTGCGTGTTGAATTATGGTTCATTTGTAAACCTTTGCTTAGTGAGAATTAATGATAAGTTTAGAATGATCATTTTAACAAGCTGATCAACCTGTCATGTCCGAATCGTCCGTAACTATTGATATAGAGTTCAGAATGACAGGAATGCAATGCCCACGTTAAGCTAGCTCAATTTTCTATATTGTGACAAAATTTCAGACCGGAATATCTATGATAAAGGCTCCAAGTAATCCAATCTTTTCCAAACTGCATGATACCATGCATTATGCTTCAATTATAAGCCTTTACTCAAGGTGAACCAATGATCAGTTTAGAATGATCATTTTAACTAGGTGATCAACTTCACATTTTCGCACTCAATCGTTTTTAACTTTTGATTTAGATCTCAAAATTACATGAATCTAGTGCCCACATTAAGCTAGCTCAAGTTTCTATATTGTGATAACATTTGAGAGTAAAAGAGCTACGACAATGCCTTCAAATAGTCCAATCTAACCCAAACTGTGTGATGCCATGCATTATGCTTCATTTATAAGCCTTTACTCAAGGAGCACCAATGATCAGTTTAGAATGAATATTTTAACTAGCCGATCAACTTGACATGTACGCACTAATTCGTATTTAACTTTTGATGCCCATGTTAAGGTAGCTAAATTTTCTATATTGTGACAACATTTAAACGGAAAGAGCTACCACAAAGCATTCAAGTAATCCAATCTATCCTAAACTGCATGATGCCATGCACTATGCTTCATTTGTGATCCTTGTAAGAATATTGAGATTATAGAGGAGAAATGTGAAGAATTGAATCTGAAAACTCAAAGAGAAGTATGAGAAAATGAGAAATGACTTAGACTTATGGAGAAGAATCTCCTAAGAGTATATTATACATTGAGTCTTTACAGCCCTTTTATAGAGGATTTACAATGTGAACACAAAAGAAAACGAATTCAAACTTGTGGATGAGTTTGAATAGAGGAGGAGCCTGTCAACAACCAATGAGAAGAGAGGAGACAGCATGGGCATGACTGTTTGGTGTGGTTGCCAAGACTGTGTGCAGCATGGGCATGACTGTTTGGTGTGGTTGCCAAGACTGTGTGCAGCATGGGCATGACTGTTTGGTCTGGTTGCCAAGACTGTGTGCAGCATGGGCATGACTTTTCCACCTTGATTCTTCTCCCAAGGTAGCTATTTAACCATTTCAACCATGTGGTTAATAATAACCCATCCTTTTTCATTTCCCTTGTTATTCAAACTGAATTTTCGTGCTCACACTTGCCTTGTAGGTCAAGATAGGTCTTATTTGATTTTCCTATGTCAATACTCCCCTCAAGCTAAAGACTTTGGAATCACCCTAAAGTCTTAAGCTTGGGAACCCAAGGCAACACCTCATTAAAAACCTTATTAAGGAAAACCACTTGGGACAAAACCTTAATAAGGGAAAAGAGTGTGTGTTGCTCTTGGATTAGGAGACCTTTGATCATGGTGTGTGAAATCACAAGCCCAAGTTGCTAAAGAGTTCTTGCAAACTTTGACTTGCTGCCTTTGTGAAGATGTCAGCTAGTTGGTCTTCACTCTCCTTGTAACATGGCAGAATGGTTCCATCTTGACTTTCTCCCTAACCCTTATGGCAGTCGATCTCTATGTGCTTGGTCCTCTCGTGAAACACTGAGTTTGAAGCTATGTGAATGGCTGCCTGATTATCACAATGGAAGGTAATTGGCCCTGGTTGTGCAATACCGAAATCTTTCAAGGGTGCTTTGAGCCAAGTTACTTCATTTGTCAGCTTCCTCATAGCCCTATATTCTGCTTCAGCACTAGAACATGATACCACCTTCTGCTTCTTAGTCTTCCAAGTGACTAAGTTCCCACCAACGAAGGTGCAATACCCAGTGGTTGATTTCCTATCCACCCTATCACCAGCCCAATCCGCATCACAATACCCGACAATCTCAGTGTTCCCATTCTTGCCCATCCATATACCTTGACCAGGAGATCCTTTGATGTATCTAAGGATCCTTTCTACCATGCTCCAATGATATACAGTAGGCTTTTGCATATGTTGACTTACTTGATTCACAGCAAAACAGAAGTCTGGTCGTGTGAGGGTGAGGTAGATCAGCTTCCCAACTAGTCTCCTATACTGAGAAACATCCTTAAATAACTCATCAGCTTTCTCCCCCTTTCCGTTGACCTTGTAGCCATCTTCAAGAGGAGTTTTGGCCGGTTTAGCCCCAAGCTTTCCCGTGTCTGTCAACAGATCAAGAGCATACTTTCTTTGGGATAGAAAGAGCCCTTCTTGAGACCGACACACTTCAATACCCAAGAAGTACTTCAGCTCCCCAAGATCCTTGATGTCAAATGATCTGTTTAAGAAGGCCTTTGTGGACTGAATTCCTTCCTTATCATCTCCTGTGATGATAAGGTCATCCACATAAACCAAGACCGCCACGATTCCTTTGGAGTTTTGACGAGTGAACAAAGTATGATCTGAATGGGATTTCCTAAACCCATTATCAGTAAGTGTGGAGCTTAATTTGTGATACCAGGCCCTTGGTGACTGCTTCAACCCATATATTGCCTTCCTAAGTCTTAGAACCTGTCCCTCTTTGCAAAAATCTTCAAGGCCTGGTGGTGGAGTCATATACACTTCCTCTTCAAGTTCTCCTTGTAGGAATGCGTTCTTGACATCCATTTGCCATAAGTCCCAAGTCAGATTCGTAGCTAGTGAAAGACAACCCTTACAGTGTGTAGCTTAGCCACCGGTGCAAATGTATCAGTATAGTCCTCTCCATATGTCTGAGTGAAACCTCTTGCAACTAGACGTGCCTTGTACCTTTCTATGTCCCCATTGCTCTTATACTTGATGGTGAACACCCACTTGGAACTCACAGCCTTCTTGCCTTTGGGAAGTTCTTGTATATCCCATGTATGATTCCTTTCCATAGCTCCCTTCTCATCTCTTACTGCATCTAACCATTCTTTCTTGCTCTCAGCTTCTTCATAAGTCCTTGGAATCTGACTTTGTTCAATCTTTCCAAGGAATGCTTGATGACTAGATGGCAAGAGGTCAAGGGAACAAACAGCTTGTATGGGATGAGCCACGGCCTGGTTGTTGTAGAATACCCTAGTGTTCCTAAGTCTAGTACTCCTCCTTAAATGCTGAACAGGTGGTGCAGCCTCCTCTACAACCGTTTCCTCTTCCATTTGGTGAATAGGTTCCTCTACACCCACTTCCAAGTCGTCTTGTTCTTGATTTTGGGCCATAGCTTCTTCTTGGATTGGAGTTGGTTCTTGAGTTACCACCCCTTGTTCATTCTCTTGGGTATCTTGTGAACTACTTAAGGTTCTTGTTTCTTCGTGTCTTGAATCCTTTGGCAGATCATTTCCCAAATGATTCAAGAGAAACCTCAAACTCGTAGCCAAATCAGAAGGTGACCTTGAGAGATCCTTCAATCCTTCCCAATCTTTCTGATCATAATAGCTTTGTTCTTCTATGAACTTGACATCTCTAGACACATATGTCCTGTTGTTGCTCGGATCATAGCACTTATAACCCTTTTGTGTTGTCGAATATCCAAGGAACATACACTTGATGCTCTTTGCCTCCAACTTGTTTCTTAGATCACCTGGAACATACACAAAGCACACACACCCAAATACACGTAAATGATCAATGGAAGGTTTAGTTTTATTGAGTACCTCAAATGGGGATATATCTTGCAAGACTTTGGTTGGAATCCGATTGATGAGGTAGCAAGCAACCAAGACTGCATCTCCCCAAAAACTTTTAGGAACATTGGTATGAAACATCATGGATCTTGCTACTTCCATTAAGTGTCGGTTCTTCCTTTCAGCAACTCCATTTTGTTGTGGTGTGTGTGGACAGCTAGTTTGATGTAGTATTCCATGTTTGTTTAGATGAGCTTTGAATCTTTGACTTGTGTATTCCCTCCATTATCTGATCTTAACACTTTGATCTTGGCATTGAATTGATTAGTAACATAATTATGAAAGTTTATAAATGCCTCATAAACCCTATCTTTAGATGGAAGTAATGTAACCCATGTATATTTCGATTTCTCATCTATAAAGGTCACAAAGTATTTATTCCTATCTCTAGACATGTAAGGTGAGGTCCAAACATCGGAATGTACTAAATCAAAGCAATGCTCATAAATTGTAGACGATTTAGGGAAAACAACATGACAATGTTTGCCAAGGATACAAGCCTCACAAACTGAGTGATCATAAGCGACATTAGGAATTATTAAGCTTAAAGCACGAGCATGAGGATGTCCTAATCTAGCATGCCATAAGACATCTTTATTAGCAAAAACACAGGATTTGAAAGCTAAGGAATCCAAATTGCTTGGAGGGTCTTCAAGAACATAGAGCTCATCTTGAGTTACACCACCTCCAAGTATCTTACCACTCTTAATATCCTGAAAGTAAACATTGTTAGGCCCAAATGTAACATTGCAATTGAGGTCTTTAGTAGCCTTTTGACAGAAACTAGATTAGACTTAAATTTAGGTACAAAGAATGCATTAGTTTCTTTGTCAAATAGTCTTAATTTTCCGGTTCCTTCAATTGGAATACCCTTACCATCAGCTATAGTTACTTGTCCTAGACATGGTTCAATGTTCTTTAACAACCTAGCATTGCTAATCATATGGTGAGAAGCACCTGAATCCACTACCAACTTATGATCTGGTTTATCAAGCGATTTATGGGAGTAGAGTGTGATACCGGAGAGTTTTGAGGCATAGGCCTTGATGAGATCCTCTAAGTCACTCTTCTTAACATACTCCATGGATACATTCATAGCTAGCTCCCCTCCTTGGTTGGATGAACTTGCCGGTTCAGTCGCAACCATTTGAGAGATGTTAGCCTTTGAATCCTTGAACCGGTTTGGCTTGAGATGAGGATGAAGTATCCAGCACTTGTCCTTGATGTGGCCATTCCTCTTACAATGCTCACACATCACACTCTTCCTATCCTCTTGCTTAAACACGCTTTTGTTGGCCATGACTAGTTCTCCTTTACCACCAAACAAACCAATGTTGCCTTGCTCCCTTTGAATCCGTGAGCACACCTCTTGAAATCAGGGAGTTTTGGCTCTCTCAGGATGGACTTAATCACATCCTTAAAGGCTGGATTTAGGTTGAGAAGGAGCCCAAATATCTTGTCTTGTTCCTTCCTTTCATTAAGCACCTTTGGATCCATAGAACTTGGTCTCAACATGTCAAGCTCGGACCATGTTGACTGGAACTTGCCCAGGAATTTTGTGAACTCCATATCCTCTTGGTGTAGATCATTGAGAGCCTTCTTAACCTCATACACACGGCTGAGGTTTGAAACATCCCCATACACCCTCTTGAGAGTGTCCCAAAGAGACTTGGCAGTTTCACAATGTGAATAAGCTTCAAGAATGGATGGGTCCAATGAATTTTGGAGGAATCCAAGGACTGATTGATCTTCTTGGAACCACCTAGCTTCTTCTTTTCTTGTTGCCTCATCCTTCTTCTCCTTTGGATCATCTATAGATGGAGTATTATCCTCCAAGATGTGATTCCAAAGTCCTTTGCCACAAATGGCTGTCTTGATGGTTCTTGACCATAATGTGTAGTTCAAGCCTTTGAGAACTACTGCTATCACCGTAGGTTTCAGGCTGGAACTAATTTGAACTGTATCCTCCATTGTTAGGCTTTGAAGAGCTCAAAGGAAGCAGCTTTTATGGTTGAATGAAACCGTGAGTTTTTTTAGTCTAAAGACTGAGAGATTTTTGACAGAATTTTAGATTAGAAACTGAGAGATTTGAGTAGAAAAGATAAGAGAATGATCTTATGCTCTGATACCATGTAAGAATATTGAGATTATAGAGGAGAAATGTGAAGAATTGAATCTGAAAACTCAAAGAGAAGTATGAGAAAATGAGAAATGATCATTTTATCAGTTTAGAACGATCATTTTAACAAGCCGATAAACTTGTCATGGCCGGACTAAATCTTCCGTAACTTTTGATTTAGAGTTTGGAGTGTTTCGAATCCAACACCCGAGTAAAGCTAGCTCACTTTTCTATATTGGAACAAAATTTAAGACCAAAATAGCTACGACAAAGCCTCCAAGTAATCCAATCTATGCCAAACTGCGTGATGCCAAGCATTGGGCTTCATTTGTAAACCTTTGCTCAATAAACATAAATGATCAGTTTAGAATGTTTTATTTAACTAGCTGATGAACTTTACATGTGCCCATTAAATCATTTGTATCTTCTAATTTACAGTTTAGAATGACACGAATCCAACGCCCACGTTAATCTAGCTTAATTTTCTATATTGTGAAAATATTTGAGAATGAAAAAGCTATCACAAAGGCGTCAAGTAACCCAATCTATCCTGAACTGTGTGATGCCATGCATTATGCTTCATTTACAAGTCTTTACTCAAGGAGAACTCATGCTCAATTTAGAATGATAAGTTTAGAATGATAACTTCAAGTGGCCGATGAACATGACATGTCCGCACTAAAGCTTCTGTAACTTTTCATTTAGAGTTCAGAATGACACGAATCCAACGCTCGCATTAAACTAGCTCAATTTTCTATATTGGGAGAAACTTTAAGACCGAAATTGCTATGACAAAGCCCCAAGTAATCCAATCTATCCCAAACTGCGTGATGTCGTGCATTATGCTTCATTTGTAAACCTTTGCTTAGTGAGCACCAGTGATCAGTTTTAAATGATCAATTTAACTAGCCGATAAACTTTACATATACGCAATAAATCGTTTGTAACTTTTGATTGAAAGTGCAGAATTACGACGAATCCAATGCCCACATTAAGCTAGGTAAGTTTTCTATATTGTGACAAAATTTAAGACCAAAATAGCTACAACAATTCCTTCAAGTAATCGAATTTATCCCAAACTGTGTGATGCCATGCATTATGCTTCATTTGTAAACATTTGCTCAATGAGAAGAAATGATCTGTTTAGAATGACCAATTTAACTACCCGATAAACATGAGATGTCTGAACTAAATCGTCCGTAACTTTCGATTTAGAGTTAAGAATTACAGGAATACAATGCCCACGTTAAGCTAGCTCGGTTTTCTATATTGTGACAAAATTTAAGATCGAAATAGCTACAATAAAGCCTCCACGTAATCCAATCTATACCAAACTGCATGATGCTATGCATTATGCTTTATTTAAAATCCTTTGCTCAATGAGAACCAATGATCAGTTTGGAATGATCATTTGAACAAGCCGATCAACTTGTCATGTCCGCACTAAATCGTCTATAACTTTTGATTTAGAGTTCAGAGTGCCACAAATCCAACACTCAAGTAAAGCTAGCTCAAATTTCTATATTGTGACAGAATTTAAGACTGAAATAGGTATGACAAAGTCTCCAAGTAATCCAATCTATCCCAAACTACGTGATGCCATGCAATATGCTTCATTTATACGCATTTATTAAATGAGCACCAATGCTCAGTTTAGAATGATTATTTTAACTAGCTGATCAACTTGACATGTCCGCACTAAGTCGTCTTTAACTTTTCATTTAGAGCTCAAAATTACATGAATCTAATACCCACATTAGGTTAGCTAAATTTCCGTATTGTGACAATATTTGAGAATGAAAGAGCTACGGAAAAGCCTCCAAGTGATCCATTGTATGCCAAACTACGTGATGCCATGCATTATGCTTCATTTATAAGCCTTCACTCATGGAGAACCAATGATCAGTTTAGAATGATCATTTCAACTGGCCGATGAACTTGACATATGGGCAGTCAATCTTCCGTATCTTCTGATTCAGAGTTGAAAATGACACAAATCCAACACCCATGTTACGCTAGCTCAATTTTCTATATTGTGAAAACATTTGAGAATGAAAAAACTATCACATATGCTTCAAGTAATCCAATCTATCCTAAAATGCGTGATGCCATGCATTATGCTTAATTTACAAGCCTTTACTCAAGGAGAACTCATGAGCAGTTTTAGAATGATCACTTTAACTAACCGATCAACTTGCCATGTCCGCACTAAATCTTTCATAAGTTTTTATTTAGAGATTAGAATGACACGAATCCAATTCCCACGTTAAGCTACCTCAATTTTCTATATTGTGAAACAAAAATTAAGACCAAAATAGCTAGGACAAAGCGTCCAAGTAATCCAATCTATCTCAAAATGCGTGGGGCCATTCATTATGCTTCATCAAAACATTTGCTGAATGAGCACCAATTATAATTTTAGAATGATCAATTTAACTAGCGGATAAGCTTGACATTTACGCACTAAATTGTTCATAACTTTTTATTTAGAGTTCTGAATGACACGGATCAAACCCCCACGTTAAGCTAGCTCAGTTTTCTATATTGGGACAAATTTTCATACCAAAATAGCTACCACAAAGCCCAAACAATCCAATCTATCCAAAACTGCGTGATGTCATGCATTATGCTTCATTTGTAAACTTTTGCTCAGTGAACACCAATGATCATTTTAGAATGATCAGTCGAACTAGCCGATACACTTGACATGTACGCACTAATCGTTTGTAACTTTTGATTTAAAGTACAAAATGACACGAATCCAGCGCACATGTTAAGCGAGGTAGATTTTCAATATTGAGACAAAATTTAAGACCAAAATAGCTACGACAAAGCCTCCAAGTAATCCAATCAATCCCAAACGGCGTGATGCCATGCAATATGCTTCATTTGTAAAGCTTTGCTCAATTAGCAGAACTGATCAATTTAGAATGATCAATTCAACTAGCCGATAAACTTGACATGTACGCACTAAATCGTCCGTAACTTTTGATTTAGACTTATAAATGACATGAATCATAAGCCCCTATTAAGTTAGCTGAATTTTCTATATTGGAACAAAATTTAAGACCGAAATATCTACAACAAAGCCCCAAGTAATCCAATCTATCTCAAACTGCGTGATGTCATGCATTATGCTTCATTTGTAAACTTTTGCTCAGTGAGAACCAATGATCAGTTTAGAATGATCAATTTAACTAGCCGATACACTTGACATGTCCGCACTAAATTGTCCATAAATTTTGATTTAGAGTTCAGAATGACATGAGTTAGAGGCCCACGTTTAGCTAACTCAATTTTTTATATTGTGAAAAAACATTAAGACCAAAATAGCCACGAGCACCAATTGTAAAACTTTGCTCAATGAGCACCAATTATAATTCTAGAATGATCAATTTAACTAGCCGATAAATTTGACATGTCTGCACTAAATTGTCCGTAACTTTTGATTTATTCTTCCAAATGATACGAATACAATCCCCACGTTAAGCTAGCTAAATTTTCTATATTGGGAGAAAAATTAAGACCGAAATAGCTACAATAAAGCCTCCAAGTAATCCAATCTATCTCAAACTGTGTGGTGTCATTCATTATGCTTCATTTGTAAACCTTTGCTCAATGAGCACCAATGATAATTTTAGAATGATCAATTTAACTAGCCGATAAACTTGATATGTCCGCACTAAATCGTCCGTAACTTTTGATTTAGACTTTCGAATGACACGAATCGAACGCCCACGTTAAGCAAGCTCAATTTTCAATAATGGGACAAAATTTGAGACTGAAAAAGCTACGACAAAACCTCCAAGTAATCCAATCTATCTCAAATTGCGTGGTGTCATGCGTCATGCTTCATTTGTAAACATTTCCTCAATGAGCACCAATGATCAGTTTAGAATGACCAATTTAACTAGTTGACAAACTTGACATGTACGCACTAAATCGTTTGTAACTTTTTATTTAGAGTTTCGAATGACACGAATCAAACGCCGACGTTAAACTAGCTCAATTTTCTATATTGGGTCAAATTTAAGATCAAAATAGTCTCGACAAAGCCTTCTAATAGTCCAGTCTATCAGAATCTGCGTGGTGCCATGCATTATGCTTCATTTGTGAACCTTTTCTCAATGAGCACCAATGATCGTTTCAAAATGATCAGTTTAACTAGCCGCTAAACTTGACATGTCCGCACGAAATCGTGCGTAACTTTTGATTTAGAGTTCAGAATCACAAGAATCCAACGCCCACGTTAAGCTAGCTAAATTTTCTATATTGTGAACAAATTTAGGACAAATAGCTTCAACAAAACCTCCAGATATTCCAATCTATCCGAAACTGCATGATGCCATGCATTATGTTTCATTTGTAAACCTTTTTTAGTGACACCAATTATCAGTTTAGAATGATCATTTTAACAAGCCGATTAACTTGTCATGTCTGCACTAAGTCGTCTTTAACTTTTGATTTAGAGCTCAAAATGACATGAATATAATACCCACGTTAAGTTAGTTAAATTTTCCGTATTGTGATAACATTTGAAACTAAAACAGCTATATCAAAGCGTCCAAGTAGTCTAATGTATCCCAAACTGAGTGAGGCCATGCATTATGCTTCAATTATACACCTTTACTAAACGAGCACCAATGATCAGTTTATAATGATTATTTTAACTAGCTGATCAACTTGACATGTACGCACTAAGTTTTCTTCAACTTTTGATTTAGAGCTCAAAATGACATGAATCTAATACCCACATTAAGTTAACTAAATTTTCTGTATTGGGACAACATTTGAGACTAAAAGAGCTATGGCAAAGCTTCCAAGTAATCCAATCATTCCCAAACTGCATGATGCGATGCATTATGCATCATTTATATAGCTTTACTTAACGAGCACCAATGATCAGTTTAGAATGATTATTTTAACTTGCTGATAAAGTTGATTTATACGCACTAAGTCGTCTTTAACATTTGATTTAGAGTTTAGAATGACACGAATCGAACGCCCACATTAAGCTAGCTCAGTTTTCTATGTTGTGAAAAAAATGAAGACCGAAGTAGCTGTGACAAAGCCTCCAAGTAATCCAATCTGATGCCATTCATTATGCTTCATTTTGTAAACCTTTGCTCAATGACAAGAAATAATCAGTTTAGAATATTTAATTTATCTAGCCGATAAACTTAAGATGTCCGCCCTAAATAGTCCGTAAATTTTTATTTAGAATTCAGAATTACACGAATACAATGCCTACATTAAGCTAACTCAATTTTCTATATTGTGACAAAAATTAATACCAAAATAGCTACGATAAAGCCTTTAAGTAATTCAATCTATCCCAAACTGCGTGATGCCATGCAATATGCTTCATTTGTAAACGTTTGCTCAATGAGCAGAAATGACCAGTTTAGAATGATCAATTTAACTAGCCGATAAACTTGAGATGTCCACACTAAATTTTCCGTAACTTTTGATTTAGAATTCAAAATTAAACAAATACAATGCCCACATTAAGCTTGAGCAATTTTCTATATTTTGACAAAATTTAGGACCGAAATAGTTACGATTATACAAGTAATCCAATCTATGCCAAACTGCGTGATGCCATGTATTATGCTTCATTTAAAATCCTTTGCTCCATTAGCACCAATGATCAGTTTAGAATGATCATTTTAACAAGCCGATCAACTTGTCATGTCCACACTAAATCGTCTGTAACTTTTGATTTAGAGTTCAGAGTGCCACGAATCCAATACCCATGTTAAGTTAGCTCAATTTTCAAAATTGTGACAACATTTGAGAGTGAAAGAGTGAAAAAGCCTCCAAATAATCCAATGTATCCCAAATTGTGTGATGCCATGCATTATGCTTCATTTATAAGCCTTTACTCAAGGAGCACCAATGATCAATTTAGAATGATCATATTAACTGGCTGATCACTTGACATGTCCGCAACTAATCGTCCGTAAGTTTTAATTTAGAGTCTACAATGACACGGATCCAACACCCACGTTAAGCTAGCTCAATTTTCAATATTGTGACAACATTTCAGTCTGAAAGAGCTACGACAAAACCCCTGAGTAATCCAATGTATCCCAATCTACGCGATGCCATGTATTATTCTTCAATAATAAGCCTTTACTCAAGTAGCACCAATTATCAGTTTAGAATGATCACTTTAACTGGCCGATAAATTGACATGTCCGCACTAAATCATGTGTAACTTTTGATTTAAAGTTCAAAATCACATGAATCCAATGCCCACGTTAAGCTAGCTCAATTTTCAATATTCTGACAACATTTGAGACTGAAAGAGCTACGACAAAGCCTCCAAGTAATACAATGTATTCCAAACTGCGTGATGCCATACATTATGCTTCATTTATAAGCTTTTACTCAAGGACCACCAATTGTCAGTTTAGAATGATCACTTTGTCTCGCCGATCACTTGACATGTCCGCACTAAACCGTCCATCACTATTGATTTACAGTTCATTATGACACTAATCCAACACCCACGCTAAGCTATCTCAATTTTCAATATTGTGACAACATTTGAGACTGAAAGAGCTATGACAAAGCCACCAAGTAATATAATGTATCCCAAATTGCATGATGGCATGCATGATGCCATGCATTATGATTCATTTATAAGCCTTTACTCAAGTAGCACCAATGATCAGTTTAGAACAATCATTTTAACTAACTGATCAAGTTGAGATGTCCGCACTTAATCGTCCTCAACATTTGATTGAGAGCTCAAAATAACATGAATCCAATGGCAACGTTAAGCTATCTTAATTTTCCATATTGTGACAATTTTGAGACTGAAAGAGCTACTACAAAGCCTCCAAGTAATCTAATGTATACCAAACTTCGCGATGCCATGCATTATGCTTCATTTATAGGCCTTTACTCATGGAGCACCAATGATCTGTTTATAATGATCATTTTAATAGAAAATCAACTTGACCTGTCCGTACTAAATTGTCTGTAATTTTTGATTTAGAGTTCTGAATGACACGAATCCCATGCCCAAATTAAGCTACCTCAATTTTCAATATTGAGACAACATTTTGAGACTTAACGAGCTACGACAAAGCCTCCGATTAAACCAATGTATCCCAAACTGCGTGATGTCACGTATTATTCTTCATTTATAAGCCTACTCAAGGAACACAATTGATTAGTTTATAATGATCATTTTTACTGGCCGATCACTTGATATGCCCATACTACATCGTCTGTAACGTTTGATTTAGAGTTCAGAATGACACGAATCAAACGCCCACGTTAAGCTAGCTCAATTTTCAATATTGTCATAACATTTGAGACTAAAAGAGCTAAGAAAAAGTCTCCAAGTAATCCAATGAATCGTAAAAAGTGTGACACCATGCATTATGATTCATTTATAAGCCTTTGATCAATGAGCACCGCTGATCAGTTTAGCCAGCTGATCAACATGAAATGTCCATTCTAAATCGTCTTTAGCTATTGATTTAGAGCTAAAAATGACATGACTCCAATGCCAAAGTTAATCCAGCTCAATTTTCCATATTGTGACAATTTTGAGACTCAAAAGAGCTACTACAAAGCCTCCAAGTAATCCGATGTATCCCAAATTGCGTAATACCATGCATTATTCTTCATTTATTTGCCTTTACTTAATGATCACCAATGATCAGTTTAGAATGATCATTTTAACTGGCCGATCATTTGACATATCCGAACTAAATCGTTTGTAACTTTTGATTTAGAGTTTTGAATGACACGAATCAAACGCCCATGTTAAGCTACCTCAATTTTCAATATTGTGACAACATTTTGAGACTTAAAGAGCTACGACAAAGCCTCCAAATAAACCAATGTATCCCAAACTGCATAATGCCATGTATTATTTTTCATTTATAAGGCTTTACTCAAGGCACACAATTAATTAGTGTAGAATGATCATTTTACTGGCCGATCACTTGACATATCCGCACTAAAACGTCCATAACTATTGATTTAGATTTCAGAATGACACTGAATCGAATGACCACGTTAAGCTAGCTCAAGTTTCTATTTTGTGACAACATTTGAGAGTGAAAAAACTAGGACAAAGCCTCCACGTAATAGAATGTATTCCAAACTGCACAATGCTGTGCATTATGCTTCATTTATAAGCCTTTACTCAATGAGCACCAATGATCAGTTTAGAATGATCATTTTAACTAGACGATATACTTGACATGTTTGCACTAAATCATCTGTAACTTTTAATTTAGAGTTTAGAATGACACAAATCCAACGCCAAAGTTAATCTAGCTCAATTTTCTATATGGTGACAACATTTGAGACTGAAAGAGCTACGACAAAGCGTCAACGAATCCAATGTATAAACTTCATGATGCCATGCGTTGTGCTTCATTTATAAACCATTACTCAATGAGCACCAATGATCAGTTTAGAATAATCATTTTAACTGCCCGATCAACTTGACTTATCCGCACTAAATTGTCCATAAGTTTTGATTTAGATATCCAAATGACACGAATCCAACGCCTACGTTAAGCTAGCCCAATGTTCAACAGTGTGAAAAATTTAATATTGAAATAGCTATGACAAAGCCTCCAAGTAATCCAATCTATCCCAAAATACGTGATGGACTGCATTATGCTTCATTTAAAAGCCCTTACTCAGGGAGCACCCATGATCAATTTAGAATGATCATTTTTAATTAGCTGATCAACTTGACATGTCCACACTAAATCGCCTTTAACTTTTGATTTAGAGGTAAAAAAAAATTTAGTCCAACACTAACGTTAAGCTAGCTCAATTTTCTATATGGTGAGAATATTTGAGACTGAAAGAGCTATGACAAACCCTCCAAGTAATCCAATGTATCCCGAATTGCGTGATTTCATCCATTATGCTTCATTTATAATCGTTTACGCAAGGAGCACCAATGATCAGTTAAGAATGATCATTTTAACTTGCCGATCACTTTACATATCCGCACTAAATCATCTGTAAATTTTGATTTAGAGTTCAGAATGACACTGAATCCAATGCCCACGTTAAGCTAGCTCAATTTTCTATTTTGTCACAACATTTGAGAGTGAAAAAGCTACGACAATGCCTCCAAGTAATCCAATGTATCCCAAATTGCGTCATGCCATTCATTATGCTTCATTTATAATCTTTTACTCAAGGAGCACCAACAATCAAATTAGAATGATCATTTTTAACTAAACGATATACTTCACATGTCCGCCCTAAATCATATGTAACTTTTGATTTAGAGTTCAGAATGACACCAATCCATCGTGCACGTTAAGTTAGCTCAATTTTCAATATTTTGAAATCATTTGAGACTGAAAGAGTTATGAAAAAGCCTCAAAGTAATCAAATGTATCCCTGCGTGATGCCATGCATTATGCTTAATTTATTAGCTTTTTTCATGGAGCACTAATGATCAATATAGAATGATGATTTTAATGGACAATCAACTTGACATGTACTCACTAAATCTTATGTAACTTTTGATTTAAAGATTAGATTGACACGAATCCAACGCCCACATTAAGTTAGCTCAATTTTCTATATTGTGACAACATTTGAGACTGAAAAAAATACGACAAAGCCTCCAAGTAATCCAATGTATCCCAAACTGCGCGATGCCATGCATTATTTTTTATTTATAAGTCTTTACTCAAGGAACACCAATGATCAGTTTAGAATGATCATTTTAACTAGCCGACCAACTTGACATGTCCGGACTAAATCGTTCGTAACTTTTGATTTAGAGTTCAGAATGACAAGAATCCAACACACACGTTAAGCTAGCTAAATTTTTAATACTATGAAAACATTTGAGACTGAAATAGCTATGACAACGACTCCAAGTAATCCAATGTATCTCTACGTGATGCCATGCATTATGCTTCATTTATAAGCCTTTACTCATGGAGCACCAATGATCAATTTAGAATGATGATTTTAATGGATGATCAACTTGACATTTCCGCACTAAATCGTTTGTAAATTTTGATTTAGAGTTTAGAATGACACGAATCCAACGCCCACATTAAGTACCTAAAATTTATATATTGTGAAAGCATTTGACACTGAAAGAACTACGAAAAAGCCTCCAAGTAATCAAATGTATCCCAAAATGTGCGATGACATGCATTATTCTTCATTTATAAGCCTTAACTCAACGACCACTAATGATCAGTTTAGAATTATCATTTTAATTGGCCGATCACTTGACATGTCCGCACCAAATCGTCCGTAATTTTTGATTCAATGTTCAGACTTACACGAATCCAACGCCCATGTTAAGATAACTCAATTTTCAATATTGTGACAGCATTTGAGACTGAAAGAGATACGACAAAGCCTCCAAATAACATAATGTATCCCGAACTGCACGATGCAATGCATTACTCTTCATTTATAAGCCTTTACTCAAAGAGCAACAATGATCAGTTTAGATTGAACATTTTAGTTTGCTGATCAACTGGAGATGTACGCACTAAATCGTGTTCAACTTTTGATTTAGAGATCAAAATGACATGAGTCCAACACCAACGTTAAGCTAGCTCAATTTTCCATATTTTGAAAATTTTAAGATTAAAAGAGGTTTTACAAAGCCTCCAAGTAATCCAATGTAACCCAAACTGCGAGATGACATGCATTATGCTTCATTTATAAGCATTTACTCAAGAAGCACCAATGATCAGTTTAGAATGATCATTTTAATGGACAATCAATTTAACATGTCTGCACTAAATCGTATGTAACTTTTGATTTAGAGTTCAGAATAACACGAATCCAACGCCCACGATAACTTAGCTCAATTTTCAAAATTGTGACAACATTTGAGAGCGAAAGAGCTATGACAAAGCCTCCAAGTAATCTAATGTATCCCGAATTGCGTGATGTCATGCATTATGCTTCATTTATAAGCCTTTACTCAAGGAGCACCAATGATCAATTTACAATGATCATTTTAACTAGCCGATCACTTGACATGTTCGCAATTAATCGTCCGTAACTTTTAATTGAGAGTTCACAATGACATGAATCCAACACCCACGTTAAGCTAGCTCAATTTTCAAAATTGTGACAACATTTCAGTCTGAAAGAGATACGACAAAACCTCTAAGTAATCCAATGTATCCCAATCTACGCGATGCCATGCATTATTCCTCAATTATAAGCCTTTACTCAAGCAGCACCAATGATCAGTTTAGAATGATCACTTTAACTGGCCGATCACTTGACATTTCCGCATTAAATCGTGTGTAACTTTTGATTTAGAGTTCAGAATGACATGAATCCAACGCCCACGTTAAGCTAGCTCAATTTTAAATATTCTGACAACATTTGAGACTGAAAAAGCTACGAGAAAGCCTCCAAGTAATACAATGTATTCCAAACTGCTTGATGCCATGCATAATGTTTCATTTATATGCCTTTACTCAAGGAGCACCAATGATCAGTTTAGAATGATCATTTTGACTCGCCGATCACTTGACATATCCGCACTAAACTCTCCATCACATTTGATTTATAGTTCATAATGACACGAATCCAACACCCACGTTAAGCTAGCTCAATTTTCAATATTGTGACAACATTTGAGACTGAACGAGCTATGACAAAGCCACAAAGTAATTTAAGGTATCCCAAATTGCGTGATGCCATGCATTATGCTTTGTTTATAACCCTTTACTCATGTAGCACCAATGATCAGTTTAGAACGATCATTTTAACTAACTGATCAAGTTGAGATGCCGCACTTAATCGTCCTCAACTTTTGATTTAGAGCTCAAAATGACATGAATCCAATGCCAACGTTAAGCTATCTTAATTTTCCATATTGTGACAATTTTGAGATTGAAAGAGCTACTACAGAGCCTCTAAGTAATCTAATGTATCCCAAACTTCGCGATGCCATACATTATGCTTCATTTATAGGCCTTTACTCATGGAGCACAAATTATCTGTTTAGAATGATCATTATAATAGATGATCAACTTGACATGTCCGCACTAAATCGTCTGTAACTTTTTATTTAGAGTTCTGAATGACATGAATCCAACGCCTATGTTAAGCTACCTTAATTTTCAATATTGTGACAACATTTTGAGACTTAAAGAGCTACGACAAAGCCTCCAAATAAACCAATGTATCCCCAAACTGCATGATGCCACGTATTATTCTTCATTTATAAGCCTTTACTCAAGGAACACAATTGATTAGTTTAGAATGATCATTTTTACTGGACGATCACTTGATATGTCCATACTAAATCGTCCGTAACTTTTGATTTAGACTTCAGAATGACACGAATCAAACGCCCACGTTAATCTAGCTCAATTTTCAATATTGTCAAAACATTTGCGACTAAAAGAGCTATGACAAAGACTCCAAGTAATCCAATGTATCCCAAAATGAGTGATACCATGCATTATGCTTCATTTAGAAGCCTTTCCAATATGACCACCACTGATAGTTTAGCTAGCTGATCAACATGAGATGTCCGCACTAAATCGTCTTTAACTATTGATTTAGAGCTAAAAAAGACATGACTCCAATGCCAACGTTAATCTAGCTCAATTTTCCATATTGTGACAATTTTGAGACTGAAAGAGCTACTACAAAGCCTCCAAGTAATCCGATGTATCCCAAATTGAGTAATACCATGCATTATTCTTCATTTATTAGCCTTTACTCAAGGATCACCAATGATCAGTTTAGAAGGATCATTTTAACTGGCCAATCATTTGACATATCTGCATTACATCGTTTGTAACTTTTGATTTGGAGTTCAGAATCAAACGAATCCAACACCCACATTAAGCTAGTTCAATTTTTGGACAACACTTGAGTCTGAAAGAGCTATGACAAAGCCTCCATTTAATCCAATGTATCGCAAACTACGCGATGCCATGCACTATTCTTCATTTATACGCCTTTACTCAAGTAGCACCAATTATCAGTTTAGAATGATTATTTTATCTGGCCGATCACTTGACATGTCTGCACTAAATTGTCCGTAACTTTTGATTTATAGTTCAGAATGAAACGAATCAAACGCCCACGTTAAACTAGCACAATTTTCAATATTTTACAACATTTTAGTCAGAAAGAGCTACGACAAAGCCTGTAAGTAATCCAATATATCCCAAACTGCATGATGCCGTTCATTTTTCTTTATTTATAAGCCTTTACTTAAGGAACACCAATGATCAATTTACAATAATCATTTTAACTGGTGGATCACTTGACATGTCCGTAATAAATCGTTTGTAACTGTTGATTTAGAGTACCGAATGACACGAATCCAACGCCAATATTAAGCTAGCTCAATTTTCAATATTGTCATAACATTTGAGACTAAAAGAGCTACGACAAAGCCTCCAAGTAATTCAATGCATCCCGAAATGCGTGATACCATGCATTATGCTTCATTAATAAGCCTTTACTCAAGGAGCACCAATGATCAGTTTAGAATGATCATTTTAACTACCTGATCAACTTGAGATGTCCGCACTAAATCGTCTTTAACTATTGATTTAGAGCTAAAAATGACATGACTCCAACGCCAACGTTAAGATAGCTCAATTTTCCATATTGTGACAATTTTGAGACTGAAAAAGCTGCTACAAAGCCCCCAAGTAGTCGGATGTATCCCTAATTGCGTAATGCCATGCATTATTCTTCATATATTAGCCTTTACTCAAGGAACACCAATGATCCGTTTAAAATGATCATTTTAACTGGCCAATCACTTGACATATCCGCCCTAAATTGTCCGAAACTTTTGATTTCGAGTTCAGAATTACACGAATCCAACACCCACGTTAAGCTAGCTTAATTTTCTATTTTGTGACAAAAATTGAGATTGAATGAGCTACGACAAAGCCTCCAACTAATCCAATGTATCCCAAACTGCGCGATGCCATGCACTATTTTTCATTTATAAGCTTTTATGCAAGAGGAACCAATGATCAGTTTAGAATGATTATTTTATCTGGCCGATCACTTGACATGTCCGCAGTAAATCGTCCGTAAGTTTTGATTTACAATTCAGAATGACATGAATCCAATGCCCATGTTAAGCTAACTCAATTTTCAATATTGTGACAACATTTTAGACTGAAAGAAATACGACAAAGCCTCCAAGTAATCCAATATATCCGAAACTGCATTATGCCATGCATTATGCCTCATTTATAAGCGTTTACTCAAGGAACACCAATGATCAGTTGAGAATGATCATTTTAACTAGCCGATCACTTGACCTGTCCGCATTAAATGGTCTGTAACTGTTGATTTAGAGTTCAGAATGACACGAATCCAACGCCCACGTTAAGCTAGCTCAATTTTCTATTATGTGACAATATTAGAGACTGAAAGAGCTATGACAAACCCTCCAAGTAATCCAATGTATCTCGTATTGCGTGATTTCATCCATTATGCTTCATTTATAAGCATTTACGCAAGGAGCACCAATGATCAGTTTATAATGATCATTTTAACTGGCCGATCACTTGAAATGTCCGCTGTAAATCATCTGTAAGTTTCGATTTACAGTTCACAATGGTACGAATCGAACGCCCACGTTAAGATAGCTCAATTTTCTATATTGTGACAATATTTAAGACTGAAAGACATCCGATAAAGCATCCAAGTAAACCAATGTATCCAAAATTTAGTGTTGCCATGGATTATGCTTCATTTATAGGCCTTTACTTAAGGAACACCAATGATCAGTTTTATAATTATCATTTTAACTAGCTGATCAACTTGACTGGTCCGCACTAAATAGTCTTTAACTTTTGATTTAGAGCTCAAAATGACATGAGTCCAATTCCCACATTAAACTAGCTCAAGTTTCTATATTGTGAAAACATTTAAGACTAATAGAGCTATGACAAACCCTCCAAGTAATCCAATGTATCCCAAACTGCGTGATGCCATACATTATGCTTCATTTATAAGCGTTTACTCAAGGAGCACCAATGGTCAATTTAGAATGATCAATTCAACTGGCTGATCAACTTGATATGTCTGCACTAAAATCATCTTTAACATTTGATTTAGAGTTGTGAACGATACGAATTCAACGCCTACGTTATGCTAACTCAATTTTCTATATTTTGACAAAATCTGAGACCGAAATAGCTGCGATAAAGCCTCAGAGTTATCCAATGTATCCCAAATTGTGTGATGCTATGTATTATGCTTCATTTATAAGTCTTTACTTAAGGAGCACCAATGATCACTTTAGAATGATCACTTTAACTGGCCGATAACGTCACATACTAAAATACAAAATCGTGCGTAACTTTTGATTTAGAGTTCAGAATGACACGAATCCAACGCCCATGTTAACCTAGCTCAATTTTCTGTTATGTGACAATATTTGAGATGTAAAGAGCTACGATAAAATCTTTGAGTAATCTAACGTATCCCAAACTGCATAATGCCATGCAATATGCCTCATTTATAAGCCTTTACTCAAGGAGCACGATGATCAGTTTAGAGTGATCATTTTAACTATTTGAGCAACTTGACATGTCTGCACTAAATCGTCTTTAGCTTTTGATTTAGAGATCAAAATTACATGAGTCCAATGCCCACATTAACCTATCTACATTTTCTATATTGTGACAACATTTGAGACTGGAAGAGCTACGACAAAACCTCCATGTAATGCAATGTATCCCAAACTGCGTGATACCATGCATTATGCTTCATTTATAAGACTTTACTCAAGGAGCACCAGTGTTCAGTTAAAAATTATCATTTTAACTGGCCGATCAACTTGACATGACTGCACTAAATCGTCCGTAACTTTTGATTTAGAGTTCCGAAAGACACGAATCAATGCCCACGTTAAGCAAGTTCCATTTTCTATATTGTGACAACATTTGAGACTGAAAGAGCAATGAAAAAGCCTACAAGTACTCCAATGTAGTCCCAACCGTGTGATGTCATGCATTATGTTTCATTTATAAGCCTTTTCTCAAGGAGAACCAATGATCAGTTTATAATGATCAATTTAACTGGACGATCAACTTGACATGTCCACACTAAGTCGTCAGTAACTTCTGATTTAGAGTTCACAATTACACGAATCCAACATCCACATTAAGGTAGCTGAGTTTTCTATTTTCTGACAACATTTAAGACTTAAAGAGCTATGACAAAGCCTCCAATTAAACCAATGTATCCGAAACTGCGTGATACCATGTATTATGCTTCATTTATAAGCTTTTACTAAAGGAGCACCAATTATCAATTTAGAGTGATCATTTTAACTAACTGATTAACTTGACACGCCTGCTCAAAATCATCTTTAAGTTTTGATTTAGAGCTGAAAATGAGATAAGTCCAATGCCCACGTTAAGCTAGCTCAATTTTTGATATAGTGACAACATTTGAGACTCATAGAGCTACAACTAAGCCTCCAAGTAATCCAATGTTTTCCAAACTGCGTGATGCCATGAATTATGCTTCATTTATAAGCCTTTACTCAAAGAGCACCAATGATCAGTTTAGTATGATCGTTTTAACTAGCTGATCAACCTGATATTTCTGCACTAAATCTTTTTTAACCTTTGATTTAGAGCTCAAAATGACATGAGTCCAACGACCATGTTAATCTAGCTCAATTTTCCATATTGTATTTTGGATTAAAAGACCTACTACAAAGTCTCCAAGTAATCCAATGTATCCCAAACTGTGTGATGCCATGAATTATGCTTCATTTATAATCCTTTACTCAAACAGCATTAATGATCAGTTTAGAATGATCATTTTAACAGGAGGATCAACTTGACATGTCCGCACTACGTCGTCTGTAGCTTCTGATTTATAGTTCAGAATGACACGAATTCAATGTACTCGTTTAGCTAGCTCAATTTTCTATATTGTGATAAAACTTAAGACCGAAATAGCTACGACAAAGTTACCAAGTAATCCAATTTGTCTCAAACTGCGTGATGGCATGCATTATTCTTCATTTATAAGCCTTTACTTATGGAGCACCAAAGATCAGTGTAGAATGATGATTTTAGCAAGTTGATCAACTTGACAAGTCCCCACTAAATCGTCTTTAACTTTTGATTAAAAGCTCAAAATGACATGAGTCCAACACCCGTGTTAGGCTAGCTCAATTCTCCATATTGTGACAAGATTTGAGACTGTAAGGGCTACGAAAAAGCGGGGAAGAATAAGTGGTCTAGTGTTTGCACCACCTTTACGTCTATCACAGAGGTGTGGAGTTCGACTCCACTTTCCCTCGTACGAGGGTGTTAAATCTTCTTATGAAGATGTTGATCTATTGGGCCGGTCTGTTGTGGTCCAGTGAAAAAGAAAAAGACCTACGAAAAAAGCCTCCCATTAATCCAATGTATCTCAAACTGCGTGATGCCATGCATTATGTTTTATTTATAAGCCTTTACTTAAGGAGCACAAGGATAAGTTTAGAATGATCATTTTAATTTGTCGATCAACTTGAAATGTTCCCACTAAATCTTCTTTAACTATTGGTTTAGACTTCATAATGAAATGAATCCAACGCACACATTAATCTAGCTCAATTTTTAATATCATGACAACATTTGACAATGAAAGAGGTACGATATAAGCCTCCAAGTAATCCAATGTATCCCAAACTGCGTGATGCCATGCATTATGCTTCATTTATATGCCTTTCCTCAATGAACACCAATGATCAGTTTAGAATGATCATTTTAACTAGCTGATCAACTTGATATGTCCACACGTTTTTAAACTTTGATTCAGAGCACAAAATGACATGAGTCCAACGCCCACGTTAAGCTAGCTCAATTTTCCATATTGTGACAATATTTGAGACTAAAAGACCTACTAAAAAACCTCCAACTATTCCAATGTATCCCAAACTGTGTGAGTGCATGAATTTTGCTTCACTTATAAGCCTTTACTCAAGGAGTACAAATGATCATTTTAGAATGATCATTTTAACTGAATAATCAACTTGATATGTCTGCATAAGCCGTATGTAACTTCTGATTTACAGTTCAGAATGACACAAATTCAATGAATATGTTTATCTAGCTCAATTTTCTATATTGTGATAAAAGTTAAGATCCAAATAGCTACGACAAAGTTACCAAGTAATTAAATGTATCCCAATGTGTGTGATGCCATTCATTATGCTTCATTTATAAGCCTTTACTCAAGGAGAACCAATGATAAGTATAGAATGATCATTTTAACTAAATGATCAACTTGATATTTGTGCACCAAATCGTCTTTAACTTTTGATTAAAAACTCAAAATGACATTAGTCTAACACCCATGTTAATCTAGCTCAATTTTCCGTACTGTGGCAACATTTGAGACTGTAAGAGCTACAAAAAAGCCTCAAAGTAATACAATGTATCCCAAACTCTGATGTCATGCATTATGTTTCATTTATAAGCCTTTACTCAAGGAGCAACAATGATCAGTTTAGAATGATCATTTTAATTTGCTGATCAACTTGAAATATTGAAACTAAATCGCCTTTAACTATTGGTTTACATTTCATAGTGACATGAATGCAATGTCCACATTAATCTAGCTAAATTCTTAATACTGTGACAACATTTGAGACTGAAATGGCTACGACAAAAGCCTCCAAGTAATCCAATGTATCCCAAACTGTGTGATGCCAAGTATTATTGTTTATTTATAAGCCTTTGCTCAAGGAGCACCAATGATCATTTTAAACTATTCATTTTAACTGGCCGATGACTTGACATGTCCACACTAAATCGTTCATAACTTTTGATTTAGAGTTCAGAATGACACGAATCCAACGTCCACGTTAAGCTAGCTAAATTTTCTATATTGTGATAAAATTCGAGACTGAAAGAGATACGATAAAGCCTCCAAGTATTCTATTGTATCCCAAATTCCGTGATGTCATGCACTATGCTTCATTTATAAGCCTTTACGCAAGCAGCACCAATGATCAGTTTAAAATGATCATTTTAACTGGCCGATCACTTGATATGTCCGCACTAGATCGTCCATAACTATTAATTTAGAGTTCATAATGACACGAATCCAACGTCCACGTTAGGCTAGCTCAGTTTTCTATATTGTGGTTGTATTTGAATCTGAAAAAGATTCGATAAAGCCTCCAATTAATCCAATGTATCCCAAATTGCGTTATGTCATGAATTATGCTTCATTTATAAGCATTTACTCAAGTAACACCAATGATCAGTTTAGAATGATCATTTTAACTAGATGATCAACTTGACATGTCTGTGCTAAATCAGCTTTAAATTTTAATTTAGAGCTCAAAATGACATGAGTCCAACGCCTACGTTAAGCTGACAACATTTTAAACTCAAAGAGCTTCTACAAAGCCTCCAAGAAATCCAATGTATCCGAAACTGCGTTATGCCATGCATTATGCTTCCTTTATAGGCATTTCCTCAAGGAGCGCCAATGATCAGTTTATAATGATTATTTTAATTGGCCAGTAAACTTGACATGTGCACACTAAATTGTCGGGAACTTTTGATATAGAGTTTGGAATGACACGAATCCAACACCCACGTTAAGATAGCTGAATTTTCTATATTGTGACAAACTTTAACGCCAAAATAGTTACGAAAAAGCCTCCAAGTAATTCAATCTATCCCTAACTGCGTGATGCCATGCATTATGCTTCATTTATAAGCCTTTAAAAAAGGAGCACCAATTATCAGTTTAGAATGATCATTTTCACTAGCTAATCAACTTTACATGTCCACACTAAATCGTTTTTGACTTTTGATTTAGAGCTCAAAATGACATGAGTCCAATGCCCATGTTAAGCTAGCTCAATTTTCTATATTGTGACAACATTTGAGACCAAAAGAACTACGACAAAGCTTCCACCTAATCCAATGTATCCCAAACTGCGTGATGTCATACATTCTGCTTCATTTATAAGCCTTTGCTCAAGGAGAACCCATGATAATCTTAGAATGATAATTTCAAATGGCGGATCAACTTGACATGTGCACACTAAATCGTGCGTATCTTTTGATTTAGAGTTCAGAATGCACGAATCCGACGCCCAGGTTGAGCTAGCTTAATTTTATATACCGTGAAAATATTTGACACTAAAAGAGCTACGACAAAGCCTACAAGTAGTCTGTTGTATCCCAAACTGTGTGATGCCATGCATTATGCTTCATTTATAAGCCATTACTCAAGGAGCACCAATGATCAGTTTAGAATGATCGTTTTAACTGGCCAATCACTTGACATGTTCGCACTAACTCATCCGAAACTTTTGATTTACAGTTCAGAATAACATGAATCCAACGACCACGTTAAGCTAGCTCTATTTTCTATATTGTGACAATATTTGAGACTGAAAGAGTTATGATAATGACGCCAAGTAATCCAATGTATCCAAAACTCTGTGATGCCAAGCATTATGCTTCATTTCTAAGCCTTTGCTCAAGGAGCACCAATGATCATTTTAGAATGATCATTTTAACTGGCCGATGACTTGACATGTACGTACTAAATCGTCCATAACTTTTGATTTAAAGTTCAGATGACACGAATCGAATGTCCACGTTAAGCTAGCTAAATTTTCTATATTGTGATAAAATTTGAGACTGAAAGAGATACGAAAATTCCTCCAAGTAATCTAATGTATCCCGAATTCCGTGATGTCATGCACTATGCTTCATTTATAACCCTTTACTCAAGGAGCACCAATGATCAGTTTAGAATGATCATTTTAACTGGCCCATCACTTGACATATTCGCACTAAATCATATATAACTTTTACTCTAGAGCTCAAAAAGGCATGAGGCCAACGACCACGTTAAGCTATCTCAATTTTCTATATTGTTACAACATTTTAAACTAGAAGAGCTACGATAATGCCTCCAAGTAATCCAATGTATCCCAAACTGAGTGATGCCAAGCATTATGCTTTATTTATAAGCCTTTGCTCAAAGAGCACCAATGATCATTTTAGATTGATCATTTTAACTGTCCGATGACTTGATATGTCCACACTAAATCGTCCATAACTTTTGATTTAGAGTTCAGAATGACACTAATCCAACGTCCACATTAAGCTAGCTAACTTTTCTATATTGTGATAAAATTTGAGACTGAATGAGATATGATAAAGCCTCCAAGTAATCTAATATATCACAAATTCCGTGATGTCATGCACTATTGCTTCATTTATAAGCCTTTACTCAAGGAGCACCAATGATCAGTTTAGAATGATCATTTTAACTGGCCCATCACTTGATATGTCCGCACTTAATTGTACAAAACATTTGATTTAGAGTCTAGAATCACAAGAATCCACATCCACATTAAGCTAGCTCAATTTTCTATATCTTGACAATATTTGAGACAGAAAGAGATGAGAAAGCCTATAAATAATCCAATGTATCCCAAACTGCATGATGTCATGCATTATGCTTCATTTTTAAGCCTTTACTCAAGTAGCACCAATTATCAGTTTAAAATGATCATTTTAACTAGCCGATCACTTGACATATCCACACTAGATCGTCCATAACTATTGATTTAGAGTTCAGAATGAAACGAATCCAACGTCTATGTTAAGCTAGCTCAGTTTTCTATATTGTGATAGTATTTGAGACCGAAAGAGATACGATAAAGCCTCCAAGTAATCCAATATATCCCAAATTGCGTTATGTCATGCATTATGCTTCATTTATAAGCATTTACTCAAGGAGCACCAATGATCAGATCAGTTTATAATGATCATTTTAACTAGCTGATCAACTTGACATGTCTGTGCAAAATCAGCTTTAAATTTTAATTTAGAGTTCAAAATGACATGAGTCCATTGCCTACGTTAAGCTAGATCAATATTCCATATTTTGACAACATTTGAGACTAAAAGAGCTTCTAAAAAGCTACAAGAAATACAATGTATCCGGAACTGCATTATGCCATGCATTATGTTTCATTTATAGGCATTTCCTCAAGGAGCATCAATGATCAGTTCAGAATGATTATTTTAATTGGCCAATAAACTTGACATGTCCGCACAAATTGTCGGTAACTTTTGATATAGAGTTTGTAATGAAACGAATCCAACACCCACGTTAAGCTAGCTGAATTTTCTATATTGTGACAAACTTTAACACCAAAATAGTTACGAAATGCCTGCAAGTAATTCAATATATCCCAAACTGTGTGATGCCATGCATTACGTTTCATTTATAAGCCTTTACTCAAGGAGCACCAATGATCAGTTTAAAATGATAATTTTCACTAGCTGATCAACTTTACATTTCCACACTAATTTGTCTTTAACTTTTGATTTAGGGCTCAAAATGACATGAGTCCAACGCCCATGTTAAGCAAGCTCAATTTTCTATATTGTGAAAACATTTGATACTAAAAGAACTACGACAAAGCTTCCACCTAATCCAATGTATCCCAAACAGCGTGATGTCATGCATTCTGCTTCATTTATAAGCTTTTACTCAAGGAGCACCCATGATAATCTTAGATGATAATTTCAAACGGCGGATCAACTTGACATGTGCACACTAAATCGTCCGTATCTTTTGATTTAGAGTTTAGAATGAATTTAATCCGACGCCCACGTTGAGCTAGCTTAATTTATACACCGTGACAATATTTGACACTGGAAGAGCTACGACAAAGCCACCAATTAGTCTATTGTATCCCAAACTGCGTGATGCCATGCAGTGTACTTCACTTATAAGCATTTACTCAAGTAGCAACAATGATCAGTTTAAAACGATCATCTTAACTAGCCAATCACTTGATATGTCCACACTAACTCGTCCGTAACTTTGATTTACAGTTCAGAGTGACATGAATCCAACGACCATGTTAAGCTAGCTCAATTTTCTATATTTTGACAATATTTGAGACTGAAAGAGCTACGATAATGCCTCCAAGTAATCCAATGTATCCCAAACTGCGTGATGCAATTAATTATGCTTCATTTATAAGCCTTTACTCAAGGAGCAGCAATGATCAGTTAAGAATAATCATTTCAACTATCTGATAAACTTGACATTTGCGGACTAAATCGTCTTTAA
The DNA here is from genome assembly GCA_018901935.1 of Pugionium cornutum. NCBI lineage: Eukaryota > Viridiplantae > Streptophyta > Magnoliopsida > Brassicales > Brassicaceae > Pugionium > Pugionium cornutum. The sequence goes on along the minus strand of CM032162.1, from coordinate 34,503,402 downwards.
CTTTTGCTCTAGAGCTCAAAATGGCATGAGTCCAACGCCCATGTTAAGCTATCTCAGTTTTCTATATTGTGACAACATTTGAGACTAGACGAGCTAGGACAAAGCCTCCAAGTAATGAAATGTATGCCAAACTGCGTGACGCCATGCATTATGCTTCATTTATAAGCCTTTACTCAAGGAGCACCAATGATCAGTTTAGAATGATCATTTTAACTGCCCGATCACTTGACATGTCTGCAGTAACTCGTCTGTAACTTCTGACTTACAGTTGAGAATGACAAGAATCCAACGCCCACGTTAAACTATCTCAATTTTCTATATTGTGACAATATTTGAGACTGAAGGAGCTACAACAAAAGCCTCCAATTAATCCAATGTAACCCAAACTGCGTGATGCCAAGCATTATGATTCATTTACAAACCTTTGCTCAAGGAGCACCAATGATCATTTTAGAATGATCATTTTAACTGGCCGATGACTTGACATGTCCACACTAAATCGTCCATAACTTTTGATATAGAGTTCAGAATGACACGTATCCAATATCCACGTTAAGCTACCAAAATTTTCTATATTGTGATAAAATTTAAGACTGAAAGAGAGACGATAAAGACTCCAAGTAATCTAATGTATCCCAAATTCCGTGATGTCATGCACTATGCTTCATTTATAAGGCTTTGCTCAAGGAGCACCAATGATCAGTTTAGAATGATCATTTTAACTGGCCCATCACTTGACATGTCCGCACTAACTCGTCCATAACTATTGATTAAGAGTTCACAATGACACGAATCCAGCGTCCACGTTAAGCTAGCTCAGTTTTCTATATTGTGATAGTATTTGAGACTGAAAGAGATACGATAAAGCCTCCAAGTAATCCAATGTATTCCAAATTGAGTTATGTCATGCATTATGCTTTATTTATAAGCATTTACTCAAGAAGCACCATTGATCATTGTATTATGATTATTTTAACTAGCTGATAAACTTGACATGCCTGTGCTAAATCGGATTTAAATTTTAATTTAGATGTCAAAAGGACATGAGTCCAACGCCTACGTTAAGCTATCTCAATTTTCTATATTGTGACAACATCTGAGACTGAAAGAGGCTCTAAAAAGCCTACAAGAAATCCAATGTATCCGGAACTGCATTATGCCATACATTATGCTTGATTTATAGGCATTTCCTCAATGAGCACCAATGATCAGTTCAGAATGATTATTTTATTGGGCAATAAACTTGACATGTCCGCACTAAATTGTTAGTAGCTTTTGATATAGAGTTTGGAATGACACGACTCCAACACTCACGTTAAGCTAGCTGAAATTTCTATATTATGACAAACTTTACCACCAAAATAGTTACGAAAAAAGCCTACAAGTAATTCAATATATCCCAAACTGCATGATGCCATGCATTATGCTTCATTTATAAGCCTTTAGTCAAGGAGCACCAATGATCAGTTTATAATGATAATTTTTACTAGCTGATCAACATTACATGTCCAAACTAAATCATCTTTAACTTTTGATTTAGAGCTCAAAACGACATGAGTCCAACGCCCATGTTAAGCTAGCTCAATTTTCTATATTGTGACAACATTCGAGATTGGAAGAGCTACGACAAGGCCTCCAAGTAATGAAATGTATCTCAAACTGCGTGATGCCATGAATTATGCTTCATTATAAGTGATGGGGACATCAGGTCGTATGGCCAGCCAGGAGACCAGACTGGCCGACCAGGGAGCTTGCCCGAGACAGCCGGGCCATTTGGCACGTCTGCCGGCCCAAGCGGTACTGCCGGACCTTCGACCAACCGGGCTGGACCGATCAACATTGCCGGCGGAGAGGCCCAAACCTCCGGCCCAACTGGAGGCGATGTGGATGACACCGCCGGTCCAATTGGTGACGCTGCTGGCTCCGGAGTCAACTTGGCCGGCTCAGAAGACATTCCGGCCAGTACCTCGCACAGTCCCACCGGTACAGCCAATCCAGCCGAGTGCACGGGCATTTCAACATCTACACAAGAAGACTCGGACAAGATAAGCTACCAGCTTCAGGACATGCATCTAGAGGAAGTCTCTACACAAGTGGTGCCACCAGGAGCAATGACAAGGAGCAGATCAAGGGCGCTCTTCCACAAATTCAGCTTGTGGGTCGAAAAGCTCCTAGAAGATGATCGACAAGGGACATTGGGCCAGAAGTGCAAAGAAGAGTCGAAAGGCTTCAAAACAATGCAAGGGACTTCAGAGACTTGGGCTTTAGTGGCAAGAGAGGTCAGGGCCCAAAGATTCCTAACCCTACTCCAAGTCGAAGACTAGGAGCAAAGCGCGTGCATGCCACAAGGTCGGCCACCTTCCATTTCTTGGCCGTGAGGTAAGAAAGGTAAGTTTTCAAATTGGATATTTGCCTCTTTCTGTTTTGCAGGGTAGGATTTAGATTATTCACATTTTTGAGTCAAAGACATTTATGAATAGGTCATTTTTCGGTTATGCACTTTTGTAAGTTTTTCATTTGTGCACTTTTGTAAACTTTGCATTTCTTTTCTTGAGTCGACCCTAGAAGGTCAAGCTGTCGAGCATATTAATAAGGCTCCTTCTACTATTGTAGTTCGACAACCTTTTTGATAATTAATAAAGTGCAAATTTTCTTCTACAAGTTTTTCTCTCTAAAAGACTTGTTCGCTTAGAACCTAGTCAAGACCAGCTCTCCTAGCTCTAAGTTTGTGATTTATCACGAGGTTCATCACCCCTCGTTTGGTTCACTTCACCCTTCCATCCCATACCAATCAGAAAACCTCCATCCCGAAGCTTAAGGTCGAGTATCTCACCTAAACTTCTCCAAACAGCCCACGCGCATCCAAGCCTTGAATCGAGGCTTGTATCATTTTGGTATCAGAGCTTAAAGCTCCTAAACCAGGTTGTTTCTATCCTTGCATTAGTTTAAGTCGCATTCAAGAAAAATAAAAAAATAAAATAACATCAAACTCAAACCGAGTGCATCTAGCTTCTACGTGCATCACTAGGGCTTAGATCCATTCTTGTATTGCAATTTTCGACGTTCCTTTTTGTTAGAATCATATTTCTATTATTATTAAGTTAAATTAAAAAGAAAAGAAAAAGAAAATAGGAAAAACACCAAAAGAAATCAACCAAGACAGCTAGCACTAGTTGTTAGAAAGTTTCCATTTTTTTTCAAATCTACCATTTTTTCGAATTTCCTTTTTCCCAGTTTTTCCTTTTTGCATTTTTCCGAATTCTTCTATATAAGAAACCCTCCTAATCGATTCTAGGAGCAGAGTAACTTGTTCTTTTCTTTGTAGTACGCAATGGCAGAAGAAAATAGAGATGCAGCCAAGGCCATGATGGCCATGTTCACCACCCTCGAAACGCAACTCGCATCAATCGGCGAGAGGTTGGAGCGCGTGGAGAGGCCTGTGAGATTCCAGGCCATAAGGCACGTGATGGCTGAGAAAAACCGTGCTGAGTGTCCTGAGCACCCTAGGACACTGCACGAACAGGAGGAGCCCCAGCCGGATGGAGATGAGGACACACAGCCTCATGGCTATCACCCTAGGCCGAGAGGACCTCCACGGCAACCAGAAGCAGAAGGAAATGGCTTTGAGCCATATGGTCATCACCAGAGACCAAGAATGCCTCCTAGACATCATGAGGATGGAGATGAATACACCTACAACCGGGTAACTCATCCTGATGTCAAATTAACACCTCCTAGTTTTGCAGGAAAAGTAGACCCCGAAGCCTATCTTGATTGGGAGAGGAGGATGGATCACATCTTCGATCACTACAACCAACCAGGCCCTAGGAGAGTCTCCATTGCAGTAGCACAACTCATGAACAATGCCCTCATCTGGTGGGATCGTGAGGTGTCTGACCGAAGGAGGAAAAGGTTGAGGCCCGTAGACTCATGGGTTGACATGAAAGACCTCATGAGACAAAAGTTTGTTCCACCTTATTTTCATAGAGATTTGCAAGTTTTCGTACACTTAAGCAGGGTACCAGATCAGTAGAGGAGTAATATGAAGATTCTGAGAGACTAAGGAACAGGCGGGAACTCAATGACGATGAGGAGGCTTTGATGGCACAGTTCTTGGATGGACTACAAGAAAGAATCAGCCGCAAGGTGGAAAGGCAAATCTACAATGACTTCAAGGACTTGTTCCACCTATCTGTCCAGGCTGAGCAGCACATGAAACGTAAGAGCCAAGACATCCGCAGCAAGCGTAAGACACCTTGGGCACCAAGAAACATTCCCAAGCCCATAGAAAAAGGCAAAAGCATAGGGATCGAGTCACGGTTCAAGACCAAGCCTCTTGAGTCAACCCGTGACCAGAGAGAGCCTAGTAAGTCCTCTAACCCTCAAAGATTATGTGACATCACTTGTTTCAAGTGTAGGGGTCGCAGCCACATCTCAAGAGAGTGCCGAAACAACCGGGTCATGCTGATTATGGAGGCTGGAGAGTATGAATCCCAAGATGAAGAGGACTATGAACCAAAAGGAGAATACGGTGACATTGAGTACCCTGATGTGGGGGAAGTGCTGGTCACTAGACGCATTCTCAGTGCCATGGTGGATCCTTCAGAGACCATCCAAAGTGAGAACATCTTCCAAGCCGTTGCACCATCAAGCGCAAGGTATGTAACCTCATCATAGATGGTGGTTCTTGCACTAACGTTCCTAGTGTGTACATGGTTGATAAGCTATGTCTAGAGAAGACAAGGCACCCTCGACCATAGTAGACTGAGATGGCTCGATGACAAAGTGGAGCTCAAGATCCATGAGCAAGTCACTGTGCCATTCAGTGTGGGCAAGTACCAAGACCAAGTAGTGTGCGATGTGGTGCCAATGCAAGCTGGCAATCTTCTGCTAGGAAGGCCATGGCAGTTTGACAAGGAGACCAGGCATGATGGACGAACCAATCTCTACACTTTTGTGCATGACAAGAGAAAGGTCAGCCTAGCTCCTTTCACACCTGCCCAGGTACATGAGCTTCAACAGCAAATGAGTAAGGAAAAGAAGCTCATTAAATCTAATTTTCTTATTCAACCAAGTCATGTCCGGAGAGCTTTAGCCTCGAAGGATTTAATGCTAGTAATGGTTTTCAAAGAAGTGTTGAATGTAGAAAAAGAACAGGTACAGCTACCTCCTGAAGTAGCAGCTCTCCTCAACAAGTTCCAGGATGTGTTCCCGGAAGAGATACCAGCAGGCTTGCCTCCCCTACGAGGCATAGAGCACCAGATCGACCTCGTGCCCGGAGCAGCCTTGCCCAACCGGCCAGCCTAACGGATGAGTCCAGAGGAGTCCAAGGAGCTTGAGAAGCAAGTCAAGGAGCTCCTGGAGAAAGGCTATGTTCGAGAGAGCCTCAGTCCATGTGCCGTGCCAGTGCTACTAGTGCCCAAGAAGGATGGGACTTGGCGAATGTGCGTGGACTGCCGAGCAATCAACAACATCACAGTCAAGTACCGGCATCCGATATCACGGCTGGATGACATGCTAGATGATCTGAGTGGAGCCATGATCTTCTCCAAGATAGACCTCAAGAGTGGATACCACCAGGTCAGGATGAAGGAAGGTGATGAGTGGAAGACTGCTTTCAAGACAAAGCAAGGGCTCTACGAGGGGACAGTCATGCCATTCGGCTTGACTAATGCCCCAAGCACCTTCATGCGCCTTATGAACCAAGTTCTTAGGGCGTACATCAGTAAGTTCGTTGTAGTTTATTTCGATGACATTTTAGTTTATAGTAAGTGCTTAAGGGATCACCTCACCCATCCTGAGTTGGTGTTTAAAACCCTTCGACAAGAAGAGCTTTATGCCAATCTCAAGAAGTGCATCTTTTGTACTGATAAACTTGTCTTCTTAGGTTTTTTTATAAGTTCACAGGACTTACAGGTTGATGAAGAGAAGATTCGAGCCATACAAGAATGCCCAACACCAAGCAACATCAGCCAAGTAAGGAGTTTCCATGGTCTGGCCAGCTTCTAGAGGAGGTTCGTGCCCAGCTTCAGCAGTATTGCCTCACCATTGACAGCAGTAGCCTCCAAGTAGTCCAATGTATCCCAAATTGCATAATGCCATGCATTAGGCTTCATTTAGAAGCCTTCACTCAAGGAGAACCAATGATCAGTTTAAAATGATCATTTTAACTACCTGATCAACTTGACATTTCCTCACTAAATCCCCTTTAACTTTTGATTTAGATCTCAAACTAACATCAGTCCAACGCGCACATTAAGGTAGCTCAATTTTCCATATCGTGACAATATTTGAGATTGAAAGAGCTACGATGAAGCCTCCAAGTAATCCACACTAAATCGTCCACACTAAATCGTCCGTAACTTTTTATTCAGAGTTCAGAATGAAACGAATCCAATGCCATCGTTAAGCTACCTTAATTAGGATATTGTGACAAAGTTTTAACACAGAAATACCAACGACAAAGCATCCAATCAATCCAATTTATCCCATACTGTGTGATGCCATGCATTATTCTTCATTTACAGGCCTTGACTCAAAAAGCACTAATGAGCACTTTAGAATGATCATTTTAACTGGCATATCAACTACATATGCCCGCACTGAATCATCCATACCTTTTGATTTAGAGTTCAGAATGACACGAATCCCACGCCCACGTTAACCTAACTCAATTTTCCGTAATGTGACAACATTTGAGGCTAAAAGAGCTACGAAAAAGCCTCCAAGTAATCCAATGTATCCCAAACTGCGTGATGCCATGTATTATGCTTTATTTATAAGCCTTTACTCAAGAATCACCAATGATCAGTTTAGATGATCATTTTAACAGGCCGATCAACTTGACATGTACGCACTAAATCGTCAGTAACTTTTGATTTAGACTTTTTAATGACACTAATACAACACCCACATTAAGCTTGCTCAATTTTCTATATTGTGAAAACATTGGATACTGAAAGAGCTACCACAAAGCCTTCATGTAATCCAATCTATCCTAAATTGCGTGATACTACAAGAAAACTGGCAAAATGCAACTGTATTTTGCCACCACGGCAGTGGTCGCAAAATTTGCGACCACATTTGCCATGGATATTGGACCAATTTGCGACTAGGGTGCAGTAGTCGAACATTAGTCACAAATTTGGGACTAAAAATGTAGTCACAAATCCGTGGCAATATGCTACCAGCTTGCGACTAATATGCGACTAATATGCGACTATGTTTGTCAGTCCCTAATCAGTCGCAAAGTAGCGAGTAATTAGCGACTACATGTGGAAGAATCCCATGTTGGTCGCATATTGGTCGCATATTGGTCGCAAAATATGCGACCAATTTGTGACCATTGTGGGAGTGGCTCTTCAGTCTCAAAGTGGTGGCAAAGCCACAACATAAAAAACATGTGCGAGGTAGGTATACTGACATATAAGCGACCACGCTGTTGTGATCGCAAAGTAGTGGCAAAGTAGTGGTAAAGTAGTGGCAAAAGCTTATATATATATATATGCCCCCATGTCACATTCTCTCATTTGTAGAATCAAAAGGAAACAAAACTTCAAACATGTGAGGAAATTATAATAATTCGAGACATTGGATGTACAAAAGGATTGATAATCAAACAAGAAATATATCGGCGGAATTCGCACAAAGCATGGAGCAGTTCATGAATTTTGCAAGTAGTCAACCAATAGCTCAAAGTAGCGGAGGTAAGTTTTCTGTCCTTGTATTAATTGCAAAAATGATAAACTTCTTCCGGGATGCAAAATATGGAATCATTTATATAGTCTAGGATTTATGCCAAATTAATATATTTGGTATAAACATGGAGAAGAGCTGAATGTTCAGTTAATCACGAGTAGTCGGGGTGATGAGGCCCAAAGAAATCAGGGAGGTACATGTGGTACTAGTGAAGATAATAGGGCCCTTCGGTAATAGATATATTGAAATGGTGACGGATGCATTTCGTGAGACTATGACTGATGAGTACTATAATCAGAACGAGGAAGAATTTAATAATGTAGAAGAACCAAATTCAGAAGCACAATATTTTTACAACATGGTAGAAGCTGCGAAAAATCCATTGTATGATGGTTATTATGAAGGGCACTCACAGTTATCTTTATCTGCTCGGTTCATGAACATTAAGTCTAATTTTAATCTACCAGAAAAAAGCATGGATACTTGGCCGGAGTTGTTTACCGAATATTTTCCCGAGGAGAATCAGGAAACGGGTTCATATTATGAACCCAAAACACTGATGCAAAATTTAAGGGTCCTGTTTTATACAATTGACGTGTGTCCACAATTGTATGATCTTTTGGAAGAAAGATGAGAAATGGGAAAAATATAAATTTTGTGATTCCCCCGGATATAAGCCAAGCGAGGGCAGGATGAGAATACCTTTCAGTCGTATGTGGTATTTACCTATAGGCTATAAACTTAAGAGAATGTATCAAAGCGAGAAAACCGCATAGGTAATGAGGTGGCATGCAGAGCATGAATCAGAAGATGGAGAAATGAGTCATCCATCGGATGCTGCGGAGTGGAAAAATTATCAATATCTACATCCAAGATTTGCTGCGGAATCTCGAAATATATATCTTGGCTTATGTGCTGATGGGTTCACTCCATTTGGGATGTCTCGAAATCATTCATTATGGCTGGTTATTATCACTTCATATAACTTGCCACCTGATATGTGTATGAAGAAAGAGTACTTGTTTTTAACAATTCTTAATTAGGAGCCAAATCATTCGCGGGATAGTTTGGATATAGTCCTCCGACCTTTGATTGATGAGATGAAAGAATTTTGCTCTACCGGAGTTGAGGCATACGATGTGTCGTTGAATCAAAATTTCAATCTAAAAGTCCTGTTACTGTGGACGTAAGCGATTTTCCAATGTATGAAATGTTGTCAGGATGGACAACGCATGGTAGACTATCTTGTCCAATTTGTATGGTGATACGAACGCATTTCAATTACCAAATGGTAGAAACACGTGTTGGTTTGATTGTCATAAAAGGTTTTTTCCTAAGGGTCATCCGTTACGGAAAAATCAAACAAATTTTTTAATGTACAAGCAGGCTTTGAATGACTATCCTCCACAACCATTGACAGGCGAACAAGTTTTATACGAGCTAATAAAAACTATCATCCTCTAAGAACATCTGACTGGGGTGGAAACAGTCATGAAACTAAAGAAGAAGGTTATGAAGCTGGTATAATTGGCACACAGAAAGCATATTTTGGGAGTTTCCGTACTAGAAGAATCTTAACCTACGACATAATCATGATTTGATGCATATAGAGAAGAATTTTTTCGATAACATCAGTAATACTATTATGAATGTCAAGGATAATTCAAAAGATACAGTTAAGTCAATGTTAGATATTGCAAAGTTTTACTCATGAAAAGAGTTGCACATGGATGGTCGGGGTAATGCTCCATTCTCTATATTTAGATTGACACAAAAAGCCAAATAACGCTTATTGGAATGTATCAAAAATGATGTCAAATTTCCAGATGGTTACACGGCAGATTTAGCAAATTGTGTGGATATGGATGGATTGAAGTTGTCGGGCATGAAAAGCCATGACTGCCATGCTCTTATGGAGAGGCTTCTCCCTTTTATATTTGCATAACTTTTACCATGAAACGTTCATCTAGCATTATCAGGTATATACTATTAAACATATTTTATATTTTCGGTAAGTAAAATAATAATAATTGCATGTACTAATTACTAGATTTTAATGTAGGGATTGGAGGATTTTTCTAATATCTCTGCTCCAGATCATTGCAACAAATTCGTGTCCATATTCTGAAGGAAAACATAGTCTTAATTTTGTGCAATTCGGAGAAGATCTTTCCACCTGCATTTTTCGACGTCATGGAGCACCTACCTATACATCTGCGATACGAAGCTGAATTGGGTGGACCTGTGTAATATAGGTGGTTGTATCTATTTGAAAGGTTTTTTAAAAAACTTAAAAGCAAAGCAAAGAACAAACGATATGCTGCATGGTCGATTGTTGAATCATATATCAGTGATGAGATATCTTACTTCTCAGAGCATTACTTTGCTGCCCATATACACACCAAAAATAGGTAGTAACAATAAATTATTGTGTTTATTAATTAATTATTTTATTTTGAAGGTTAAGTAATTAAATTTTCATGCTAAATCATGTATAATATATATACAGGTGTACTAGATTCGATGAAGGTGACGTCCTTGTGTATCCGGATCCAGAGTGCTTGGATATATTTACTCACATGGGTCGTACAAGTGGTAAAAGTAAAGAAATATGGCTCTCCAAAAAATAATACAAATAAGCATATGCATATGTTTTGCGGAGAGAGATAAGTACTATGAAAACAATTTCATTTATTACATTACAATTTCATTGTAATTTAGCAATATATATTACTTTTTTATATTTAATTTTGTAGCATGTTTGAAGATCTCATTCGTTGTACGTATCCATATCCTTTGGAAGATGACATTTCATCGAAAAGAGAGGAAGAGTTCCACATATGGGTTCAAAATTATGTATGTATAATTAATTCATATGTATATATATTCTTTATTTAAATTTTTTTTTAATTTTGAAATACTAATTATTGAGTATATATATATGATCATAGGTCAATGCAAGCACTTCAATAGATCCACGCGCCTTTCCAATATGGGCTCAAGAATTAATGCAATGCCCGATGAATAAAGCGTCAACTTGGCCGATATATTTTACAAGAGGTTATATGTTCCACACAAAAAAATATGGAAATAGGAGAAAGACATGCAACTACGGTATTTGTGTCAAGGGAAACAATTACTCAGATGCATATGATGAAATTGATTTCTTCGGGATTTTAACTGATATCATTCAACTTGAGTATGTTGGACTCATAAATTTTAAGATCACGCTTTTTAAATGTGAGTGGTACGATCCTACGCTTTCGAAAAGAACTCGAAAGTCGGAAAATAGCGTCGTTGATGTCTTATCATCAGTGAAATACTACGAATATGAACCATTTATTCTAAGTAGATACGTAAATCATTAACTATAAATATATATTAATATATATATATATATTGCGTACGTAAAATTCTATAAATTAATTTGCTTATATATAATTAAATAATTTACATTTTATTAATTATGATGTACCAACCTCTCAAATAGATCAAGTTTGTTATATTCTTTATCCGTACACCAAATCATCATCAAAACAAACATGACTCAGTGTTCTCAAAGTTAATCTCATATTTAAGATTTTGGGGAAATACAAAAACAAAGATGAGATTGTCCTTTTGCAACAAAAAAATGATGAAGAAATAACGGTGGTTGAAGAGATAGAAGTGGATTGTTTGGTTGGTATAGTTAGTTAATCATACCGAAGAAATTGATTTCGATGTCGAAGATGCCGAATTGGAAGATGAATTTTAGTGTAATATTTCATCTTTAGATGGCAATGAGGACGAAGAGATATAATATATTTGACATTTTATGTATTTTTTACATTTAGTCCTTATATATTTCTGTAAAATATTATTGTTTACTTAGTAATTGAAGTTTATACAACTCATAATGATGTTTTCAATCTTATATCATTCATAGTATTCACAAAAATTATATAATTTAGGTTTTAGGGTAATAATTGTGACTACTTTGCCAACACATTGCCACTACATTAGGAATGTGGTCGCAAATTGGTCACAAAAATAATTTGTAGTCGAAAAATTGGTCGCTGATTTGTGACCAATTTACGACATGTTGAAAATTTCTTTTGTGGTCGCAAAGTGGTCACAAATTAGAGACCAATTCGCCACCACAATTGTAAATTTACATTTTCCCTATGTGTTATTCACATTTACAACTTATTTTTGCAACCATTATAAATGGAAAAATATAAACAAAACCATAATTGTCTTGATGTAAATTTAAGAAACATTTGAATTGTATATAAGTGGTATAAGATTAATGGAATGTGTTAAATGTTTTAGGTAAATGATATGTAAATTTGGTAAATTTGTAAAATGTTGTTGTTTAATAGCATTTGCGAAATTGACCTAAAATTTGTGTTTAACCACTTAAACTTTTTTGTAAAACTAACTTTCTATCTCTTTTTTATCCTTCTAAACGTTTTTGCAAAACTAACTTTCTATCTCTTTTTTATCCTTCAACAATAACTTTATTTACAACTTTGTCATTAACTTAAAAAAACAACACAAAGACCATTATGAACAAATTTTTCCAAACTATTACGAAAATTTCATCTTTTTCATTGCACACAACCACCATTGTCGTTGTTGTTGGGAGCTCTTAACTCCATCGACACACCCACCATAATATCTCTATTCCTTCATCAAATCTCATTCATCTCAACCTCTTTCATTTTCTCTCACATTTTCTTCCAATTTCTCTCTTCACACTACATTCAAAAGCTTCCAACTTTCCAAAAATTCATCATTATCCGTTAAAACAAGTTTCTCGGAGTCTATATTGGTCATCATTTAAGTCGCGTAGCTAAAAAATCAAGATCAAAGGTTAGTTTTCGTATTTTGGCTTCGGTTATATTTTTCAGTTCATAAAGTTATGAGAAGTTTGCTTTGTAATATATTTACAAAGCAAACTTCTCTAGCAGACTTCTCGAACTCTTCTTTGTAAATATATTACATAGCAGACTTCTCAAAGTCTGCTTTAATCGGAATAAATCTCTCTTTAAATGCAATAAACATTTTTTCTCACTGAAACATACTTCTCAGAGAAGTCTTCAAGGTTTATTCCTATGAAAGCAAATTTCTCCGATAAGTATGCTTTGATAGGAATAAAAATCAAAGACTTCGCGAATTTTTCTTTGGTGAGAAAAACAGTTTATTCTGGCTAAAGCATACTTCTCCGAAAAGTCTTCGGCGTTTATTCCGATCAAAGCATACTTCTCAGAGAAGTCTGCTTTGATAGGAATAAGCGTCGATTACTTCATGAAGTCTGCTTTGTTGAGAAAAATAGTTTATTCCGGCGGAATCAGACTTCTCCGAGTTGTCTTGGTTTATTCCGATCAGAACAAACTTCTCGGAGAAGTTTGCTTTGATAGGAATAAATATCGAATACTTCGCAAAGTTTGCTTTGGTGAGAAAAACAGTTTATTCCGGCTAAAGCAGACTTCTCCGAGAAGTCTTCGGCGTTTATTCCGATCAAACCATACTTCTCGGAGAACTCTACTTTGATAGGAATAAACGTCAAATATTCCGCGCAATGTGATTTGTTGAGAAAAACAGTTTATTCCGTCTGAAGCAAATTTCTCCGATAAGTTTTCGGCATTTATTCCGATCAAAGCAGACTTCTCAGAGAAGTCTGCTTCAGGCGGAATAAACTGTATTTCTCACCAAATCAGATTGCTCGAAGTCTGCGATATTTATTTCTATCAAAGGAAACTACTCGGAGAAGTCTGCTTTGATCGGAGTAATGATCGAAGGCTTCTCGGAGAAGTTTGCTTCAGCCATAAACTGTTTTTCTCCCCAAAGCAAACTTCTCTGAAAAGTCTTCGGTGTTTATTCCGATCAAAGGAGACTTCTCCGAGAAGTCTGCTTTGATAGGAATAAACGTCGCAGACTTCGAGAAGTGATGGGTTCACCATACTTTAATGCAAAGTCTGGTAGAGCAAAATAAATCCAAATCTGAAAAACTTGAACAAACCCATCAATGGAGTAAGCAGACCTACCCAAGTCCTTATCTTTTAGGGAGAAAATTAGCTTTTTAAAAGCTACTCTGCCCCATGGGTACCTCTCGAATACAGCGCGATTCATCACTAGTCTAGCATAGTTCACATTTGTGCATGCTCTACGATCACGAGCGTCAATGAAAGTCGCAAAAATGGCCAAATACCCCAACCTAATCCTATCATCACAAGACCAGGAACTACAATTTGAACAAGCCTCGACCAAATTCTGAATGCTAGGACCTTCACAAATATAGACCCAATCTTCTTCTAGAACAATCTCATCTCCATCGTGACTTCAATATCTGGCTCTTTAGCCAAACTATCATCATATTTGCAGTTCAACCCAGTCAAATGCTCAAACTCATTAAGGGAGAACCTTACCGGATTATCACCAACCAAACACCAAATCTCGCATTTGGCAATAGAGAAAAGCTGCAAGGTGAGCATGTGGTGCACAATCCTATAAGCCCATGTGAAATCCAACTTGTAGAATTTAGGGCATACACCGAGAGGAGAACTGCATAAGTACTCCCATTCATCGGCATGGTGAGCAGCCTCAAGTGCAGACATGAGCTCAGCATCTGAAGAATGATATCCGATGCTTTTATGTGGGGGTGGCTCAGTGTCTTTTGTAAAGAGGTGAAACATCAGGATATCTATGAAGGGAAAACGAAAGACCGTCAAACATCAACTAAAAACCGTCGAACATCAACTGAAACATGCAGATCTATGAATGGAAAACAAAAAAAATGTCAAACATCAACTGAAACATGCAAATCTACTCATACCGTCGTTGAGGAAAGAGAGGGCGTTAAGGGGGGGGGGGGGGAAGAGAGATACAGACAAAACCTTGCCGTGGGGCAAGAGAAAAAGAGACGGTGACAAGAGATAGATATGGGGCGAGAGAAAACCGAGAACCTTACCAAGAGAGATATGACGGAGAGAGAGCGAGAAAACCTTACCACGGTAGCGAGAAAGCCGGCGAGCGTTGAGAAAGACGGCAAACAGTGAGAAAGACGGCGACAGAGAAAGCGGCAGCGAGAAAGAGAGAAACATGTTTTTTTCGGCTTGAAAATAAGTGGTAAATTATTAGCGTTTTGGCTTATATACTTCTGGTAAAAATCGATTTGGTTAAACTGTCAAATCACTAAGAAATCATGATTTGATAAAAATTCCCGGTTTGCGTAGACTTCTCGAACTCTGCTTTGTAAAAAAACATACAAAGCACACTTCTCGAAATCTTCTTTGTAAAAAACATACAAAGCAGACTTCTCGAAGTCTGCTTTGTATTTTTACATAATCCTAAACTCTAAATTGAAGGAACCCAGTTTATTTACATTTAATTTCCGGTTTGGGCAAACTTCTCGAGAAGTTTGCTTTGATAAATCTACGACAACATCTGGAGAAGTCTGCGTAACCCTAAACCCTAAATAATAAGTTTCACTAAATGTGCGAAAGTTTTGTTAAAAATTGGATGAATATGTTAAGATAGTTAAGTAAATGCAAAAGTCAAATGACATTTCAAAAATTTTCTTTTAAAAATTTGTAAATCTAAATTTTCAAGTTTACCACATAATATTTCAAATTTTACCATGAATTCTCTAAACAAACATCAACTATTAACCTACAACACATAACAATAAAAACTAGCAAATATTTGATACAATTAGATCGACCAATCTCCTTATTTCTGAATTCATTATAACTTTTACGTGCTTTTGATCTATATAAAAATTGTGTTAATAACAATTTTTTTTAAAATATTTCATAATTATTATTTGATTTAGGTAATTTATTTACAAAGCATACTTCACTAAGTCTTCGAAGTTTATTACGATCAAACCAGACTTCTCCGAGAAGTCTGCTTTGATAGGAATAAACCTCGAAGGTCTGCTTTGGTGAGAAAAACAGTTTATTCCAATCAAAGTAGACTTTTGGGAGAATTATGCTTTTGTGAGAAAAACAGTTTATTCCAATCAAAGCAGACTTTTGGGAGAATTATGCTTTTGTGAGAAAACAGTTTATTACGATCAAAACAGATTTCCCGAAGTCTGCTTTGATAACAAAACAACATGCAGGGACTGAAACGTAATTAACATTTCGACATTATTTTTTAGACAAAAAGAGTGTTTAGTAATTTCTCCACCCTCATAGGTTACTTTTGCAAAAATATTTTCATGGGGGTTAGACTTGCATTTGCAGTCAACTTTTAGGTCATTTTTAGCAATTCTTAGTTATTGAAATTTATACAACTACTAAGGATGTTATCAGTCTTATATAATTCATAGTTTTCAACAAATTCTTATGATTAATGATTTAGGGTATTATTTGTGACTACTTTGCCACTACATTGCCACTACATTGGGAATGTGGTGGCAAATTGGTCACAGAAATAATATGTGGTCCCAAAGTTGTCGCTCATTTGCAATTGATTTGTGACCAATTTTGTATTAGTCATTATTTTAAAATGTTGTCGCAAATCAGTCATAAAATTTGCGACTGATTTGCGACCACCGTGAAAATAGTGGGAGTTGGATAAATTGGAGATGTCCGCACTAAATCGTCTGTAACTTTTGATTTAGAGTTCAGAATAACATGAATCCAATGCCCTCGTTAAGCTAGATCAATTTTGAATATTGTGACAAAATTTAAGAACGAAATAACTACGATAAAGCACCCAAGTAATCCAATCTATCCCAAACTTCATGAGGCCATGCATTATGAACAATTATAAGCCTTTACTCAAGGAAAACCAATGATTAGTTTTGAATGATCAGTTTAACTAGCAGATCGACTTGACATATCCGCAAAAAATCATCTTTAACTTTTGATTTAGAGTTCAAAATTACGTGAATCTAATGCCCACGTTAAGGTAGCTCAATTTTCCATATTGTGACAACATTTGAGACTAAAAGAGCCACGACAAAGCCTCCAAGTAATCCAATCTATCCAAATTACGCGATGTCATGCATTATGCTTCATTTATTAGCCTTTACTCAAGTAGCACCAATTATCAGTTTAGAATGAAAATTTTAATTGGCCGATCAACTTGATACTTACGCACTAAATCATCCATAACTTTTTCTGTAGAATTCAAAATTACACGAATCTAATGCCCACATTAAGATAGGTCAATTTTTTATATTGTGACAACATTTAAAACACAAAGAGCTATCACAAAGCCTTCAAGTAATCCAATCTATCATAAACTAGGCGATGCCATGCATTATGCTTCATTTATTGCTTTTACTCAAGTAGCACTAATGATCAATTTAGAATTATAATTTTCAAATTATCAGTTTAGAATTATCACTTTAATTAGCCGATCAACTTGACATGTCCTACTAAATTATCCGTAACTTTTGATTTATCACTACAAGAAAACAGCGTATTTCCGACGGCTGTATCCGTCGGAAATATGTCGGTAAAACGGTTTCTCGACTACTTTCCGATGAAAATAGTCCGTCGGGAATATTTCGTCGGAAATGCTCTTCCGTCGGGAAGGTATCGATAATTTCCGACGGATTAGCGATGAACCGTGCCATCGGAAAATTCCGACGGATGGTCGATGACATCATTCCGTCGGAATTAACCGACGGATCTGCGATGGTCCGGATACATCGGAAAATGCCGACGAATTTTCGAGGGCATTTTCCGATGACTTGTGCCGTTGGAAATATTGTCCGATGATATTTCCCGACGGTTTATAGCCGTCGGGATGTACCACATTTCCGACGACAGTAGCCGTCGGAAACACGAAATAATTGAAAAAATAAAAAAATTATTTTTTTAATATTTATATTTTTAAAATATTTAATTAAATAATTAAATATTTTAAAAATATAAATATTAAAAAAATATTTTTTTTATTTTTATTTTAATATTTAAATTAATATTACTAAAAATAATCATACAATTAATAAAAATAATATTATAAATATTAATATTATTAAACATTTATTTTAAATTACAAATTACAAAGGAGGAGCAGGAGGAGAAGGAGGAGAAAAAAAGTCATCAGGCAATTTATTTTTCATCATTTCTACAAAGTTTTTGAGATTATTCATCTCTATTTTCATGGACGCCATTTCTTCTTTTAACTGTTCATTTTCTTCGTTTCTAACTGTAGATGTTGCGCCACCAGTATCTGCAACTCTCCCGAGTCCTGGATGACGACCCTTTGAAAATGGTACTTCCTGTAAAAATAAGAAATATTATTAAAAAATTTAATAAAAATTATTATAATATTAATTATATATTTTTTTTAAAAAAAACTTACATCAAGAACGAGACGGTTAATCTCAGAACGCGGCAATTCAGCGACCAAAGATGAAGAACCAACTTGAGATTGCTGGGTTAGAATATCACTTTTTTTCTTTTTTACTTTTTCGATGATCTCACTAACGAGACCATCTTGGATACGACCAGTCTTTTTGTTTGTGTGGACGGCCTCGAGAAGTTGCAAGTGATCTGGAGGCGCTCCAATTTCTTGTGCCTAAAAATAAAAAAATTCTAAATTAATAATTTAAAAACTTTTAAATAATAATAAATAATTAATATAATAATTAATTTACCAATTGATCGGCTCGTTTGAGAAAACTAGTCGATCCGGCATTGTGAATATAAAGGCCTTTGCCTCCTCGGTCGCTCTTCCGGTTTCCCGAATTAGTTTTCGAGATAACCTCAGCGGTGGAAGATTCCCAATAACGAATAAAATCGTTCCAAACCGACTCATTCAACCCTCTTGGTTTATCTTTTCCCTTTTTCCATTTTTGTTTCCATTCGTTCATATGGCGGGAAAATTGTATTGCAGCCTCTTTTTCGAAAGCGTCTTCCACCAATTTTGTGTTCATGGGATCCCATGTAAATTCTTGCTACGAAATTTTAATATATATTACTAAAAAAATTATTATTAAAAAATATTTAAAATAATTATATATTTAAAGTTTAAATAACGTACCGCAAACGTCCTGAACCAAATCTGACGTTCTTCGTACGGAATATCTCGAAATTTGGTATATGATTTATTCAAAAGAGAATGAAGCATCTTTAAAGAGAAATCTGTCGTTCTCTCAGCACCAAAATCTCTAAGTTGAGTCAACATATAATTCCCGTCAAAAATAGGAGGTGGAGCATCAAAATTTTTTTTGTTTTTCCTAAACAATGTCGTGCTCCGGCGATATGGATCATCTTGTGGTAGAAATCGACGATGACAATCGAACCAACTAGTCTTTCGTCTGTGTTTCAGTTGGAACGCATCAGTATTATCTTGACAATATGGGCATGCTAATCTTCCATGCGTCGACCATCCTGATAACATACCATATGGTGGAAAATCACTTATCGTCCACATAAGTACAGCTCGCATCAAGAAGTTTTGTTGGTTGGAAACATCGAATGCTTCGACACCATTTTCCCATAATATTTTTAACTCATGAATTAGTGGCTGCAAGAAAATATCAAGCGATCGCTTAGGATGCTCTGGGCCAGGGACAAGAATCGTTAGAAATAAAAACTCTCGTTTCATGCACAAAGAAGGAGGCAAATTATAAGGTGTAACGATAACTGGCCACAACGAGTATTGCCTCCCATGCTTCCCAAAAGGATTGAATCCATCTGTAGATAACACGAGGTATACGTTTCTAGGCTCATATGCAAAACTAGGATAAACCTGTTGAAAATGTTTCCATGCTTCTGCATCCGAGGGATGCACAATTTCTCCATTCGAATTATGTTCTGCATGCCATCTCATAGGTTTTGCCGTGTGTTCAGATTGATATAACCTCTTTAACCTCTCTGTTAATGGCAAATACCACATCCGTTTATGCGGAATAGGTACTCTACCGCTTGTCTCTTGAAATCGAGGTTTGTGACAAAATCGACACTTCTTGCGGTTTTCATCATTTCTCCAATAGATCATGCAATTGTCAATACATTCATCGATCATCTGATATGGCAATCCAAGACCAGATACAAGTTTTTGAACCTCGTAATATGAAGCAGGTGCAATATTATCTTCAGGTAATATATCTCTAACAAAATCAGCTATCGCATTCACACAATCTTCAGGCAAGTTGAAATCCGTCTTTATCGTCATCAACCTGCTTGCAGCAGATAAAGGCGATAATCCATCTCTACATCCTTTATACAAAGGCTGCTTGGATGCATCTAACATATCAAAAAATTTCCGGGCTTCCATATTAGGTTCCTCTATTTTGCTAATATCTTCGATGTACGATTCTCTTTGTTCACGAAATGCATCATTCACCATCTGAACAGTACCTCCGTTTATATCAACTTCTGATGTCGGTTCCTCTACCCTAACATTAGTATTATCTATCCTTTTTGAAGTACTACCATAATATTGCATCGTTGCATCAGTTTCTCCATGTGAATACCAAATTTTGTAACCCGGCATAAATCCATTCCTATACAAATGATTACGTACTTCTCTAACAGAGATTAATCTATGATTTCGACATTTAATACACGGACAATACATTTTACCGTATTCCGATGTCATGCTATTCTTTGATGCAAATGTCATGAACTCTTCAACACCTTGCGCAAATTCATCAGTCAATTCTCCCGTGGTTGAATCATATCGAGGTTTATCCATCCACGATCGAAAATACTCAAAAGAACCCGAAGAACACATTTTTTAAAAAATTTTGGTTCTGTTAAAATTTTGAAGATCATAGCTTATTTATACTGAAAAATAGATATTATCACGATTTTTTAACAGATTATTAAGAATTATTAACAGATAATTACGAACCGTAAAAAGATTATTCTTGAGAATATTCTCTATTTCCGACGGAATTCCGACGATTACCGACCACAACCGGATATTCACGTATTTCGAATAAATCTTATCAAAATAAACCGACGGTTTTCCGACGGATGTCCGACCATCGACGGATAAACACACAATTTTAACAAGGTACGTATATTTCCGACGGATTTCCGACTGTATCCGACAATGGTCGGATTGTTCCGATGGCTTTCCGACGACCTCTACCGACGGATTCCCGATGGGCTATGAAATACATAATCCGTCACGAACTCGTCGGAATATTACCGACGTATCTGAAGCCGTCGGTAATATTCCGACGATTGCAAGAGGATATCCCGACGATTAGGATATCGTCGGAAATGCAACGGGTTACCGTCTGTTTTCACCATCGATTTACCGACGATCCCTACGGCGTCGGAAATTACCGACGGACCTCCGACGGTTTCAAATCCTTTGGTTATTTGTCGCTTATCCGTCGTAATGTCGTCGGAAAAGTCCGACGGTTTTTTGTCCGTCGGAAATGCCGTCGGAAATGTTAATGTTTTCTTGTAGTGTTAGAGTTCAGAATGACACCAATCCAACGCCCATGTTAAACAAGCTTAATTTTCAATATGGTGAAAAAATTGAGGTCCTAATTAGCTATGACCAAGTCTCCAAGTAATACAATTTGCGTGGTGCCATGCATTATGCTTCATTTGTAAACTTTTTGCTCAATGAGGACCAATGATCATTTTAGAATGATCAATTCAACTAACAGTAAACTTGACATGTATGCAAGAAATCGCGCGTAACTTTTGATTAAAATTTCCGAATGACATGATTCCAATGTCCATGTTAAGCTAGGTCAATATTCTATACTGAGACAACATTTAAAACCCAAAAAGTTACAAAAAGCCTCCAAGTAATCCAACCTATGATCAGTTTCGAATGATCATTTTAACTGGCCGATCAACTGGATATATCCGCCCTAAATCGTCTGTAACTTTTGATTTAAACTTTAGAATGACACTAATCCAACGCCCAAGTAAACCTAGCTCAATTTTCTTTATTGTGACAGAAATTAAGACCGAAATAACTACGCCAAAGCCTCCAATTAATCCAGTCTATCCCAAACTACGTGATGCCATGCACTAAGCTTCATTTGTAAACCTTTGCTAAATGAACACCAATGATCAGTTTAGAATGATGAATTTAACTAGCTGATAAACTTGCAATGTCCGAACTAAATCGTCCGTATGTTTTGATTTAGAGTTCAGAATGACACGAATGAAATACCCACGGTAAGCTATCTCACTTTTTATAATGTGGTAGAATTTAAGACCGAAATAGCTATGATAAAGCCTCTAACTAATCCAATCTCTCAAAAACTGTAGGATGCCATGCATAATGTTTCATTTGTAATCCATTGCTCAATGAGAACCAATGATCAGTTTAGAATTTTCATTTTAACTAGCAGATCAACTTGTCATATGCGCACGAAATCGTGTGTAACTCTTGATTTAAAGTTCAGAGTGACATGAATCCAACCACCAATTAAAGCAAGTTCAATTTTCTATATTGTGACAAAATTTAAGATCAAAACAGCTACAAAAAAGCCTCTAAGTATTCCAATATATCCTAAATTGCGTGATGCCATCATTATGCTTCATTTTTGAACATTTGCTCAATGAACACCAATCATCAGTTTAGAATGATCAACTTAACTAGCCGATAAAATTGAGAAGTTCGCACTAAGTCGTTCGTAAATTTTGGTTTCGAGTTCAGAACGACACTAATCCAATGCCCACGTTAAGCTAGCCTAATTTTCTATATTGTGATAAAATTAAAGACCGAGATAGCAAAGATAAAACCTCCAAATAATCCAATCAATCCCAAACTGCGTGTTGCCATGCATTATGCTTCATATGTAATCCTTTGCTACATGAGCACCAATGATCAGTTTCGGGTGATCATTTAAAATGGCCGATCAACTTGACATATCCGCATTATATCGTCTATAAGTTTTGATTTAGATTTCAGAATGACACGAATCTAACGCCCAAGTAAAGATAGCTTAATTTCCTGTATTGTGACAAAATTTAGAACCAAAATAGCTACGCCAAAGCCTCCTATTAATCCAATCTATTCCAAACTGTGTGATGCCATGCACTATGCTTCATTTGTAAACCTTTGCTCAATGAACACCAGTGATCAGTTTAGAATGTTAAATTTCAGTAGCTGATAAAATTGAGTTGTCCACACTAGTTTACAGTTCAGAATGACACAAATCAAATGCCCACAATAAGCCAGCTCAATTTTTTAAATTGTGGCAGAATTTAAGACCGAAATTGTTACGATAAATCCTACAACTAATCCAATCAATCCAAAACTGTGTTATGCCATGCATTATTCTTCATTTGCAATCCTTTGCTCAATGAGCACCAATTATCAGTTTAGAATGATCATTTTAACTACCCTATCAACTTGTCATGTTCGCACCAAATCATCCGTAACTTTTGATTTAGTTCTGAGTGACAAGAATCCAACGACCAATAATAGCAAGCTCAATTTTCTATATTGTGACAAAATTTAAAACGAAAATAGCTACGACAGAGCTGCTAAGTAATCCAATCTATCCCAAACTCCGTGATGCCATGCATTATGCGTCATTTATACGTCTTTACTCAGTGTGCACCAATGATCAGTTTAGAATGATTATTTTTACTAATATCAACTTGAGATGTCCACACTAAATCGTTTTTAACTTTTGACTTAGAGCTCAATATGACATGAATCTAATGCCCACGTTAAACCAGCTCAATTTTTCATATTGTGACAACATTTGAGACTGAAAGAGCTATGACAAAGCCTCCACGTAATCCAATGTATCCCAAACTGCGTAATGCCATGCATTATGTTTCATTTATATGCTTTTACTCAAGAAGCGCCAATGATCAATTTAGAATGATCATTTTAAGTGGTCGATCAAGTTGACATGTACACACTAAATCAACTGTAACTTTTGATTTAGAGTTTAAAATGACACGAATCCAACGCCCACGTTAAGTTAGCTCAATTTTCTATATTGTGAAAGCATTTGAGACTGAAAGAGCTACCACAAAGCCTTCAAGTAATCCAATCCATCCTTAACTGCGTGATGCCATGCATTATGCTTGATTTATAAGCCTTTACTCAAGGATCACTCGTGATCAGTTTAGAATGATCAATTTAGAATGATCAATTTAACTAGTCGATAAACTTGAGATATCTGCATTAAATCGTCAAGAACTTTTAATTTAAAGTTAAGAATGACACGAATCCAGTGCCCATGTTAAGCTAGCTCAATTTACAATAATGTGATAGAATTTTAGACATAAATAGCTAAGATAGAGCCTCCAAGTAATCCAGTCCATCCAAAACCGAGTGATGCCATGCATTATACTTCATTTGTAATCCTTTGCTCAATGAGCACCAATGAATAGTTTAGAATGATCATTTTAACTAGCCGATCAAATGTCATGTGCGCGCTAAACCATCCCTTACTTGTGATTTAGAGTTCATAATGACACGAATCCAATGGGCACGTTAAGCTAGCTCAATTTTCTATACTATGACAAAACTTAAGACAAAAATAGCTACGACAAAGCCTGCAAGTAATCTAATTGATCCCAAACTGCATGATACTATGCATTATACTTCATTTGTAATCCGTTGTTCGATGAGTATCAATGATCATTTTAGAATGATCGTTTTAACTAGCCGATCAATTTGACATACCCGCACTAAATCATCCATAACTTTTGATTTAGATTTCAGAACGACATGAATCCAACGACCAAGAGTAAAGCTAGCTCAATATTCTATATTGCGACAAACTTTAAGACTGAAATAACAACGCCAAAGCTTCCAAGCAATCCAATATATCCCAAACTGCGTGATGCCATGCACTCTGCTTCATTTGTAAATCTTTGCTCAATGAACACCAATGATCAGTTTAGAATGATCAATTGAACTAGCCGATAAATTTGAGATGTCCACACAAAATTGTCCGTAACTTTTGATTTAGAGTTAGGAATGAAACGAATCCAATGCCTACTTTAAGCTAACACAATTTTCTATATTGTGATAGAATTTAAGACCGAAATAACTACAATAAAGCCTCCAAGTAATCTAATCAATCCAAAACTGCATGATGCCATGCATCATGCCTCATTTGTAATCCTTTGCTCAATAGGCACCAATGAACAATTTGGAATGATAATTTCAACTAGCTGATCAACTTGTCATGTGCCCACTAAACCGTCTGTAACTTCCGATTTAGAGTTTGGAGTGTCATGAATCCAACGCCCAAGTAAACCTTCCACAATTTTCTATATTGTGAGAAAATTTAAGACCAAAATAGCTACGACAAAGCCTATACGTAATCTAATCTATCCCAAACTACGTGATGCCATGCATTATGATTCATTTATATGCCTTTACTCAATGAGCACCAATGATCAATTTAGAATTATTATTTTAAGTAGCTGATCAACTTGACATGTCTGCACTAAATCATCTTTAACTTTTGACTTGGAGCTCAAAATGACATGAATCTAATGCCCACGTTAAGCTAGCTCAATTTTCCGTATTGTGGCAATATTTGAGACTGAAAGAGCAATGACAAAGGCTCCAAGTAATCCAATGTACCCCAAACTGTGTGATACCATGCATTATGCTTTATTTATAAGCCTTTACTCAAGAAGAACCAGTGATCAGTTTAGATGATCATTTTAACTGGCTGATCAACTTGACATGTTCACACTAAATCGATCATAACTTTTGATTTAGAGTTCTTAATGACACGAATTCAATACCCACGTTAAGCTAGCTCAATTTTCTATTTGTGAAAACATTTGAGACTGAAAGAGCTAATGGAAATCCTTCACGTAATCCAATATATGCTAAACTGTGTGATGCCATGCATTATGCTTCATTTCTAAACCTTTACTATTCAAGGGCAGTAATGATCAATTTAGAATGATCAGTTTCGAATTATCACTTTAACTGGCTGATCAACTTGAAATTTCCGCTCTAAATCATCTATAAATTTTGATTTAGAATTCAGAATGACACGAATCCAATGCCCACGTTAAGCTAGCTCAATTTTCCATAATGTGACAAAACATAAGGCAAAAATAGGTACGATGATAACTCCAAGTAATCCAATCTATCCCAAACTGCATGATGCCATGCATTATACTTCATTTGTAATCCTTTGCTCAATGAGCAACAATGATAATTTTAACCGGCCGATAAACTTGACATGTCCGCACTAAATCATCCGTATTTTTTTATTTAGATTTCAGAAAGTCACGAGTGCAACACCCAAGTAAATCTAGCTCAATTTTATATATTGTGACAAAATTTAAGACCGATGACAAGGCCTTTAAATAATCCAATCTATCCCAAACTGTGTGATGCCATGCATTAGGCTTTATTTGTAAGCCTTTGTTCAAAGACCTCCAATGATTAGTTTAAAATGATCAATTTAACTACCCGATAAACTCGAGATGTCCATTCTAAATCATCTATAGCTTTTAATTTGGAGTTTAGAATGATACGAATCTAATGCCCACATTAAGCTGGCTCAATTTTCTATATTGTGACAAAATTTAAGACCAAAATAGCTACAACGAAGCTTCCAAGTAATCTAATCTACCCGAACTAAGTTATGTCATGCATTATGCTTCATTTGTAAACCTTTGCTCAATGACAACCAGTGATCTGTTAAGAATGATCAATTTAACTAGCCGATAAACATAATATATCCGCACTAAATCGTCCATAACTTTTGATTTAGATTTCAGAATGACACGAATCCAACGCCCATGTAAAGCTAGCTCAACGTTTTATATTGTGACAAAAATTAAGACAAAGATCGCTACGACAAAGCCTCCAAGTAATCCAATCCATCCTGAACTGCATGATGTCATGAATTCTGCTTCATTTATAAGCCTTTACTCAAGGAATACTCGTGATCAGTTTAGAATTATCAGTTTAACTGGCCGATCCACCTGACATGTCTGCTCTAAATCGTTTGTAACCTTTTTTAAAGTACAGAAAATGACACGAATTCAACACCCAAGTAAAGCTAGCTCAATATTCTATATTGTGACAAACTTTAAGACCGAAATATCTATGCATGGCCTCCAAATAATCCAATCTATCCCAAGTTGCATGATGTCGTGCATTAGGCTTCATTTGTAAGCCTTTGCTCAATGAACACCATTGATCAGTTTAGAATGATCAATTTAACTATCCGATAAACTTGAGATGTCCGCACTAAATCGTCTGTAGCTTTTAATTTAGAGTTCAGAATTATACGAATCCAATGCCCACATTAAGCTACTTCAATTTTCTATATTGTGACAAAATTTCAGACCAAAATAGCTGCGACAAAGCTTCCGAGGAATCCAATCTATCCCAAACTAAGTAATGTCATGCATTATGCTTCAGTTGTAAACTTTTGCTCAATGACAACCAATGATCGGTTTAGAATGATCAATTTAACTAGCGGATACACATGACATGTCCGCACTAAATCGTCTGAACTTTTGATTTAGATTTCAGAATTACACGAGTCTAACGCACATGTAAAGCTAGCTCAATGTTTTATATTGTGACAAAATTGAAGACTGAGATAGCTACAACAAAGCCTCCAAGTAACCCAATCTATCCTAAATAGCATGATGTCATGCATTATGCTTCATTTTTACATCTTTACTCCACGAGCACCAATGATCAGTTTAGAATACTCATTTTAACTAGCTCATCAACTTGACATGCCCACAAAAAATCTTCTATAACTTTTGATTTAGAGGTCAAAATGACATGAATCCAACGCCCTGATTAAGCTAGCTCAATTTTCCATTTGGTAACAACGGCCGAGACTAAAAGAGCTACGAAAAAGCCTCCCAGTAATCCTATGTATCAAAAGCTGCATGATGCCATGCGTTATGCTTCATTTATAAGCATTCACTCAAGGAACACCAATGATAAGTTTAGACTGATCATTTCATCCGACCAATCAATTTCACATGTAGGCACAAAATCGTCCATAACTTTTGATTATTTCAAAATGACATTAATCCAACGCCCACATTAAGCTAGCTCAGTTTTCTATATTGTGACAACAATTGAGACTGAAAGAGCTACCACAAAGCCTTCAAGTAATCCAATCTATCCTAAACTGCGTGATGCTATGCATTTCGCTTCATTTATAAGCCTTTACTCAGGGAGAATAGAGTCATCAGTTTAGAATTATCACATTAACTGGCCGATAAACTTGACATGTCCGCACTAAATTGTCAGTAACGTTTGATTTAGAGTTCAGAATGACATCAATTCAGCGCCCACGTAAAGCTAGCTCAATTTTCTATATTGTGACAACAATTGAAATTGAAAGAGCTACCACAATGCTTTCAAGTAATCCAATCTATCCTAAACTCTGTGATGCCATGCATTATGCTTTTTATGGCCTTTATTCAAGGAGCACTAATAATCAGTTTTGAATGATACCTTTAGCTGGCCGATCAACTTGACATGTCCACAATAAATCATCCGTAATTTTTGATTTAGAGTTCAGAATGACACGAATCCAATGCCCAAGTAAAGCTATTTCAATTCTCTATATTGTAACAAAATAATACCAAATAGCTATGATAAGGCCTCCAACTAATCCAATGTATCCCAAACTGCATGATGCCATGCATTACGCTACATTTGTAAGTCTTTGCTCAATGATCACCAATGATCAGTTTAAAATGATCAATTTAACTATCCGATAAACTTGAGATGTCTGCACTAGATCATACGTACCTTTTGATTTAGAGTTCAGAATAACACGAATACAATGCGCACGTTAAGCTAGCTCAATTTTCTATATTGTGACAGAAGTTAAGACCAAAATAGCTACGATAAAGCATGTAAGTAATCCAATAAATCCTAAACTGGATGATGTCATACTTTATGCTTCATTTGTAATCCTTTGCTCAATGAGCACCAATGAAAAGTTTAGATTGATCATTTTAAATAGCCAATTAACTTGTCATGTGCGCACTGAATCGTATATAACTTTTGATTTAGAGTTCAGAGTGACACGAATCCAATGCCCAAGTAAAGCTTGCTCAATTTTCTATATTGTGACAAAATTTAAGACCAAAATAGCTACGACAAAGTCTCTAAGTTATCCAATCTATCCTAAACTGCGTGATGCCATGAATTATGCTTCATTTATACACCTTCACTCAATGAGCACCATTGATCAATTTAGTATGATTATTTTAACTAGCTGATCAACTTGACATGTCCGCACTAAATCATTTTTAACTTTTGACTTGGAGCTCAAAATGACATGAATCTAATCCCCACGTTAAGCTAACTAATTTTCCGTATTGTGACAACATTTTAGACTGAAAGACCTATGACAAAGCTTCCAAATAATCCAATGTATCCGAAACTGCGTGGTGGAATGCGTTATGCTTCATTTATAACCATTTACTCAAGAAGCACCAATGATCAGTTTTGAATGATCATTTTAACTGGGTGATACAATTGAAATGTACGCACTAAATCGTCCGTAAGCTTTGATATAGAGCTCAAAATGACACAAATCCAACACCCACCTTAAGCTAGCTATATTTTTTGTATTCTGAAAACTTTCAAGACTGGAAGAGCTACCACAGAGCATTCATGTAATCCAATCTATCCTAAACTGCGTGATTCCATGCATTTTGCTTCATTTATAAGCCTTTACTCAATGAGCACTACGGATCAGTTTAGAATGATCACTTTAACTGTCCGTTCCACTTGATATGTCTGCTCCATATGGTCCGTAACTTTTGATTAGGAGTTCCGAAAGACACGAATCCAACGCCAAGTAAAGCTAGCTCAATTTTCTTTATTGTGAAAAAAGTTTAATACCAAAATAGCTACGACAAGGCCTCCAACTAACCCAATCTGTCCCAAACTGCGTGATGCCATGCATTAGGCTTCATTTGTAAGCCTTTTCTCAAGGAGCACCAATGATCAGTTTAGTATGATCCATTTAACTATCCTATATACTTGAGATATCTACACTAAATCGTCCGTCACTTTGATTTAGAGTTCAGAGTCACAAGAATCCAATGCCCACGTTAAGCTAGCTCAATTTTCTATATTGTGACAGAAGTTCAGACCGAAATAGCTACTATAAAGCCTCCAAGTAATCCAATCAATCCAAAAATGCATGATGCCATGCATTACGCTTCATTTGTAATCCTTTTCTCAATGAGCACCAATGAAATGTTTGTCATGATCATTTTAAGTACCCGATTAACTTGTCATGTGCGCACCAAATCATCCGTAACTTTTGATTTTGAGTTTAGAATGACACGAATCAAACGCCCAAGTAAAACATGCTCAATTTTCTATATTGTAACAAAATTTAACCCCGAATTAGCTACAAAAAGCCTCTAAGTATTCTAATATATCCCAAACTTCGTGATGTCATGCATTATGCTTCATTTATACGCCTTTACTAAATGAGCACCATTGATCATTTTAGAATGATTATTTGAACTAGCTGATCAATTTGACTTGTCCGCATTAAATCATCTTTAACTTTTAGCTTGAATCTCAAAATGACATGAATCTAATTCCCAAGTTAAGCTAACTTAATTTTCTATATTGTGACAACATTTGAGACTGAAAGAGATACGACAAAGCCTCCAAGTAATCAATGTATCCCAAACTGCGTGATGGCATGCATTATATTTCATTTGTAAGCATTTACTCAAGAAGCACCAATGATAAGTTTAGAATGATCATTTTAGTTCGCCGATCAACTTAATGTGTCACAACGAGAAAACAAGGCTTTTGCGACCATAGACTGTGGCTTCGTCGCAAATTTTTGTGATCACAAATTAGGAGCACTTTTGTGACTGATTTGCAACCACAATAATAGTGGTACATTTTGCGACAGATTTGCTCCAAATATCGGTCCATCTATTTGCAACTACTTTGTGGCTGGTTTGTAGTAACAAATTTTGCGACCACTTTTCCATTACATCAATGGTTACAAAATCACTTTGCGACCACTTTGCGACTACGGACATAATGTACTCGCAAATCAGCAACAAACTTTTGTGACTGATTTGCGACCACGTCTTTCACTTTGATAGCTACGACATTGTATCCGTAGTCGAAAATCTGTAACAAATATATAGGACTGATTTGCGACTAATTTGCGATTACAGCCGAATTAGTTTGAAAAAAAATAATAATTAACTAAATTTTTTTGAAATTAAAATTAAAAATTACTATTTTATTTTAAAATAATAATTTTAAATTTTAATTTCAAAATATTGGAATTAATTATTATTTAAAAGAAATTAAATATTACTATTAATTAATAATGAATATAATTTTTAATATTATTTATAAATATTTTATTTAAATAAAATGTTTTGTAATTATAAATATTATTATAATTAAATAAGAAATAATTTCTATTAATTAATTAATTTATAAAATAAAAAGAAATTATAAAAAATAATAAATTTTATTAAAAAAATTCAAAAGAAAATAAATCTAATTATCCGGAGGCGGAATTAATAATCGGATGGCAAAAATGCTGATGTAGTGTTCGATGGTTCACTTGCGGCATCGTATCCCACATAAAAGACATGAAAGCGGGATTTGTCCGTTGGAAATACCCGACGAGCTTCTCCAAGTTGTTAGTTGTTTTCTGGTTTTCCTTTTGGACTTCCTGCATCCTCCGATTCGCTTCCAAAATCTGCGCATTTTGTTCTTCAATACGTATATTACATGCGTTTTGTTCTTTGATATGTCGCTGCACGGCTAAGCGTTGATCCTTAAGCGCAACAAAGTCGGAGGTAGTGGATTGGAAGCCACTACACATCCCCGACCCGTGCATGCAGTTCAGCCTACCAAGTCCGTAAAGATGGGCTCGATCATTCGCAACGGAGAACTACAAAAAATTAATAAAAAGAATAGAATAATTATATTAAATTTAGTGTATATCAAAAAAAAATTTAAAATTTTTTTTACCTGAATGAAGATCTTATTCTTCTCATCTTGGGTGAGCTTTATTCAGCAAGATGTACCGTCGGACGTTTCAGTTACATCGACCTCCACGATCGCCATCTTTTATTGGATGTTTCGTTCATATGATTCACCGATTTGTTTATCTTTCAAATCGTCATACGAACCATCCTGCCGAGTGTGAGTCATTAGAAAGACCTTACCAATTGAGACCGGTCGTCCCAAATTATTTTCTTAAATATTTAAATAAATTATTAATACATAACAATTAAATTTAAATTTAAATTAAATATTTTTAAGTACCTACCATTCCCTGTTGGATCTGGATGTAACATTTTTGCCCTGACAAATGCTTATGCAGACCTAGGCCATCCCGAGAGGAGTTGCGGTTATTGGACGATTTGCTACTTCTCTCATTTGACGTTTCTGTTTCCTAGTAGTGTGTCATAGTTTTGTACAGACTTGGAGAAATCCACCTGGGACGTTTGCCAGTTGTATGAACTGTGCTCACCATCCATTTCATCCGTCTTACACAGACGGAGTCAAACTCCTTTCGTACCACCAAGGTGATCACAGGATCCCAGGTGTACGATTGCGTGCAAATTTAAAAAATATAATCAATTTTAGTAATTATTAAATTTTATTAAATAAAACATTTTGAAAAAATATACTTACCACAAATTCGATAAAGTATTTTTCTTGTCGTTACGACCGTCCAACGGTAGTAAGGGCCGTCAAATTTTTTTTCAATATTTTTGAAATTTGACGGGTTATTGTCCCTTTGACCCGGTCAAACCTAATTAATGAAATATATAAAATATAAGCATCTTAAATGCACATTGACCTCTTCCTCCTCATGCTCATAGGCTTCCTGAAACCGAGGAGTCAGATCGGTTTCAGGAAACGAGTGAGGGGTGAAGGTGTATTGTGGAGGGAGGCGGGATGCCACTCTATAAGTAGCGGGTGAGGGGTTCGAGGAGGCCGAAGAGTTACCACGACCGGAAGACGATGGGATTTGTCGTCTTCCACGACCTCTCATCGACCTAGTGCTACTTGTCATTGGATATTGGGAGTTTGAGAGAGTTTTAGGTGTTTGAGAGAGATTTAGGTGTTTGAGAGAGTTTCAGAAAGTAGGAAGTTTTGTGTGAAGTGTAAAAATGAGGGAAAAGAGTTATGTATTTATAGGAAATATTTGAGACCACGTATGTAGTCGCAAATTAGTGGCAAACTAGGAAATTAAATAGGTGGTCGCAAATTACTCGCAAATTTGCGGCTGATTTGCGACCACCAATTAATTTGGTGTGAGTTGGAAAATCTTAAAACTTTCAAACTCCCACCAAATTAAATGGTGGTCGTAAATCAGACGCAAATTTGCGACCACGTATTTAAAGTCTATAAAATAACCCATGGTCGCAAATCAGTCGTTATTTTGCAACTGATTTGTGATAACCAGTACATCCGGTGGGAGTTGAAAATTTTCAAGAATTTTCATCTCCCACCATTTTCACGGTGGTCGCAAATCAGTCGCGAATTTGAGACTGATTTGCGACTACGGGTTATTTTTGTGACCAATTTGCCACCACATTCCTAATGTAATGGCAATGTGGTGGCAAAGTAGTCACTATTAATATCCTAAACCCTAAATTATATGATTTTGTGGAATACTATGAACTATATAAGATTGATAACATCATTAGAAGTTGTATAAACTTTATTTAGTAAACAACAACATTTGATTTTTCTAACATTTCAAATGTATACAAATTAAATGTTTATAACATTTACATCAACACAAATATGATTTTTTTTATATATGGCCACCTATAATGGTTAGTACTTACCTAGAAATGAAAAAATAAGTTGTAAATGTGAAAAATAGATAGAGAAAATGTAAATTTATCCTATGTAGTGGCAAAGTGGTCCCTATTTTGCGACCAATTTGCGACCACAGTAGAAATTTAGAACCCGTGGTCGCAAATTGGTTGCAAATTCGCGACTGATTTGCGACCATAGATTATTTTTCTGAGAAATTTTCTACCAGATTACCAATGTAATGGCAGTGTGGTGGCAAAGTAGTCACAATTAATACCATAAACCCTAAATTATATGATTTTGTTGAATACCATGAATTATATAAGATTGTTAACATCATTAGGAGTTGTAGAAACTTCAGTTACTAAGTAAACAACTACGTTTGACAAATTTACTAAATTTGCATATCATTTACCTAAAACACATAACACATCCCTTAACCTTATACCTCTTAAATACAATTCAAATTTTTTTTACATTTACATCAACACAAATATGATTTTGTTTATATTTGATCACCTATAATGGTTAGTACTTACCTACAAATGCAAAAATAAGTTGTAAATGTGAAAAAGACATAGGGAAAATATAAATTTACCCTATGTAGTTGCAAAGTGGTCGCTATTTTGCGACCAATTTGTGACCACAATAGAAATTTTGAACCCGTTGTCGTAAATTGGTCGCAAATGTGCGACTGATTTGCGACCACAAATTATTTTTGTGACCAATTTGGCACCATATTACCAATGTAGTGGCAAATGGTGGAAAAGTAGAAAAATTAATGTTCCAAAACCTAAATTATATGTTTTTGTGTGAATAATATGAATTTTATAAGATTGATAACATCATTACGAGTTGTACAAAAAACTTCAATTCAAAACAAAAATATTTTACAAAAATATATTACATCTCTTCCTCCTCATCATCATGTGAAGATGAAATATTACACTGAACTTCATCTTCTAGTTCGGAATCTTCAACATCGAAATCAATTTCTTCAGTATGATTAACTCTATCAACCAAATGATCCACTTCAATCTCTTCAACCACCGTTAGCTCTTTATCATTTTCTTGTTGCAAAAGGCCAATCTTTTTTTTTGTTTTTGTATTTCCCCAAAATGTTAGATATGGGATTAACTTTGAGAACACTGAGCCATGTTTGTTATGATGATGATTTGGTGTACGGATAAGGAATATAACAAACTTGATTTGCTTGAGAGGCTACAGGACATCATAATTAATAAAATATAAATTAGTTAGTTAATTATATAAACAAATTGTTTATATAATTTTACGTACGTAATATATATAAATTAACCTATAGTAATAGTTAATTATTTACGTACCTAGAATAAATGGTTCGTATTTGTAGTATTTCCCTGAAGATAACACATCAAGGATGCCAACTTTCTGACTTCCAAGTTCCTTTCAAAAGTATAGGATCTATCCAATCTATCCCTAGCTGTATGATGCTATGCATTATGCTTCATTTGTAATCCCTTGCTCAATGAACACCAATGATGTGTTCAGAATGATCATATTAACTAGCCGATCAACATGTCATATCCGCACTAAATCATCCATAACTTTTGATTTAGGGTTCAGAGTACACGAATCCAATACCAAAATAAAGCTAGCTCAATTTTCAATATTGTGTCAAAATTTAAGACTGAAATAGCTATGACAAATCCTCCAAGAAATCCAATTTATCCCAAACTGTGTGATGCCATGTATTATGCTTCATTTATAAGCCTTTACTCAAGGAGCATGAATGATCCGTTTAGAATGATCATTTTAACTAGCTGGTCAACTTGATATGCCCGCAATAAATCATTTTTAACTTTCGATTTCGAGCTCAAAATGACGTGAATCCAACGCCCCCGTTAAGATAACTCAATTTTCCATATTGTGACAACATCTGACTGAAAAGCTAGACAACTGCTTAGAGTAATCAAATGTATCCCAAACTGCGTGATAGCATGAGTTATGCTTCATTTATAAGCCTTTACTGAAGGAGAACCAATGATCAATTTAGAATGATCATTTTAACTAGCAGCTCAACTTGTCATGTCCGCACTAAATCATCCGTAAATTTTGATTTAGAGTTCAGACTACACGAATCCAACGCCCAAGTAAAGATAGCTCAATTTTCTATATTGTGACACAAATTTAAGACCAAAATAGCTACAACACATCCTCCAAGTAAACCAATCTATCCCAAACTGTGTGATGCTATGCATTATACTCAATGAGCACCAACGATCAGATTGGAATAATCATTTTAACTAGATGGTCAGCTTGAAATGTCCGCACTAAGTCATCTTTAACTTTGATTTAGACCTCAGAATGACATGAATCCAATGCCCACATTAATCTAGCTCAATTTTCCATAGTATGACAACAACTGAGACTGAAAGAGTTGCGAAAAAGCTTTTAAGTAATCCAATCTATCCCAAACTACGTGAGGCCATGCATTATGCTTCATTTATAAGCCTTTACCCAAGGAGCACCAATGATAAGTTTAAAACACCAGAATAAATGGAGTTTTCCAAAAAAAACCTGGTAGTGGAATGATCATTTTAACTGGATGATCAACTTGACATGTATGCACTAAATCGTTCATGCCTGTTTATGAAAAGTTAAAAATGGCACGAATCCAACACCCACGTTAAGCTAGCCCAATTTTCTATAATGTGACAATATTTGAGACTGAAAGAGATAGCACAAAGCCTTCAACTAATCCAATCTATCAGCGCGATGCCATGCATTATGCTTCATTTATAAGACTTTACGCAAGGAGAACCAATGATCTGTTTAGAATGATCATTTTAACTGGCTGATTATTTTGACATGTTCGCACTAAATTGTTCTTGCCTTTTCATGTAGACTTAAGAATGGCATGAATCGAACGCCGACGTTAAGCTACCCCAATTTTCTATACTGTGACAACATTTGAGACTGAAGAGATACCACAAATACATCAAGTATGCCAATCTATCCTAAAGTCCGCGATGCCATGCATTATGCTTCATTTATAACCCTTAACGCAAGAAGCACCAATGATCAGTTTAGAATCATTATTTTAACTTGCTGATTAATATAAAATGTCCGCACTAAATCGACCGTAATTTTTGATTTAGGGTTCATAATAACACAAATCCAATGCCCACGTTAAACTAGCTCAATTTTCTATAGGGTGACAAAATTTAAGACTGAAATAGCTACGAAAAAGCACCCGTGTAATCAATCAATCCTAAACTGACTGATGCCATGCATTATGCTCCATTTATAAACCCTTACTCAAGGAGCACCAATGATCAGTTTAGAATGATCAATTTAAATATATGCTGAACTTGACATGTCCACACTGAATCGTCTTTAACTTTTGATTTAGAGCTCAAAATGACATAATTCCAACGCCCACGTTAAACAAGCAGAATTTTCCATATTGTGACAACATTTGAGACTGAAAGAGCTACACAAAGCCTCACAGTAATGCCATCCATCCCAAACTTCGTGATGCCATGCATTATGCCTCATTTATAAGCCTTTACTCAAGCAGTCTCACTGATCAGTTTAGAATGATCACTTTAACTGGCTAATCAACTTCATATGTCTGCACTAAATCATCCAGAACTTTTGAATTAGAGGTCCGAATGAAACGAATCCAATGAGCACGTTAAGCTAGATCAATTTTCTATATTGTGACAAAATTTGAGACTTAATGAGATAACACAAAGCCTTCAAGTAATCAAATATATCCTAAACTGCATGATACCATGCATTATGTTTCATTAGTAATCCTTTGCTCAATGAGCACCAATGATTAGTTTAGAATGATCATTTTAACTACACGATCAACCTTACATAACCGCACTAAATGGTCTTTAACTTTTTATTTAGAGCTCAAAACGACATGAATCTTACGCCCACAATAAGCTAGCTCAATTTTCCATATTGTGACAACATTTGATAGTGAAAGAGCTGCGACAATGCCTTGAAATAATCCAATCTATCCCGAACTGTGTGATCCCATGTATTATGCTTCATTTATAAGCCTTTACGCAAGGAGCACCAATGATAAGTTTATAATTATCATTTTAATTGGCAGATCAACCTGACATGTACGAACTAAATTGTTCATCCCTTTTTATGTAGAGTTAAGATAGACACGAATCCAACGCCGGCTTTAACCTAGCCCAATTTTCTATATTGTGACAATATTTGAGACTGAAAGAGATACTACAAAGCCTTAAGTAATCCAATCTATCCTAAAATGCACGATGTCGTGCATTATGCTTCATTTATAAGCCTTTACGCAAGGACCACCAATGATTAGTTTAAAATGATCATTTTAACTGGCTGATTAATTTGACATGTCCGCATTAAATCGTCCGCAAGTTTTGATTTAGAGTTCATAATGACACGAATCCAACGTCCATGTTAATCTAGCTCAATTTTCTATATAGTTACAAAATTTAAAACTGAAATAGCTAAGTAAAGCCTCCATGTAATCCAATATATCCCAAACTGACTAATGCCATGCGGTATGCTCCAATTATAAGCCCTTACTAAAGGAGCACCAATAATCAGTTTAGAATTATCATTTTAACTAGCTGATCAACTTAACATGTCTGCACTGAATCGTCTTTAACTTTTGATTTAGAGCTCAAAATGACATGAATCCAATGCCCACGTTAAGGTAGCTGAATTTTCCATATTGTGACAACATTTGAGACTGAAAGAGCTACACAAAGCTTCAAACTAATGCCATATATCCCAAACTGTGTGATGCCAAGCATTATGGTTCATTTATAAGCCTTTACTCAAGGAGCGCAACTGATCAGTTTAGAATGATCATTTTAACTGGCCGATCAACTAACATTGTCGGTAACTTTTGAATTAGATTTCAGAATTACATGAATCCAACGCGGACGCTCAGCTAGCTCAATTTTCTATATTGTGGCAACATTTGAGACTTAATGCGATACCACAAAGCCTTCAACTGATCCAATATATCCTAAACTGCATGATACCATGCATTATGCTTCATTTGTAATCCTTTGCTCAATGAGCACCAATGATCAGTTTAGGATGATCATTTTCACTAGCCGATCAACTTGTCATGTCCAAACTAAATCCTCTGTAGATTTTTATTAAGAGTTTATAGTTGAGGAATCCAATGCCCAAGTAAAGCTAGATAAATGTTCTATATTGTAACAAAATTTAACACCGAAATAGCTACGACAGACCCCCCCCCCCCCCAAGTAATCCAATCTATCCCAAACTTCGTGATGCCATTCATTATGCTTCATTTGTAATCCTTTACTCAATGAGACCAATGATCAGTTTATAAAGATAATTTTAACTAGCCGATAAATGTGTCATGTCCACAATAAATCGTCTATAACTTTTGATTTCTAGTTCAGAGTACACGAATCCAACACGGACACTAAGCTAGCTCAATTTTCTATATTGTGACAACATTTGAGAGTTAATGCGATACCACAAAGCCTTCAACTGATCCAATATATCCTAAACTGCATGATACCATGCATAATGCTTCATTTGTAATCCTTTGCTCAATGAGCACCAATGATCAGTTTAGGATGATCATTTTAACTAGCCGATCAACTTATCATGTCTGCACTAAATCCTCTGTAGATTTTTATTAAGAGTTTAGAGTTTAGGTATCCAACACCAAAGTAAAGCTAGATAAATGTTCTATATTGTAACAAAATTTAAGACCGAATAGCTACGACAGACCCCCCAAGTAATCCAATCTATCCCAAACTTCATGACACCATTCATTATGCTTCATTTGTAATCATTTACTCAATGAGACCAATGATCAGTTTATAAAGATAATTTTAACTAGCCGATAAATGTGTCATTTTCACAATAAATCATCAGTAACTTTTGATTTCTAGTTCAAAGTACATGAATCCAATGCCCAAGTAAAGCTATCTCAATTTTATAAATTGTGACAAAATTTAGGACTGAAATAGTTACCACAAAGCCTCCAAGTAATCCAGTCTAACCCAAACTGCGTGATGGCATGCATCATGCTTCATTGATAAGCGTTTACTCAAGTAGCACCAACGATCAGATTAGAATGATCATTTTAACTAGCTGATCAACTTTACATGTCCACACTAAATCGTCTTTGAATTTTGATTTAGAGCTCAATATGACATGACTCCTACACCTACATTAAGCTAGCTCAATTTTCCAAATTGTGAGAACATTTCAGACTGAAAGAACTGCGACAAAGCCTTCAACTAATCTAATCTATCCCAAACTGTGTGATGCCATGCATTATGCTTCATTTATAAGTCTTTACCCAAGGAGCACCAATTATAAGTTTAGAACGATCATTTTAACTGGCCGATCAACTTGACATGTAC
Organism: Pugionium cornutum; assembly: GCA_018901935.1. Classification (NCBI taxonomy): domain Eukaryota; kingdom Viridiplantae; phylum Streptophyta; class Magnoliopsida; order Brassicales; family Brassicaceae; genus Pugionium; species Pugionium cornutum. Next base: position 34,463,596 of record CM032162.1, on the reverse strand, counting down.
GCACTAAATCGTTCGTGCCTTTCTATAAAGAGTTAAAAATGGCACGAATCCAACGGCACGAATCCAACGGCACGTTTAGCTAGCCCAAATTTCCATATTGTGACAACATTTGAGACTGAAAGAGATACCACAAAGCTTTCAAGTAATCCAATATATCTTAAACTACGGGATGCCATGAATTATGCTTCATTTATAAGCCTTTACGCAAAGAGCACCAATTATCACTTCAGAATGATCATTTTAACTGGCTGATTAATTTGACATGTCCGCACTAAATCATCCTTAAGTTTTGATTTAGAGTTCATAATGACACGAATCCAAGGCCCACAATAAGCTAGCTCAATTTTCTATATGGTTACAAAATTTAGGACTGAAATAGGTACGCAAAGCCTTCATGTAATCCAATATATCCCAAACTGACTGATGCCATGCATTATGCTCCATTTATAAGCCCCTACTCAAGGAGCACCAATGATCAGTTTAGAATGGTCATTTTAAGTAGCTGGTAAACTTGACATGTCCGCACTGAATCGTCTTTAAATTTTGATTTAGAGCTCAAAATGACATGAATCCAATGCCCACGTTAAGCTAGCTGAATTTTCCATATTTTGACAACATTTGAGACTGAACGAGCTACATAAAGCTTCAAAGTAATGCCATCTATCCCAAATTGTGTGATGCCATGCATTATGCTTCATTTATAAGCCTTTACTCAAAGATTCCAACTGATCAGTTTAGAATGATCATTTTAACTGGCCGATCAACTTACATCTTTTGTAACTTTTGAATTAGAGTTTAGAATGACGCGAATCCGACGCGCACGTTAAGCTAGCTCAATTTTCTATATTGTGACAACATTTGAGACTTAATGAGATACCACAAAGCCTTCAAGTGATCCAATACATCCTAAACTGTATGATACCATGCATTGTTATACATTTGTAATCCTTTGCTCAATGACCACCAATGATCAGATTTGAATTATCATTTTAACTATCTGATAAACTTTTCATGTCTGCAGTTAATCCTCTGTAGCTTTTTATTTAGAGTTTAGTGTTTAGGAATCTAATGCCCAAGTAAAGCTAGCAAATTTTCTATATTGTAAAAAAATTTAAGAACGAAATAGCTACGAAAACCCCCCTAAGTAATCCAATCTATACCCAACTTCGGGACGCCATTCATAATGTTTCATTTGTAATCCTTTACTCAATGAGCACCAATGATCAGTTTGAAAAGATCATTTTAACTAGCCGAAAAACGTGTCATGTCTGCAGTAAATCGTTCGTAACTTTTGATTTAGAGTTCAAAATACACGAATCCAACGCCCAAGTAAAGCTAGCTCAATTTTCTAAATTGTGACAAAATTTAAGACCGAAATAGTTACGACAAAGCCTACAAGTAATCGAGTCTAACACAAACTGCGTGATGGCATGCATCATACTTCATTTATAAGCCTTTACTCAAGGAGCACCAGCGATTAGATTAGAATGATCATTTTAATTAGTTGATCAACATTACATGTCCGCACTAAAACGTCTTTGACTTTTGATTTAGAGCTCAAAATGACATGAATCCAATGCCCACATTAAGCTAGCTCAATTTTCCATATTGTGCCAACATTGGAGACTTAAAGAGCTGCAACAAAGCCTTCAACTAATCCAATCTATCCCAAACTGCGTGATGCCATGTATTATGCTTCATTTATAAGCCTTTACCCAAGGAACACCAATGATAAGTTTAGAATGATCATTTTAACTGGCTGATCAACTTGACATGCACACACTAAATCATTGGTTCCTTTCTATGAAGAGCTAGGAATGGAACGAATCCAATGCCCACGTTAAGCTAGCCCAAATTTCTATATTGTGACATCATTTGAGATTGAAAGAGATACCACAAAGCCGTCAAGTAAGCCAATCTATCCTAAACTGCACGATGCCATTAATTATACTTCATTTATAAGCATTTAAGCAAGGAGCACCAATGATTAGTTTATAATGATCATTTTAACTGCTTAATTTGACATATCCGCACTAAATCGTCCGTAAGTTTGGATTTATAGTTCATAATGACACGAATCCAATGCCCACATTAATCTAGCTCAATTTTCTATATGGTGACAAAATTTCGGACTGAAATAGCTATGTGAAGCCTCCATGTAATCCAATATATCCCAAATTGGCTGATGCCATGCATTATGCCCTATTTATAAGCCTATACTCAAGCAGCATCAATGATCAGTTTAGAATGATCATTTTAACTAGCTGGTCAACATGATATGTCGGCACTGAATCGTCTTTAACTTTTGATTTAGAGCTCAAAATGGCATGAATCCAATGCCATGTTAAGCTAGCTGAATTTTCCAAATTGTGAAAATATTTGAGACTGAAAGAACTACACAAAGCCTCAAAGTAATGCCATCTATCCCAAAACTGCGTATGCTTCATTTATAAGCCTTTACTCATGGAGCCAATCGGATCACTTTAGAATGATCATTTTAACAGGCCGATCAACTTACATCTTTCGTAACTTTTGAATTAAAATTCAGAATGACACGAATCCAATGCACACATTAAGATAGCTCAATTTTCTATATGTGACAACATTTGAGACTTAATGAGATACCACAAAGCCTTCAAGTAATCCAATATATCCTAAACTGCATGATACCATGCATTATGCTTCATTTGTAATCCTTTGCTCAATGAGCACCAATGATCAGTTTAGAATGATCATTTTAACTAGCCGATGAACTTGTTATGTCCGCACTAAATCCTCTATAGCTTTTTATTTAGAGATTAGAGTACACAAATCCAACGCCCAAGTAAAGCTAGCTAAATATTCTATATTGTAACAAAATTTGAGGGCAAAATAGCTACGACAAACCCCCAAGTAATCGAATCTATCCCAAACTTCGTGATGGCATTCATTATGCTTCATTTGTAACCCTTACTCAATGAGCACCAATGATCAATTTGAAAAGATCATTTTAACTAGCTGATCAACGTGTCATGTCCGCACTAAATCGTTTTTGATTAAGAGTTCAAAGTACATGAATCCAACGCCCAAGTAAAACTAGCTCAATCTTCTGAATTGTGACAAAATTTTAGACTGAAATAGTTATGACAAATCCTCCAAGTAATCGAGTCTAACCCAAAATGCGTGATGGCATGCATTATGCTTCATTTATAAGTCTTTACACAAGGAGCAGCAACGATCAAATTAGAATGATCATTTTAACTAGCTGATCAACTTTACATGTCCACACTAAATCGTCTTTAACTTTTGATTTAGAGCTCAAAATGACATGAATCCAATGCGCACGTTAAGCTAGCTCAATTTTCCATATTGTAATAATATTTGTGACTTAAAGAGCAAGACAATGCCTTCAAGTAATGCAATCTATTCCAAACTGCGTGATGCCATGCATTATGCTTCATTTATAAGCCTTTACGCAAGAAGCACCAATAATCAGTTTAGAACGATCCTTGTAACTGGACAATCAATTTCACATGTCCGTAATAAATCGATCGTAAGTTTTGATTTAGTGTTCGGAATGACACGAATCCAATGCCCACGTTAAGTTAGCTCAACATTCTATATTGTCACAAAATTTTAGACCGAAATAGCTAAGACAAAGCCACTAAGTAATCCAATCTATCCCTAACTGTGGGATGCTAGGCATTATGCTTCATTCATAATCCTTTGCTCAATGAACATCAATGATCAGTTCATAATGATCATTTCACTAGCCGATCAACTTGTCATGTCCGCACTAAGTCATCCGTAACTTTTGATTTACGGTTCGGAGTACACGAATCCAACGCCCAAATAAAGGTAGCTCAATTTTCTATATTGTGACAAAATATCAGACCGAAAATAGCTATGACAAATCCTCCAAGAAATCCATTCTATCACAAACTGTGTGATGTCACAAACTGTGTGATGCCATGCATTATGCTTCATTTATAAGCCTTTACTCAAGGAGCACCAATTACAACTTGATATGTCTGCAATAAATCATTTTTAATTTTTGATTTCAAGCTCAAAATGACATGAAGCCAACAGCCACGTTAAGGTAGATTAATTTTCCATATTGTGACAACATTTGACTAAAAAAACTAGAAAATGGCTTAAAGTAATCAAATGTATCCCAAACTGCGTGATAGCATACATTATGCTTCATTTATAAGCATTTACTGAAAGAGCAACAATGATCAATTTAGAATGCTCATTTTAAATAGCAGCTCAACTTGTCATGTCCGCACTAAATCGTACGTAAATTTTGATTTTGAGTTACGATTACACGAATCCAACGCCCAAGTAATCTAGCTCAATTTTCAATATTGTGACAAAAACTCAAGACCAAAATAGCTACGAAACATTCTCCAAGTAATCCAATCTATCCCCAACTGCGTGATGCTATGCATTATACTTCATTTATACGCCCTTACTCAATGAGCACCAACGACAGTTAAGAATAATCATTTTAACTAGCTGGTCAACTTGAAATGTCCGCACCAAATCATCTTTAACTTTGATTTAGATCTCAAAATGACATGAATCCAACGTCCACATTAAGCTAGCTCAATTTTCCATATGACAACATTTGAGGCAAAAAGAGCTGGGACAAAGCCTTCAAGTAATCCAACCTATCCCAAACTGTGTGATGCCATGCATTATGATTCATTTAAAAGCCTTTACCCAAGTAGCACCAATAAAAAGATTAAAATGATGATTTTAACTGGTCGATCAACTTGACATGTACGCACAAAACCGTTTATGCCTTTTTATGTAGAGTTAAGAATGGCACAAATCCAACGCCCACGTTAAGCTAGCCCAATTTTCTATATTGTGACAACATTTGAGACTGAAAGAGATACCACAAAGCATTCAAGTAATCCAATCTATCCTAAATTGCGCTTTGTCATGCATTATGTTTCATTTGTAATCCTTTGCTCAATGAGCACCAATAATCAGTTTAGAATGATCATTTCAACATCCCAATCAACTTGTCATGCCCGCACTACATCGTCCACAACTATTGATTTAGAGTTCAGAGTACACGAATCCAATGCCCAAGTAAAGCTAGCTCAATTTTATATGTTGTGACAAAATTTAAGACCAAAATAACTAGGACAAAGCCTCCATGTAATTTAATATATCCCAAACTGCGTGATGCCATACATTTTGCTTCATTTAAAGCCTTTACTCAAGGAGCACCAATTATTAGTTTAGCATGATCACTTTAACTAGCTGGTCAACTTGACATGCCCGACTAAATCGTATTTAACTTTTGATTTAGAGCTCAAAATGACATGAATCCAATGCCCACTTTATCTAGCGCAATTTTCCATATTGTGACAACATTTGGGACTGAAAGAGCTATACGAAGCTTCAAAGTAGTGCAATATATCCCAAAGTGTGTGATGGCTTGGATTATGCTTCATTTATAAACCTTTAGTCAAGGAGATACAACGATCAGTATAGAATGATCATTTTAACTGTCCAATCAACTTGACATGTCCGTACTAAATTATCCGTAATTTTTTATTTAGAGCACAAAATGACATGAATCTAACTCCCATGCTAAGCTTGCTCAATTTTCCATATTGTGACAACATTTGAGACTAAAAGAGCTACGTCAAAGCCTCCGAGTAATCCAATCTATCCCAAACTGCGTGATGACATGCATTATACTTCATTTATATCCCTTTACTCAAGGAGCACCAATGATCAGTTTAGAATGGTCATTTTAACTTGTCGATCAACTTGATATATACGCACTAAATCGTATGTAACTTTTGATGTAGAGTTCAGAATGACCCGAATCCAACGCCCACGTTAAACTCGCTCAAATTTCTATATTATACAAAATTTCAGGCTGAAAGAGATACCACAAAGCCTTCAAGTAACCAAATCTATCCTAAACTGCGTGGTGCGATGCATTATGCTTCAATTGTAATCCTTTGCTCAATGAGCACCAATGATCTATTAAGAATGATTCATTTGAACTAGCCGATCAACTTGTCATGTCTGCACTAAATCGTTTCTAACTTTTAATTTAAAGTTCAGAGTACACGAATCCAATGCCCAAGTAAAGATAGCTCACTTTTCTATAGTGTGACAAAATTTAAACCGAAATAGCAACGACAAAGCCTCCAAGTAATCCAATCTATCCCAAACTGCGTGATACCATGCATTATGCTTCGTTTGTAATCTTTTGCTCAATGAGCACCAATGATTTCTTTAGAATGATCATTTTAACTAGCCGATCAACTTTTCTGGTCCGCACTAAATCAACCATAACTTTTGATTTAAAGTTCATAGTACACAAGTCCAACACCCAAGTAAAGCTAGCTCAATTTTCTATATTGTGACAAAATTTAAGACTGAAATTCCTACAACAAAGCCTACAAGTAAACCAATCTATCCCAAACTGCGTGCTGACATGCATAATGCTTCATTTATAAGCCTTTACACGAGGAGTACCAATGATCATTTTAGAATGATCATTTTAACTAGCTGGTCAACTTGACATGTCCGCACTGAATCTTCCTTAACTTTGGATTTAGAGCTCAAAATGACATGAATCCAATGCCCACGTCAGCCTAGCTCAATTTCTATATTGTGACAACATTTTAGACTGAAAGAGCTAGAAAAAATCTCTAAGTAATGCAATGTATCCCAAATTGCGGGATGCCATGCATTATGCTTCATTTATAAGCCTTAGCACAAGGAGCACCAATGATCAGTTTAGGATGATCACTTTAACTAGCTGGTCAACTTGACATGCCCGACAAAATCATCTTTAACTTTTGATTTAGAGCTCAAACTGACATGAATCCAACACCCACTTTAGCTAGCGCAATCTTCCATATTGTGACATCATTTGGGACTGAAAGAGCTATACCAAGCCTCAAAGTAGTGCAATCTATCCCCAAGTGTGTGATGCCATGGATTATGCTTCATTTATAAACCTTTACTCAAGGAGATACAACGATCAGTATAGAATGATCATTTTAACTGGTCGATGAACTTGAAATGTCATCATCCGTAATTTGCTGATCATAATGCATGGATAGCAAGAGGCCCAATGCACCCACAAAGGCCTCAGCGAGTGATCGGGACTTTTGATGAACCAACTTTTTATGGAGGTAGGAGTGCGATTCGACCCCCCCCCCCTGTGGAGAACAACAAATTTTAGATCAAGGCTAGCTTGATCAACATGGTGCAGGGAAGCAAGTTCCATGGTTTACCAATGGAAGACCCGCTGGATCACTTGGACCAGTTCGACAGATTTTGTCGAACCGTGAAGATCAATAGGATCTCGGAAGATGCTTTTAAGCTAAGACTATTCCCTTTATCTCTGGGAGAAAGGCACACAAGTGGGAGAAGAGCTTGCCACACGATGCCATTATCTCATGAGATCAATGCAAGAGAGTCTTCCTGGCCAAATTCTTCTCAACCTCCCGAGCTGCGAGGTTAAGGAACGAAATTTCCACTTCTGTGCAGCAAGGTGCTGAGAACTTCTCCGAAGCATGGGAGCACTTCAAGGGTTATACAGCACAGTGTCCCTGTCATGGCTTCTCAACTAAGTCACTCCTCAGTACCATATACAGAGGAGTACTCCATAGAATCCGCATGCTCCTAGACACATCAAGCAAATGGAACTTCCTTGGGCAGGCAGCTGATAGTGGAATGATATTTGTTGAAGCAGCGGGTATGAAGATGAGCATATAAGAGAGATGAATGCACTGAATGAGAAGCTGGACAGAGTTCTGCAAGTTTCTCAACGGGCAGTGAACTTTGTAGGAGAGATTGATGGGTAACGAGGAGGATATCATGCAGTAGGGAAATAATTCTAGCAAGGTCATGAGGAGATGAACTACAATTTGGAGGCCTCAGGGTATCAGAAAGGTTGAAATCAGTACAACCGAAGCCATCAAAATTTCTCCTACAGGAGAACCAACGTGGAGGACCCTCAACCCTTAATGTGTCTTCCTTACAAGCCTCAAGAGCAAAGCTACCAGCCCTACAGGCCTCCAAATCAAGGTTTCCAGCAAGAGTATGTGCCAAGACCCAAGTATCAGCCTCCTCGATTTGAACCCAAGATGGGAAACAATCAGCAGCAGCAGCCCCTTTCACTCAATGCACCACCCACACCTAAAGCTGTCCAAGAAGATGACACGAAGGCACTATTGCAAAAGATCTTGGAAGGTCTGGGAAAGGGAGCTATAGAGATTAACAAGAAGATGGCTGAAGTCAACAACAAGGTGGACAATGCCTTTGGGGAGCTCAACGCCAAGTATGAGCACCTCTCGTCTCATCTTAAGGTGCTGGAGAGCCAGGTTGCACAGATCGCTTCTTCTTCTTCTCCACCAAAAGGTAAACTCCCTGGTAAACTTGAAGAAACCCAAGGGAGTAATGTCAAGCTATCACACTGAGAAGTGGGAAAGATCTCCTACCTAGAGAGGGAACAGATAAGCTTGAATAGGAGGACCCCAATAAAAAAATCGAAGCCCCACTGGTTGCTGATCTAGAAACGTTTGAAACGAAGAACAAGGTGGATGAGGAGACACTTCCTAAGACTAGTGCAGGAACAGGAGGACAGGAAGCAGCGTTCATACCAACCCCTTACAAGCTCAAGCTCCCTTTTCCAGGAAGGTTTAAGAAGCAGATTCTGGACAAGCAGTACAAGATGTGCAAGAGCTTGATAAACTCGATTCCAGTAACTTTGCCTTTCATGGATTTGTTCTACAGCAAGAAGTTAGACGGGACCTAGCACGCAAAAATGACCAACGGATCTCACCATGGGCGAACTCAGGCCCAACACTATGATTTTACTGCACAATCTCACCATGGCCGAACTAATGGGCCAATCTCGGGCCAACTTAAGCCCAAAATATCTTAAACCTATCTTTATTTAACCGGTTTGTGCCAGGATTAAACGTAATTATTAGAGATACTATATAAAACCTTTTAAAACACTTTTAACCTAAGTTTTGTTTTAAGTTTCTACTAGTTTTTTTGCCTCTGGACGTTTATAGAGAGAGAGGAGATTGGTTTCAACCTTTTTTCTTGAACTCTTGGTTTTTAGTGAAGGATTTCTCTACCCTATATCTTATCTTATGTTTAGCTGCTTTTACTTTATGATTACTGTTTTTATGAATATGTTTGAGTAGTTTTCTGAATGGTTTGTGGGTAAGGTAGATTAGGGGAATCTGATATTAACTTAGGGTTATTTAGCTTGATTAGATGTCACATCCCTGATGTTTAGGGTGTGCTTAATGGTAGGGATTGACGTAGCTAATCAATGCTTAGATCGATGATGTTCTTCTCCCGAGAGGTGTAGAGAGAATGTGTAGGTAGGCCTTAACATCATTATTGCATCTTAGCCAATGAGAGTTGATGTCTAAGGCGATAGGTAGACAGGATTTGATTGAACCCAATGATCACTAGGCGATAGATTGTTGTGCAAAAGACTTGTAGTCTATAGGCTAGTGAATGGGATGTTGCCACCAGAGTGGATCAGCCTACTAGATAGTGTTTTAAGTATTAGGGAATTATCTAATCGAACATGTAGAATCATTAGTCAAATGAAGATTGCCCCGAATCGAATGCCTTGCCCACTGTCCACATTTCTTCTCTATTGAATTAACTTGTGTTTACATTCTTCGCAATTAGATTATTGTACAACCCAATCAAAAACCTAAATAGTATTTGCCTAGATTTAAGTGTTTCGTGTATTCCTAGTGTGTTATTCTACTTCCCTGAGGATTTGATACCCATTTACTACTCGATTTGCTGCGCATTTGGAGTTTTACACGGGATTACAACTTAAAACCCCATCATGTTGCCATGCGTTATGCTTCATTTATATGCCTTTAGTCAAGAAACAACAATGATCAGTTTAGAGTTATAAGTTTAGAATGATCACTTTAACTGGCCGATCAACTTGCCATGTCTCCACTATATCATCCGTAAATTTTGATTTAGAGTTTAGAATGACATGAATCCAACGACCACAGTAAGCTAGCTTAATTTTCTATATTATGACAAAATTGAGGACTGAAATAGATTCGAAAGAGCCTCCAAGTAATCCAATCTATCTCAAAATGCATGCTGCCATGCATTATGCTTCATTTGTAAACCTTTGCTCAATGAGCATCAATGATCATTTTAGAATGATCCATTTAACTAGCCGATAAACTTTTGATTTAGAGTTCCGAATGACACGAATCCAACACTCACTGTAAGCTAGATCAATTTTCTATATAGGGGCAAAATTTCAGACCAAAATAGCTACGACGAAGCCTCCAAGTAATCCAATCTATACCGAACTGCGTGATGCCATGCATTATGTTTCATTTGTAAACCTTCAACTGGCTGATCAACTTGACATGTCCGCACTAAGTAGTCTATAACTTTTGATTTAGAGTTCATAATGACACGAATCCAACGCCCATGTAAGCTAGCTTAATTTTCTATATTGTGAAAAAATATAGGACATGAATAGCTACGACAAAGCCTGCAAGTAATCCAATCTATCTCAAACATCGTGCTGCCAAGCATAATGCTTCATTTTTAAACCTTTGCTCAATGACCACAAATCATCATTTTAGATTGATCAATTTTACTAGTCGATAAACTAGAAATGTACGCACTAAATCGTGCAAAACTTTAGATTTAGAGTTCTGAATGATACAAATCCAACGCTCAGGTTTAGGTAGATCAATTTTCTATATAGAGGCAAAATTTAAGATCAAAATAGGTACGACGAAGCCTCCAAGTAATCCAATCTATACCAAACTGCGTGATGTCATGCATTATACTTTATTTGTCAACCTTTGCTTAGTGAGCACCAATGATAAGCTTAAAATGATCAATTTTACTAGACGATACACTTGACATGTAAAGACTAAATCGTGTGTAACTTTTGATTTAGAGTTCAGAATGACACGAATCCAACGTCCACATTAAGCTAGCTAAATTTTCTATATTAAGACAAATTTTTAGACAAAAATAGCTACAAAAAGCCTCCAAGTAGTCCAAACTATTCCAAACTGCGTGATGCCATTCATTATTCTTCATTTATAAGCCTTTACTCAAAGAACATCAATGATCAGTTTAGAATGACACTTTAACTGGCCGTTAACTTGACAAGTCTGTACTAAATCATCCGTATCTTTGTATTTAGAGTTCAAAATAACACGAATCTAACACCCACGTTAAACTTGCTCAATTATCTACATTGTGAAAAAAATTGGGACCAAAATAGCTACGTTAAAGTCTCCAAGTCATCCAATCTATCTCAAACTGTGTGCTGCCGTGCATTATCCTTCATTTGTAAACCTTTTCTCAATAAGCGCCAATGATAACTTTAAAATGATCAATTTAAATAGCCGATAAACTTGACTTTTCTGCAATAAATCGTGCATACCTTTTGATTTAGATTTCCGAATGACAAGAATCCAACGTGCATGTTAAGTTGCTCAATTTTCTATATTGGGGCAAAATTTAAGGCCAAAATAGCTACGACAAAGCGTCCAAGTAATTCAATCTATCCAAAACTCCGTGATGTCATGCATTATGCTTCATTTGTAAACCTTTTCTCAGTGAGCACAAATGATCAGTTTAAAATAATCAATTTAACTACCCGGTATGCTTGAAATGTATAGACTAAATCGTATGTAACTTTTGATTTAGAGTTCAAAATGACACGAATCAAACACCCACATTAATCTAGCTAAATTTTCTATATTAAGAAAAAAATTAAGACTGATATAGCTAAGACAAAGCTTCCAAGTAATCCAAACTGTTCCAAATTGCGTGACGCCATGCATTATGCTTCATTTATATGCCTTTACTCAAGAAACACCAATGATCAATTTAGAATGATCACTTTAACTAGTCGATCAACTTGACATGTCCACACTAAATGGTAAGTGACTTTTGATTTAGAGTTCCAAATGACACGAATCCAGCCCACGATAAGCTAGCTCAATTTTCTATATTGTGAAAAAAATTTAGGACCAAAATAGCTACGACAAAGCCTCCAAGTAATCCAATCTATCTCAAACTGCGTGCTGCTACGCATTATGCTTCCTTTGTAAACCTTTGCTCAATGACAACAAATCATCATATTAGAATTATCAATTTAACTAGCCGATAAACTTGACATGTCCACACTAAATTGTGCGTAACTTTTGATTTAGAATTTCGAATGACACGAATCCAATGCTCACGTTAAGCTAGATCAATTTTCTATATTGGGGCAAAATTTATGACCAAAATAGCTACATCAAAGCCTCCAAGTAATCAAATCTATCGCAAACTGCCTGATGCCATTCATACTGCTGCATTTGTAAAGCTTTGCTCAATGAGCACAAATGATAAGCTTAAAATGACCAATTTAACTATCTGATACACTTGACATGTACAGACTAAATCGTCTGTAACGTTATATTTACAGTTCAGAATGACACGAATCCAACCCACATTAGGCTAGCTCACTTTTTAATATGAAGATAAAATTTATGCCCGAAATAGCTACAACAAATCCTCAAAGTAATCAAAACTATCCCAAATTGCTTGATTGTATGAATTCTTCTTTATTTATAAGCCTTTACTCAAGAAACACCAATGATCAGTTTAGAATTATCAGTTTAGAATGATCAGTTTAATCGGCCGATCAACTTGACATGTCCACATTAAATCGTCCGTATCTTTTGATTTAGAGTACATAATGACACGAATCCAATACCCGTGTAAGCTAGCTCAATTTTCTATATTGTGGAAAAAAATTTAGGACCAAAATAGCTACGACAAAGCCTCCAAGTAATGAATCTATCTCAAACTGCGTGCTGCCATTCACTATGCTTCATTCTTAAACCTTTTCTCAATGACCACAAATCAGCATTTTAGAATGATCGATTTAACTAGCCGATAAACTTGACATGTCCACACTAAATCGTGCGTAACTTTTGATTTAGAGTTCCAAATGACACGAATCCAACGCCCACATTAAGCTAGCTAGATTTTCTATATTGGGGAAAATTTTAATAGCAAAACAGCAACGATGAAGCCTCCAAGAAATGCAATCTATCCTAAACTACGTGATATCATGAATTATGCTTCATTTGCAAACCTTTGCTCAGTGAGCACCATTGATAAGCTTAAATGATCAATTTAACTAGCCAATACACTAGACATGTACGGACTAAATCATCTGTAACTTGTGATTTATTGTTTAGAAAGACATGAATCTAACGCCCACATTAAGCAGCTCAATTTTCTATATTTTGACAAAATTTAAGACCGAAATATCTACGACATAGCCTCCAAGTAATCCAAACTATCCCAAATTGTGTGATGTTATGCATTATGCTTCATTTATAAGCCTTTACTGAAGAAACACCAATGATCAGTTAAGAATTATCAGTTTAGAATGATCACTTTAACTGACCGATCAACTTGACATTTCCACACTAAATCGTCCATTACTTTTGATTTAGAGTTGAGAATGTCGCGAATCTAACGCCCATGTAAGCTAGCTCAATTATCTATATTGTGAAAAAAATTTAGGACCAAAATAGCAACGAGAAAGCCTCCAAGTAATCCAATCTATCTCAAACTACGTGCTCCATGCATTATGCTTCCTTTGTAAACCTTTGCTCAGTGAGCACCAATGATAAACTTAAATTGATCTCTTTAGCTAGCCGATACACTTGACATGTACAGACTAAATCGTTAGTTACTTTATATTTAGAATTTAGAATGACATGAATCCAACTCCCACATTAGACTAGCTCAATTTTCTATATTAAGACAAAATTTAAGCCTGAAATGGCTATGATAACGCCTCCAAGTAATGCAAACTATTCCAAATTGTAAAATGCCATGCATTACGCTTCATTTATAAGCCTTTACTAAACACCAATGATCAGATTAGAATTATTTGTTTAGAATGATCACTTTAACTGGCCGATCAACTTTACATGTCCTCACTAAGTAGTATGTAACTTTTGATTCAGAGTTCAGAATTACATGAATCCAACGCCCATGTAAGCTAGCTAAATTTTCTATATTGTAAAAAAAATTAGGGTCGAAACAGCTACGACAAAGCATCCTAATAACCCAATTTATCTCAAACTGCGTGTTGCCATGCATTATACTTCATTTTTAAACCATTGATCAATGACCATAAATCATCATTTTAGAATGATCAATTTAACTAGCTGATAAACTTGACATATCCGCATTAAATCGTGCATAACTTTTGATTTAGAGTTTCGAACGACACGAATCCAACGCCCATGTTAAGTTAGATAGATTTTTTATATTGGGGAAACATTTAAGACCAAAATAGCTACGACGAAGCCTCCAAGTAATCTAATCTATCCCAAACTGCGTGATGTGATGCATTATGCTTCATTTGTAAACCTTTGCTCAGTGAACACCAATGATAAGCTTAAAATGATCAATTTAACTACCTAATACAAATGAAATGTAGGGACTAAATCGACTGTAACTTTTGATTTAGAGTATAGGATGACACGAATCCAACGCGCACATTAAGCAGCTCAATTTTTACTATTAAGACCAAAATAGCTACGACAAAGCCTTCAAGTAATCTAACCTATCCCAAATTGTGTGATGCCATGCAATATGGTTTATTTATAAGCCTTTACTCAAGAAACACCAATGATCAGTTTAGAATTATCTGTTTAGAATGATCACTTTAACTAGTCGATCAACTTGACATGTCCACACTAAATTGTCCGTAACTTTTGATTCAGAGTTCAGAATGACACGAATCAAATACCCATGTAAGCTAGCTCATTTTTCTATATTGTGAAACAATTAAGGACCAAAATAACTATGACAAAGCCTCCAAGTAATCCAATCTATCTCAAACTACGTGCTGCCATACATTATGCTTCATTTTAAACCTTTTATCAATGACCACAAATCATAATTTTAGAATGATCAATTTAACTAGCCGATAAACTTGACATATCCGCACTAATTCGTGCGTAACTTTTATTTAGAGTTCCGAATGACACGAATCCAATGCCCACGTTACGCTAGATAAATATTCTAAATTGGAGAAAACTTTAAGACCAAAATAGCTACGACGAAGCCCCAAGTAATCCAATCTATCCCAAACTGTGTGATGTCATGCATTATGCTTCATTTGTAAACCTTTGCTCAGTGAGCACCGATGATAAGCTTAAAATGATCAATTTAACTAGCTGTTATAATTGACATGTACGGACTAAATCAACTGTAACTTTTGATTTAGAGTTTAGAATGACACGAACACAACACCCACATTAAGCATCTCAATTTTCTCTATTAAGACAAAATTTAAGACCGAAATAGCTACGACAAATCCTCCAAGTAATCTAAACTATCCCAAATTGCGTGATGCCATGCATTATGGTTCATTTATAAGCCTTAACTGAAGAAACACCAATGATCAGTTTAGAATTAACTGCTAAGAATGATCACATGTCCACACTAAATCGTGTGTAACTTTTGATTTAGAGTTCATAATAACACGGATCCAACGCCCGCATTAAGATAACTCAATTTTCCATTTTATTAAAAAATTTAGGATCGAAATAGCTATGATAAAGCATCTAAGTAATCCAATCTATCTCAAACTGCGTGCTGCCAAGCATTATGCTTCATTTGTAAACCTTTCCTCAATGACCAAAAATCATCATATAAGAATGATCAATTTAACTAGCCGATAAACCTGACATGTCCACACTAAATCGTGCGTAGCTTTTGATTTAGAGTTCCAAATGACACGAATCGAATGCCCACGTTAAGCTAGATCAATTTTATATGTCAGGGCAAAATTTAAGACCAAAATAGCTACAACGTAGCCTCCAAGTAATCCAATCTATCCCAAACAGCGTGTGCCATGCACTATGCTTCATTTGTAAACCTTTGCTCAGTGAGCACCAATGATAAGCTTAAAATGATCAATTTAACTAGCTGATACACTTGACATGTACGGACTAAATCCTCTGTAACTTTTGATTTAGAGTTCAGAATGACACGAATCCAATGCCCACATTAAGCTAGCTCAATTTTCTATATTAAGACAAAATTTAAGACCGAAATAGCTACGACAAAGCATCCAAGTAATCCAAACTATCCCAAATTGTGTGATGCCATGCGTTATGCTTCATTTATAAGCCTTTACCAAAGAATCAGCAATGATCAGTTGGGAATTATCAGCTTAGAATGATCAATTTAACCAGCCGACCAACTTGACATGTCCGCACTAAATCATCCATAACTTTTGAATGAGAGTTGAGAATGACACGAATCTGATGTCCATGTAAGCTAGCTCAATTTTCTACATTGTGAAAAAATTTAGGACCAAAATAGCTACGACAAAGCTTCCAAGTAATCCAATCTAGCTCACACTGCGTGCTGCTATGCATTATGCTTCCTTTGTAAACCTTTGCTCAATGACAACAAATCATCATATTAGAATGATCAATTTAACTAGCCGATAAACTTGACATGTCCACACTAAATTGTGCGTAACTTTTGATTTAGAATTTCGAATGACACGAATCCAATGCTCACATTAAGCTAGATCAATTTTCTATATTAGGGCAAAATTTATGACCAAAATAGCTACATCAAAGCCTCCAAGTAATCAAATCTATCGCAAACTGCCTGATGCCATTCATACTGCTTCATTTGTAAAGCTTTGCTCAATGAGCACAAATGATAAGCTTAAAATGACCAATTTAACTATCTGATACACTTGACATGTACAGACTAAATCGTTTGTAACGTTATATTTACAGTTCAGAATGACACGAATCCAACCCACACATTAGGCTAGCTCACTTTTCAATATTAAGATAAAATTTAGGCCTGAAATAGCTACGACAAATCCTCAAAGTAATCAAAACTATCCCAAATTGCTTGATTGTATGAATTCTTCTTGATTTATTAGCCTTTACTCAAGAAACACCAATGATCAGTTTAGAATTATCAGCTTAGAATGATCAGTTTAATTGGCCAATCAACTTGACATGTGCGCACTAAATCGTATGTATCTTTTGATTTAGAGTACAGAATGACACGAATCCAACACCCATGTAAGCTAGCTCAATTTTCTATATTGTGAAAAAAAATTTAGGACCGAAATAGCTACGACAAAGCCTCCAAGTAATGAATCTATCTCAAACTGCGTGCTGCCATTCACTGTGCTTCATTCTTAAACCTTTTCTCAATGACCACAAATCAGCATTTTAGAATGATCAATTTAACTAGCCGATAAACTTTACATGTCCACACTAAATCGTGCGTAACTTTTGATTTTGAGTTCCAAATGACACGAATCCAACACCCACATTAAGCTAGCTAGATTTTCTATATTGGGGAAAAATTTAATAGCAAAACAGCAACGATGAAGTCTCCAAGTAATACAATCTAGCCTAAACTACGTGATATCATGAATTATGCTTCATTTGCAAACCTTTGCTCAGTGAGCACCATTGATAAGCTTAAATGATCAATTTAACTAGCCGATACACTTGACATGTACGGACTAAATCATCTATAACTTGTGATTTATAGTTTAGAATGACACGAATCCAACGCCCACATTAAGCAGCTCAATTTTCTATATTTAGACAAAATTTAAGACCAAAATATCTACGACATAGCCTCCAAGTAATCCAAACTATCCCAAATTGCGTGATGTTATGCATTATGCTTCATTTATAAGCCTTTACTGAAGAAACACCAATGATCAGTTAAGAATTATCAGTTTAGAATGATCACTTTAACTGACCGATCAACTTCACATTTCCACACTAAATCGTCCATAACTTTTGATTTAGAGTTGAGAATGTCGCGAATCTAACGCCCATATAAGCTAGCTCAATTATCTATATTGTGAAAAAAATTTAGGACCAAAATAGCAACGAGAAAGCCTCCAAGTAATCCAATCTATCTCAAACTACGTGCTCCATGCATTATGCTTCCTTTGTAAACCTTTGCTCAATGAGCACCAATGATAAACTTAAATTGAACAATTTAGCTAGCCGATACACTTGACATGTACAGACTAAATCGTTAGTTACTTTATTTAGAATTTAGAATGACATGAATCCAACCCCCACATTAGACTAGCTCAATTTTCTATATTAAGACAAAATTTAAGCCTGAAATGGCTATGATAACGCCTCCAAGTAATGCAAACTATTCCAAATTGTGTAATGCCATGCATTACGCTTCATTTATAAGCCTTTACTTAACACCAATGATCAGATTAGAATTATCTCTTTAGAATGATCACTTTAACTGGCCGATCAACTTTACATGTCCTCACTAAGTAGTCTGTAACTTTTGATTAAGAGTTCAGAATTACATGAATCCAACGCCCATGTAAGCTAGCTAAATTTTCTATATTGTAAAAAAAATTAGGGTCGAAACAGCTACGACAAAGCATCCAAATAATCCAATTTATCTCAAACTGCGTGCTGCCATGCATTATACTTCATTTTTAAACCTTTGATCAATGACCATAAATCATCATTTTAGAATGATCAATTTAACTAGCTGATAAATTTGACATATCCGCATTAAATCGTGCATAACTTTTGATTTAGAGTTTCGAACGACACGAATCCAACGCCCATGTTAAGCTAGAGAAATTTTTTATATTGGGGAAACATTTAAGACCAAAATAGCTACGACGAAGCCTCCAAGTAATCTAATCTATCCCAAACTGGGTGATGTGATGCATTATGCTTCATTTGTAAACCTTTGCTCAGCGAAAACCAATGATAAGCTTAAAATGATCAATTTAACTACCTAATACAATTGAAATGTAGGGACTAAATCGACTGTAACGTTTGATTTAGAGTATAGGATGACACGAATCCAACGCCCACATTAAGCAGCTCAATTTTCTCTATTACAACCAAAATAGCTACGACAAAGCCTTCAAGTAATCTAACCTATCCCATAGTGTGTGATGCCATGCATTATGGTTTATTTATAAGCCTTTACTCAAGAAACAACAATGATCAGTTTAGAATTATCACTTTACCTAGTCGATCAACTTGACATGTCCGCACTAAATTGTCCGTAACTTTTGATTCAGAGTTCAGAATGACACGAATCAAATACCCATGTAAGCTAGCTCATTTTTCTATATTGTGAAACAATTTAGGACTGAAATAACTATGACAAAGCCTCCAAGTAATCCAATCTATCTCAAACTACGTGCTGCCATACATTATGCTTCATTTTTAAACCTTTGATCAATGACCACAAATCATCATTTTAGAATGATCAATTTAACTAGCCGATAAACTTGACATATCCGCACTAATTCGTGCGTAACTTTTGATTTAGAGTTCCGAATGACACGAATCCAACACCCACGTTACGCTAAATAGATTTTCTATATTGGGGAAAAATTTAAGACCAAAATAGCTACGACGAAGCCCCAAGTAATCCAATCTATCCCAAACTGTGTGATGTCATGCATTATGCTCCATTTGTAAACCTTTGCTCAGTGAGCACCAATGATAAGCTTAAAATGATCAATTTAACTAGCTGTTATAATTGACATGTACGGACTAAATCAACTGTAACTTTTGATTTAGAGTTTAGAATGACACGAACACAACACCCACATTAAGCATCTCAATTTTCTCTATTAAGACAAAATTTTAGACCAAAATAGCTACGACAAATCGTCCAAGTAATCTAAACTATCCCAAAAATTGCGTGATGCCATGCATTATGGTTTATTTATAAGCCTTAACTGAAGAAACACCAATGATCCGTTTAGAATTATCTGTCAAGAATGATCATTAGTGTTTATGCTTCAAATGCGTGCTGCCAGGCATTATGCTTCATTTTTAAACCTTTGCTCAATGACAACAAATCATCATTTTAGATTGATCAATTTAACTAGCCAATATACCTCACATGTCCGCACTAAATCCTGCGTAACTTTTGATTTAGAGTTCCGAATGACACGAATCTAACGCCCACATTAAGCTAGATCAATTTTTTATATTGGGGCAAACTTTAAGACCACAATAGATACGACAAAGCCTCCAAGTAATCCAATCTATCCCAAACTGCATGATGTCTTGCATTATGCTTCATTTGTAAACATTTGTTCAGTGAGCACCAATGATAAGTTTTGAATGATCAATTTAACTAGCAGATACACTTGACATCTACACACTAAATCGTGTGCTGATTTTGATGTAGAGTTCAGAATACACGATTCCATCACCCACGTTAAGCTAGCTCAATTTTCTACATTAAGAAAAAATTTAAGACGCAAATAGCTACGCCAAAGCATCCAAGTAATCCAATCTATCCCAAACTGTGTGATGCCATGCATTATGCATCATTTTAAACCTTTGCTCAATTAGCACCAATTATCATTTTAGAATGATCAATTTAACTAACCGATAAACTTGACATGTCTGCACTAAAACGTCCGTAACTTTTGATTTAGAGTTCTGAATGACGCGAATCAAACACCCACGTTAAGCTAGCTCAATTTTCTATGTTAGGACAAAATTGAAGACCAAAATAGGTACAAAAAGCTTCCAAGTAGACCGATATACCCCAATCTGCGTTATTCCATGCATTATGCTTCATTTGTAAATCTTTGCTCAATGAGCACCAATGATTAGTTTAGAATGATCAATTTAACTAGCTGATACACTTGACATGTACGCACTAAATCTTGAATAACTTTTTATTTAAAATTCAGAATGACATGAATCCAACACCCTTGTTGAGCTAGCTCAATTTTCTATATTGTGAAAGAATTTAGGACCGAAATAGCTACAACAAAGCCTACAAGTAATCCAATCTACCTCAAACTGCATGGTGCCATGCATTATGCTTCATTTGTAACACCTTCCCAATGACCACCAAAGATTATTTTAGAAGGATCAATTTAACTAACTGATAAACTTGACATGTACACACTAAATCGTATGTAAATTTTGATTAAGAGTTCCGAATAAAGCGAATCCATTGCCTACCTTAAGCTAGCTCAAGTTTTTATATTGGGACAAAATCTAAGACCAAAATAGGTACGAAAAAGCATCCGAGTAATCCAATCTATCCCAAACTGCGTGATGCCATGCATTATGTTTCATTTGTTAACCTTTGTTCAGTGAGCATCAATGATCAGTTTAGAATGATCAATTTAACTAGCCGATACACTTGACATGTATGCACTAAATCGTATGTAACATTTGATTTAAGAGTTCAGAATACATGAATCCAACACCCACGTGAAGCTACCTCAATTTTCCATATGAAGACAAAATTTAAGACAGAAATAGCTACAACAAAGCTTCCATGTAATCCAATCTATCCCAAACTGCGTGATGCCATGCATTATGCTTCATTTGTAAACATTTTGTCAACAAGCATGAATGATCGATGTAGAGTAATAAATTTAACTAGCCGATAAATTTAAGATGCCCAAACTAAATCATTCGTACTTTTTTATTTAGCTTTCAGAATGACCCGAATCCAATACTCACATTAAGATAGCTCAATTTTTTATATTGTGACAAATTTTTAAAACAAAATAGATACGATAAAGCCTCCAAGTAATCCAATATATCCCAAACTGCATGATGCGATGCATTATGCTTCATTTGTACACATTTTTCTCAATGAGTACCAATGATCATTTTAGAAAGATCAATTTAACTAGCATATAATCTTGACATGTCCGCACTAAATCGAGCATCACTTTTGATTTAGAATTCAGCATTGCAAATCCAACGCCAACGTTAAGCAAGCTTAATTTTTTATATTGTGAAAAAATTTTGAACCGAAATTGCTACGCAAAGCCTACAAGTAATCCAATCTATCTCAAACTGCATGATGCCAAGCATTATACTTCATTTGTAAACCTTTGCCCAATGACCACCAATGATCATTTTAGAAGGATCAATTTAACTAGCCGATAAACTTGACATGTCTGCACTAAATCGTGCGTAACTTTTGATTTACAATTCGGAATAAAGCAATTCCAACACCCACGTCGAGCTAGCTCAATTTTCTATATTAGGACAAAATCAAAGACCAAAAAGCTATGAAAAAGCCTACAAGCAATCCAATCTATCCCAAACTGTGTGTTGCCACGCATTATGCTTTATTTGTAAACCTTTGCTCAACGAGCATCAATGATTGGTTTAGAATGAACAATTTAACTAGCCAATACACTTGACATGTATGCACTTAATTGTGTGTAACTTTTGATTTAGTGTTCTGAATACACGAATCCAACGCCCTTGTTAAGGTAGTTTAATTTTCTATATTATGAAAAAATTTAAGACGGAAATAGCTACGAAAAATCCTCCAACTAGTTCCATCTATCACAAACTGCGTGATGCCATGCGTTATGTTTCATTTGTAAACCTATGCTCAACGAGCATCAATGATCGGTTTTGAATGATCAATTTAACTAGCCAAAAAACTTGAGATGTCCGCACCAAATCGTCTGTAACTTTTGATTTCAAGTTAAAAATGACACAAATCCAATACCCATATTAAGCTAGCTCAATTTTCTACTGTGACCAAATTTAAGATCGATATAGCTACGATAAAGCCTTCAAGTAATCAAATCTATCCCAAACTATGTGATGATAGGCATTATTCTTCATTTGTAAACCTTGGCTCAATGAGCACCAATGATCGGTTTAGAATGTTCAGTTTATCTAACTGATAAACTTGAGATGTCATACTAAATCAACCGTACCTTTTGATCTAGAGTTCAGAATGACATGAATCCAGTGCCCACGTTAAAGTTGCTCAATTTTCTATATTGTGACAAAATTAAAGACTGAAATAGCTACGATAAAGCACAGAAGTAGTCCAATCTATCCCAAACTACGTGATTCCATGCATTATGCTTCATTTGTAAACCTTGGCTCAACGAGCATCAATGATCGGTTTAGAATCATCAGTTTATCTAGCCGATAAAATTGAGATGTCCATACTAAATCATCCGTAACTTTTGATTTGGTGTTTAGAATGACTTGATGCAACGCGCATTTTAAGCTAGCTCAATTTTCTATATTGTGAAAATTAGGACCAAAATAGCTACGACAAAGCCTACAAATAACCTAATCTATCTCAAACTGCGTGGTGCCATGCATTATACTTCTTCTGTAAACCTTTGCCCAATGAGCACGAATGATCATTTTAGAATCATCAATTTAACTAGCCTATAAACATGGCATGTCCGCACAATATCGTGCGTAACTTTTGATTTAGAGTTTTGAATGAAGCGAATCCAACGCCCACGTTAAGCTAGCTCAATTTTCTATATTAGGAGAAATTCTAAGGACGAATTAGTTATGAAAAAGCCTCCAAGTAATCAAAATAATCCCAAACTGCGTGATGCCATGCATTAAGCTTCATGCGTAAACCTTTGTTTAGTAAGCACCAATGATAAGTTAGAATGATCAATTTAACTAAGTAATACACTTGACCTGTACGCACTAAATCCCTTGTAACTTTTTATTTAGAGTTCAGAATACATGAATCCAAAGCCCACGTTAACCTAGCTCAATTTTCAATATTAAGAGAATATTTAAGAAGGAAATAGCTACAACAAAGCCTCCAAGTAATCCAATCTATCCCAAACTACGTGATGCCATGCGTCATGCTTCATTTGTAAACTTTTGCTCAACGGGCATCAATGATTGGTTTAGATTGATCAGTTTATATAGCCGATAAATTTAAGATGTCCGCACTAAATCATTCGTTACTTTTCATATGGAGTTTAGAATGACACGAATCCAATACCCACGTTAAGGTAGCTCAATTTTCAATATTGTGACAAAATTAAAAAATTAAATAGCTACGATATAGCCTAGGTGTAATCCAATTTATTCCAAACTGCGTGATGCCATGCATTATGCTTCATTTTAAACCTTTGCCCAATGAGCAAAGATGATAAATTTAACTAACAGATAAACTTGACATGTCCGCACTAAAACGTGCATAACTTTTGATTTAGAGTTCTGAACGATGGGAATCAAACGCCCACGTAAAGCTAGCTGAATTTTCTATAATGGGAAAACAATTTAAGATCCAAATAGCTACAAAGACCCTCCAAGTAGACCAATCTATCCCAAACTGCATGATTACATTCATTATGCTTCATTTCTACACATTTGCTCAGTGAGCACCAATGATCAGTTTAAAATGATCAATTTAACTAGCTAATACATTTGACATGTACACACTAATGTTTCTGTAACTTCTGATATAGAATTCCGAATAACACGAATCCAACACCTACGTTAAACTATCACAATTTTGTATATTGTGAAAAAATTTAGGACCGAATTTGCTACGACAAAGCCTACAAGTAATCCAGTCAATCTCAAACTCCGTGATGCCATGCATTATGCTTTATTTGTAAACCTTTGCCCATTGAGCAACAAAGATCATTTTAGAAGGATCATTTTAACTAGCCGATAAACTTGACATGTGCGCACTAAATCGTGCGTAACTTTTTATTTAGAGTTCGAATAAAGCAAATCAAACGCCCACGTTAAGCTAGTTCAATTTTCTATATTGGGACAAAATCTAATACCAAAATAGCTACGAAAAAGCCTCCAAGTAATCCAATCTATCCCAAACTGCATGATACCATGCATTATGCTTCATTTGTTAACCTTTGTTCAGTAAGCACCAATGATCAGTTTAGAATGATCAATTTAACTAGCCTATACACTTGACATGTACACACTAAATTGTCTATAACTTTTGATTTACAGTTTAGAATACACGAATCCAACGCCCACGTTAAGCTAGGTCAATTTTTTTGTATTCAGACAAAATTTAAGATGGAAATAGCTACGACAAAGCCTACATGTAGTTCAATCTATCACAAACTGCGTGATGCCATGCATTATGCTTCATTTGTAAACCTTTTTGACATAGCACCAATGATCAGTTTAGAATGATTAATTTAACTAGTTGATACACTTGACATGTACGCACTAAATCATCTGTTACATTGATTTAGAGTTTAGGATACATGAATCCAACGCCCACGTTAAGCTAGCTTAATTTTCTATATTAAAACCAAAATAAAGACTGAAATAACTACGACAAAGCGTCCGAGTAATCCAATCTATCCCAAACTGCGTGATGCTATGCATTATGCTTTATTTGTAAACCTTTGATCAACGAACATCAATGATCGGTTTCGAATGATCAATTTCACCTCCATATAAACTTGAGATGACCACAACTTTTGAGTTAGAGTTCACAATGACACGAATCCAATGCCCATATTAAGCTAGCTTAAATTTCTATATTGTGTCAAAATTTTAGACCAAAATAGCTACGATAAAGCCTTCAAGTAATCCAAACTACGTGATGCTATGCATTATGCTTCATTTGTAAACCTTGGCTCATTGAATATCATTGATCGGTTTAGAGTGATCAGTGTATCTAGCCGATAAGCATGAGATATCCGCACTAAATCGTGCATAACTTTTGATTTTGAGTTCAAAAAGACACGAATCTAGTGCCCACGTTAAGCTAGCTCAATTTTCTATATTGTGAACAAAAATTAAAAACTGAAAATAGCTACGATAAAGCCCACAAACTGCATGATGGCTTACATTATGCTTCATTTGCAAACCGTTGCTCAATGAGCACCAATGATAATTTTAGAATAATCAATTTAACTAACTCACAAAATTGATATGTCCACACTAAATCGTGAGTTACTTTTGATTTAGAGTTCAGAATGACACGAATGCAACACCTATGTTAAGCTAGCTCAATTTACTATATTGTGAAATAATCTTGGACCGAAATTGCTACGACAAAGCCTACAAGTAATCTTGTCTATCTCAAACTCTGTGGTGCCAGGAATTATGCTTCATTTTTAACTCTTTTCCCATTGAGTAACAAAGATCATTTTGGAAGGATCATTTTAACTAGCCGATAAACTTGACATGTCCACACTAAATCGTGTGTAACTTTTGATTTATAGTTCGAATAATTTGAATCCAACGCCCACGTTAAGCTAGTTCAATTTTCTATATTGGGACAAATTTTAAGATCAAAATATCTATAAAAAAGCCTCCAAGTAATCCAATCTATCCCAAACTGTATGATCCCATGCATTATGCTTCATTTGTTAACATTTGTTCAGTAAGCACCAATAATCAGTTTAGAATGATCAATTTAACTAGCTGATACACTTGACATGTACGCACTAAATCGTCTGTAACTATTGATTTAGAATTTAGAATTCACGAATCCAACGCCCACGTTAAGCTAGATCAATTTTCTTCATTAAGCAAAATTTAAGACGAAAATAGCTACGAAAAAACGTCCAACTAGTTCAATCTATCACAAACTGCGTGATGCCATGCATTATGCTTCATTTGTAAACCTTTTTTAGTGAGCTCGAATGATCAGTTTAGAATGATCAATTAGACTTGTTGATACACTTGACATGTACGCAATGTATCGTCTGTCACTTTTGATTTAGAGTTTAGCATACATGAATCCAACGCCCACGTTAAGCTAGCTTAATTTTCTATATAAAGACCAAATTTAAGACGGAAATAACTACGACAAAGCGTCCAAGTAATCCAATCTATCCCAAACTGCGTGATGCCATGCATTATGCTTCATTTGTAAACCTTTGCTCAACGAGCATCAATGATCTGTTTAGAATGATCAATTTAACTAGCAAATAAATTTGAGATGACCGCAAATTTTGATTTAGAGTTCAGAATGACATGAATCCAATACCCATATTAAGCTAGCTTTATTTTCTATATTGTGTCAAAATTTAAGAATGAAATAGCTACGATAAACCCTTTAAGTAATCCAAACTATCCCAAACTACGTGATGCCATGCATTATGCTTCATTTGTAAACCTTGGCTCAACGAGCATCAATGATCG
This sequence comes from Pugionium cornutum, assembly GCA_018901935.1. Taxonomy (NCBI): domain Eukaryota; kingdom Viridiplantae; phylum Streptophyta; class Magnoliopsida; order Brassicales; family Brassicaceae; genus Pugionium; species Pugionium cornutum. The sequence continues at coordinate 34,436,600 of CM032162.1, read as the reverse complement.
GTTTAGAACAATCAGTTTATCTAGCCGATAAACATGAGATATCCGCACTAAATCGTCTGTAACTTTTTGATTTTGAGTTCAGAATGACACGAATCCAGTGTCCACGTTAAGGTAACTCAATTTTCTATATTTTGACAAAATTAAAGACTGAAATAGCTACGATAAAGCCCACAAACTGCGTGATGCCTTACACTATGCTTCATTTGTAAATCGTTGCTCAATGAAGACAAATGATCATTTTAGAATGATCAATTTAACTAACTGACAAAATTGACATGTCCACACTAAATCGTGTTTAACTTTAGATTTAGAGTTCAGAATGACACGAATGCAACACCCATATTAAGCTAGCTCAATTTTCTATATTATGAAAAAATTAGGACAGAAATAGCTACGAGAAAGCCTACAAGTAATCCAATCTATCCCAAACTACATGGTGCCATGCATTATGATTCATTTGTAAACGTTTTCCCAATGAGCGCCAATGATCAATTTAGAATGATCAATTTAACTACCCGATAAAGAGAACATGTCCGCACTAAATCATCTGTAACTTTTGATTTAGAGTTCAAAATGACACTAATCCAAGTCCCATATTAAGCTAGCTCAATTTTCTATATTAAGACAAAATTTAAGATGGAAATAGCTAGGACAAAGCCTACAAGTAATCCAATCTATCCCAAACTGCCTGATGCCATCCATTATACTGCATTTGTAAAACTCTGTTCAGTGAGCAGCAATGATCAGTTTACAATGATAAATTTAACTAGCCGATACACTTGACATATACGCACTAAATCAACTGTAACTTTTGATTTAGTATTTAAAATACATGAATCCAACACCCACGCTAAGCTAGCTTAATTTTCTATATTAAGATAAAATTTAAGACGAAAATTGCTACGAAAAAACCTCCAACTAATCCAATCTATCCCAAACTGCGTGATGCCATGCTTTATGATTCATTTGTAAATCTTTGCTCAACGAGCACCAATGATTGGTTTAAAATGATCAATTTAACTGGACGATACACTTGACAAATACACACTAAATCGTCTTTAACTTTTGATTTGGAATTTAGAATTCACGAATCCAACGCCAAGGTTAAGCTAGTTCAATTTTCTATTCTAAAAAAATATTTAAGACCGAAATAGCTACGATAAAGGCTCCAAGTAATCCAATCTATCCCAAACTGTGTGATGCCATGCATTATGCTTCTTTTGTAAACCTTTGCTCAATGAGCACCAATGATCATTTTAAAATGATCAATTTAACTAGCCGATAAACTTGACATGTCTGCTCTAAATGGTGCGTAACTATATATTTAGAGTCCAGAATGACACGAATACAACGACCATGTTAAGCTAAATTTCTATATTTTGGAAAAATTTAGGACCGAAATAGCTAGGAGAAAGCCTACAAGTAATCAAGTTTCTCTCAAACTGCATGGTGCCATGTATTATGCTTCATTTGTAAACGTTTGCCCAATGAGCACCAATGATCATTTTAGAAGGATCAATTTAACTGGCCGATAAACTTGACATATCCGCACTAAATCGTGCGTATCTTTAGATGTAGAGTTCTGAATCAAGCCAATGAAACACCCACGTTAAGTTTCTATATTGGGACAAAATCTATGGCCGAAATAGCTACGAAAAAAGCCTCCAAGTAATTCAATCTATTACAAACTGCGTCATGCCATACATTATGCTTCATTTGTAAGCTTTTCTTCAGTGAGCACCAGTGATCAGTTTAGAATTATCAATTTAACTAGGCGATAAACTTGTGATGTCCGCACTAAATCATCCGTAACTTTTGATCTAGAGTTCAGAATGATACGAATCCAATTCCCATATTAAGCTACCTCAATTTTATATATTAAGACAAAATTTAAGATATATGGAAATAGCTACGACAAAGCCTCCAATTAATCCAATCTATCCCAAACTGCGTGATGACATGCATTATGCTTCATTTGTAAACCTTTTTCAGTGAGCACCAATGATTAGTTTAGAATGATCAATTTAACTAGCTGATACACTTGACATGTACGCACTAAATCGTGTGTAACTTTTGATTTAGAGTTTAGAATGATCAATTTAACTAGCATATAAACTTGAGATCTCCGCACTAAATCATCTGTAACTTTTGATTTGCAGTTCCGAATAACACGAATCCAATGTCAACGGTAAGCTAGCTTAATTTTCTATATTGTGAACAAATTTAGGACCGAAATAGCAACGACAAAGCCTCCAAATAATCCAATCTATGTCAAACTCCGTGGTGCCATGCATTATGCTTAATTTGTGAACCATTGCTCAATGAGGACCAATGATAATTTTAAAATGATCAATTTAACTAGAGGTTGAACTTGACATGTCCGCACTAAATCGTGTGTAACTTATGATTTAGAGTTCTGAAAGACACAAATCCAATGTCCACATTAAGCTAGCTCAATTTTCTATATTGTGAAAAATGTTTTGACAGAAATAGCTATGATAAAGCCTACAAGTAATCCAATAATTCCCAAACTGCATGATACCATGCATTATGGTTCATTTATAAGCCTTTACTCAAGAAAAACAAATGATCAGTTTAGAATGATCATTTTAACAAGCTTATCAACTTGACACGTCCGCACAAAATCGTCTTTAACTTTTGATTTAAATCTCAAAATGACATGAATCCAATGCCCAAGTTAAGCCTTCAATTAATCCAATCTATCCTTAACTGCATGATGCCATGCATTGTGCTTTATTTATAAGCATTTACTCAAAGAGCACCAATGATCAGTTTAAAATGATCATTTTAATTGGCCTATCAACTTGACATGTACTCACTAAATCTTCCGTAACTTTTGATGTAGAGTTCAGAATTACACGAATCCAATGCCCATTTTAATGTAGCTCAAGTTTCTATACCGTGTGACATTTGAAACGGAAAGAGCTACCATAAAGCCTTCATATAATCAAATCTAGCCTAAACTGTTGGATGCCATGCATTATGCTTCATTTATAAGCCTTTACTAAAGGAGCACTAATGATTAGTTTAGAATTATCGATTTAAAATGATCACTTTAACTGACCGATCAACTTGACATGTCAGCACTAAATCGTTGGTAATTTTTGATTTAAAGTTCAAAATCACACAAATCCAACGACGCCGACATTGAGATAGCTCAATTTTCTAAATTGGGACAAAATTTAAGAACGAAATATCTATGACAAAGCCGCCAAGTAATTCAATCTATCCCAAACTACGTGGTTACATGTGTTATGCTTCATTTCTAAACCTTCGCTCAATGAGCACCAATGATCATTTTAGAATGGTCAATTTAACTAGCCGAGAAACTTGACATGTCCATACGAAATTGTGCGTAACTTTTGATATAGAGTTCAAAATGACACGAAACCAATGCCCACGTTAATCTCGCTAAAGTTTCAATATGAGAACAAAAGATAGCACCGAAAAAGCTACGAAAAAGCCTGCAAGTACTCCTATGTATCCCAAACTATGTGATGCCATGTATTATGCTTCATTTGTAAACATTTTCTCAATGAGCACCAATGATAATTTTAGAATGATCAATTTAACTACCCGATAGACTTGACATGTCCGTACTAAATCGTTCATAACTTTGGTTTAGACTTCCGAATGACACGAATCCAACACACACGTTAAGCTAGCTTAATTTTCTATATTAGGACAAAATTAAAGAACAAAATAGATACGACAAAGCCTCCAAGTAATCCAATCTATCTCCAAACTGCGTGATGTCATGCGTAATGCTTCATTTGTAAACCTTTGCTCAGTGAGCACGAATGATCAATTTAACTAGCCGATAAACTTGACCTGTCCGCACAAAATCGTCTGTCACTTTTAATTTAGACTTCCGAATGACACGAATCTAACGCACATGTTCAGCTAGCTCAATTTTCTATTTTGGCACAAAATTTAAGACCAAAATAGCTACAACTAAGCCTCCAAATAATCCAATCTTTCCCAAACTGCGTGATATCATGCGTTATTCTTCATTTGTAAACCTTTACTAAATGAGCACCAATGATCAGTTTAGAATGAATATTTCAACTAGCTGATCAACTTGACATGTCCACACTAACTCATCTTTAAATTTTGATTTAGAGCTCAAAATGACATGAATCTAATACCTACACTAAGTTAGCTCAATTTTCCATATTATGACAAAATTTGGGACTAAAAGATCTACGACAAAGCTTCCAAGTAATCCAATGTATCCCAAAATACGTGATGCCATGCATTATGCTTCATTTATACGCATTTACTAATGGAGCACCAATGATCAGTTTAGAATGATTATTTTAACTGGCCGATGAACTTGACATGTACGCACTAAATTGTCCGTATCTTCTAATTTAGAATACAAAATGACAAGAATGCAACCCCCACATTAAGCTACATCAATTTTCCTATTGTGAAAACATTTGAGAATGAAAGAACTATCACAAAGCCTTTAAGTAATCCAATTTATCCTAAACTATGTGACGCCATGCATTATGCTTCATTTACAAGCCTTTACTCAAGGAGCACTAATGATCAGTTTAGAATTATCAGTTTAGAATGATCATTTTAACTAGTCGATCAACTTGACATGTCCGCACTAAATAGTCAGTATTTTTTTATTTAGAGTTCAAAATGTCACGAACCCAACGCCCATTTTTTCTAACTCAATTTTTGATATTGTGATAAACATTAAGACCGAAATAGCTACGACAAAACCTCCAAATAATCCAATCTACTCAAACTACATGGTGCCATGCATTACGCTTCATTAGTAAACCTTTGCTCAATTTAAGTAGCCGTTAAACTTAATATTTCTGCACTAAATCGTATATAACCTTTTTTTTTTACATTTCCGAATGACACGAATCCAACGCCCAAGTTAAGCTAGGTAAATTTTAGTTATTGTGACAAACTTTAATACCGAAATAGCTATTAAAAAGCCTCCAAGTGATTCAATCAATCCCAAACTGCATCATACCATGCATTATGCTTCATTTGTAAACCTTTGCTCAATAAGCATAAATGATCAGTTTAGAATGTTCAATTTAACTATTTGATAAATTTGAGAAGTCCCCACTAAGTCATCTGTAACTTTTGATTTTGATTTCTGAATGACCCGAATCTAATGCGCATGTTAAGCTAGGTCAATTTTCTATAATGTGACAAAATTTAGGACCAAAATCGCTACGATAAAGCCTGCAAGTAATCCAATCTATCCCAAACTGTGTGATGCCATGCATTATGCCTTCATTTGTAATCCTTTGCTCAATGAGCACCAATCGTCAGTTTAGAATGATATTTTAATAAGCCGATCAACTTGTAATGTCCGCACTAAATCGTCCAAAACGTTTGATTTAGATTTCTGAGTGTAACGAATCCAATAGCAACGTTAACTTAGGCTAAATTTCAATACTGTGACAAAATTTAAGACTGAATTTGGTTTGACAAAGCCTCCAAGTAACCAATCTATCCCAAACTGCGTGATGCCATGCATTATGCTTCATTTATACACCTTTACTTAATGAGCATCAATGATCAGTTTAGAATGATCACTGTAACTTAACGATCGACTTGACATATCCGCACTAAATGTTTTATAACTTTTGATTTAAAGTTCAGAATGAAACAAATCCAACGTCCATGTTAAGCTAGCTCAATTTTCTACAAAAATTAAGACCAAAATAGTTATGATAAAGCCTCCAAGTAATCCAATATATCTCAAAATGTGTGGTGCCATGCATTATGCTTCCTTTGTAAACTTTTGCACAATAAGCATAAATGATCCGTTTAGAATGTTCAATTTAACTAGCCGATAAACTTGAGATGTACCCACTAAATCGCTTGTAACTTTTTATTAAGATTTCTGAATGACACGAATCTAATGCGCACGTTAAGCTAGCTCAATTTTCTTTATGCTGACAAACTTTAAGACCAAAATAGCTATGATAAAGCCTCCAAGTAATCCAACATATCCCTGACTATGTGATGCCATGCATTATGGTCATAGAATGATCATTTTAACAAGCCGATCAACTTGTAATATCCGCACTAAATCGTACGTAACTTTTGGATTAGATTGTAGAGTGCCACGAATCCAACACCAACGTTAACTTTGGTCAAATTTTTATATTGTGAAAAAATTTAAGACCGAAATAGGCCTGACAAAGCTTCCAAGTAATCTAATCTATCCCAAACGCGTGATGCCATGCATTATGTTTCATTTATACACCTTTGCTAAATGAGCACCACTGACCGGTTTATAATGATCAGTTTAGCATGATTAATTTAACTCGCCGATGAACTTGACATATCCGAAATAAATGGTCCATAACTTTTGATTTAGAGTTCAAAATGATACGAATCCAACGCCCACGTTAAGCTAGCTCAGTTTTCTATATTGTGAAAAAATTTAAGACCAATATAGCTACGATAAAGCGTCCAAGTAATCCACTCTATCTCAAAATGGGTGGTGCCATGCATTATGATTCATTTGTAAACTTTTGCTCAATGAGCACAAATGATAATTTTAGAATGATCAATTTTACTAGCTGATACACTTGACATGTATGCACTAAATCGTCTGTCACTTTTGATTATGAGTTCAAAATGACACGAATCCAACACCCACATTAACCTAGGTCAATTTTCTATATTGTGACAAAATTTAAGACAAAAATAGCTACGACAAAAGTTCAAATCAATCCAATCTATCCCAAACTGCGTGATACCATGCACTATGCTTCCTTTATAAACATTTGCTCAATGAGCATTAATGTTCAGTTTAGCATGTTTAATTTAAGTAGCCGGTAAACTTGAGATGTCTACACTAAATCGTCTGTCAATTTTTATTTAAAGGTCAATATGACACGAATCTAACGCCCACGTTAAACTAGCTCAATTTTCTATACTTTGAAAAAATTTAAGACCAAAATAGTACGACAAAATCTCCAACTAATCCAATCTATCTCAAACTGCAAGGTGCCATGCATTATGATTCTTTTGTAAACATTTGCTCAATGAGCACCAATGATAATTTTAGAATGATCAATTTAACTAGCCGATAAACCTGACATGTCCGCACTAAATCGTCCGTAACTTTGGAGTTAGACTTCCGAATGACACGAATCCAATGTGCACGTTTAGCTAGCTCAATTTTCTATATTAGGACAAAATTAAAAACGAAATAGCTACGACAAAGCCTCCAAATAATCCAATCTATCTCCAAACGTGCGATGTCATGCGTTATGCTTCATTTGTAAACCTTTGCTCAGTCAGCACAAATGATCACTTTAGAATGATCAATTTAACTAGCTGATAAACTTGACATGTCCACCCTTAGACGTCTCTAACTTTTAATTTAGACTTCCGAATGATATGAATCTAACATTGATGTTAAGCTAGCTCAATTTTCTATATTGGGACCAATTTTAAGACCAAAATAGCTACGACAAAGCCTCCAAGTAATCCAATCTATCCGAAACTGTGTGATGTCATGCATTATGCTTCATATGTAAACCTTTACTAAATTAGCACCAGTGATCAATTTAGAATGATTATTTCAAATGGCTGATCAACTTGACATATCCGCACTAAGTCATCTTTAAATTTTGATTTAGCGCTCAAAAAATGACATGAATCTAATACCCACGTTAAGTTAGCTCAATTTTCCGTATTATGACATCATTTGAGACTAAATGATCTACGACAAAGTCTCCAAGTAATCCAATTTATTGCGTTATGACATGCATTATGCTTCATTTATAAGCATTTACTAATGGAGCACCAATGATCAGTTTAGACTGATCATTTTAACTGGGCGATGAACTTGACATGTACGCACTAAATTGTCCGTATCTTCTAATTTAGAGTTCAAAGTGAAACGAATCCAAAACCCACGTTAAGCTGGCTCAATGTTCTTATTGTGAAAACATTTTAGAATGAAATAACTGCACAAAGCCTTCAAGTAATCCAATCTATCCTAAACTGCGTGATGCCATTCATTATGCTTCATTTACAAGCCTTTACTCAATGAGAACCCATGATGAGTTTAGAACGATTAGTTTAGAATGATCATTTTAACTGTCTGATCGACTTGACATATACGCACTAAATCATCCGTAACTTTTGATATAGAGTTCAGAATGTCACAAATCCAATGCCCATGTTAAACTAACTCAAATTTTGAAAAATTTAAGACCGAAATAGCTACGACAAAGCCTCCAAGTAATCCAATTTATCTCAAATTGCGTGGTGCCATGCATTATGATTCATTTGTAAACCTTTTCTAAGCACCAATGCTAATTTTAGAATGATCAAGTTAACTAGCCGATAAACTTAATATTTCTGCACTAAATCTTCTGTAACTTTTGATTTACACTTCCGAATGACACGAATCCAAAACCCACGTTAAGCTAGCTCAATTTCCTATATTGGGACAAAATTTAAGACCAAAATACCTATGAAAAAGCCTCCGAGAAATCCAATCTATCCAAAACTGTGTGATGTCATGCATTATACTTCATGTGTTAACCTTTGCTCAATGAACACCAATGATCAGTTTGGAATGATCCATTAACTAGCCAAAAAACTTGACATGTACGCACTAAATTGTTTGTAACTTTTTATTTAGAGTTCCGAATGACACAAATCCAACGCCCACGTTTAGCTAGGTCAATTTTCTATATTGTGACAAAATTTAATACCAGAATAGCTATGAAAAAGCTTCCAAGTAATTCAATCAATCCCAAACTGCGTGATACCATGCATTATGCTTCATTTATAAACTTTTGCTCAATGAACACAAATGATAATTTTAGAATGATCAATTGAACTATCTGATACACTATAAATTTATGAACTAAATCGTTTGTCACTTTTGATTATTAGTTCATAATGACACGAAGCCAACGCCCACGTTAACCTAGGTCAATTTTCAATATTGTGAAAAAATTTAAGACCAAAATAGCTACGACAAATATTTAAAGTAATCCAATCTATCCCACACTGCGTGATGCCTTGCATTATGCTTCCTTTGTAAACCTTTGCTCAATTAGCGTCAATGATCAGTTTAGCATGATTAATTTAACTCGCCGATGAACATGACATATCCGAAATAAATGGTCCATAACTTTTGATTTAGAGTTCAGAATGACACGAATCCAACGCCCATGTTAAGCGAGCTCAATTTTCTATATTGTAAAAAATTTAAGACCAATATAGCTACGATAAAGCATCCAAATAATCCAATCTATCTCAAAATGGGTTGTGCTATGCATTATGATTCATTTGTAAACATTTGCTCAATGAGCACAAATGATAATTTTAGAATGATCAATTTAACTAGCTGATACACTTGACATTTACGCACTAAATCGTCTGTCACTTTTGATTATGAGTTCATAATGACATGAATCCAACGTCCACGTTAACCTAGGTCAATTTTCTATACTGTGACAACATTTAAGACCAAAATAGCTACGACAAAGATTCAAAGTAATCCAATCTATCCCAAACTGCGTGATGCCTTGTATTATGCTTCCTTTGTAAACCTTTTCTCAATGAGCATCAATGATCAGTTTGGCATGATTAATTTAACTAACCGATAAATTTGAGATGTCTGCACTAGATCGTCAGAATTTTTATTTAGAGTTCAGAATGACATGAATCCAATGCCCACGTTAAGCATGCTTAGTTTTCTATATTGTGACAAAATTTAAGAGCGAAATACTTGAGATAAAGCCTCCCAGTAATCCCATCTATCCCAAAGTGGGTGATGACATGCATTGTGCTTCATTTGTAATCCTTTGCTCAATGAGCACCAATTATCAATTTAGAATGATCCTTTTAACTACCCGATCAACTTGTCATGTCTGCTATTAATCATCCATAGCTTTTGATTTAGAGTTCAGAGTGCCACAAATCCAACACCAGAGTAGCACTACCTCAAATTTCTATATTGTAACAAAATTTAATAATGAAATAGCTACGACAAGTCCTCCAAATAATCCAATCTATCCAAAACTGAGTGATGCCTTGCATTATGCTTCATTTATACGCCTTTACTCAATGAGCATCAATGATCAGTTTAGAACCAATTATTTTAACTAGCTGATCAACTAGACATGTACGCACCAAATAGTCTTTAATTTTTGATTTATAGCTCAAACTGACATGAATCTAATACCCACGTCAAGCTAGCTCAATTTTCCATATTGTGACAACATTTGAGACTGAAAGAGCTACGACAAAGCGTCCAAGTAATCTAATGTATCCCAAACTGCTTGATGCCATGCATTATGCTTCATTTATAAGCCTTTACTCATGGAGCACCAATGATCAGTTTAGAATGATCATTTTAACTGGCCGATGAACTTGACATTTACGCACTAAATCTTCCGTGACTTTTGATCTAGAGTTCAAAATGACACGAATCCAATGCCCACGTTAAGCTGCTCAATTTTCTATATTGTGAAAAAATTTGAGACTGAAAGAGCTATCACAAGTCCTTCAAGTAAATCCAATCTATCCTAAACCGCGTGATGCCATGCATTATGCTTCATTTATAACCCTTTACTCAAGGAGAACTCTTGACAAGTTTAGAATGATCAGTTTAGAATGATCACTTTAACTGGCTGATCAACTTGACATATATGCACTAAATTGTCCGTAACTTTTGATTTAGAGTTCAGAATGACAAGAATCCAACACCCACAATAAGCTAGCTCTATTTCAGTATTTTGAAAAACATCAAGACCAAAATAGCTACGTCAAAGTCTCCAAGTAATCCAATCTATGCCAAACTGTGTGATGCCATCCATTATGTTTCATTTGTAAAGCTTTGCTCAGTGAGCGCCAATGATCAGTTTAGAATGATTAATTTAACTAGCCGATACACTTGAAATTTACGCACTAAAGCGTCCATAACTTTTGATTTATAGTTTAGAATGATACAAATCCAACACCCACGTTAAGTTAGCTCAAATTTATATATTGTGAAAAAAAATTTAAGACCGAAATAGCTAAGACAAAGCGTCAAAGTTATCCAATCTATCTCAAACAGCAAGGTGCCATGAATTATGCTTCATTTATAAAGCTTTGCTCAATGAGCACAAATGCTAATTTTGGAATGATCAATTTAACTAGCTGATAACTTGACATTTCCGCACTAAATCTTCCATAACGATTGATTTAGAGTTCAGAATGACACAAATTCAACCACCATGATAAGCTAGCTCAGTTTTATATATTGTGAAAAATATTAAGACCAAAATAACTACGACAAAGCGTTCAAGTAATCCAATCTATCTCAAACTGCGTGGTGCCATGCATTTTGCTTCATTTGTAAATCTTTGCTCAATGAGCAACAAATGATCATTTGAAAATTATCAATTTAACTAGCCGATAAACTTGACATGTCCGCACTAAATCGCCCGTAACTATTGATTTAGACTTCCGAATGACATGAATCCAACTCCCAAGTTTAGCTAACTTAATTTTTTATATTGTGGTAGAATTAAAGACCAAAATAGTTATGCCAAAGGCTCCAAGTAATCCAATATATCCCAAACTTCGTGATGCCATGCACTATACTTCATTTGTAAACCTTTGCTCAATGAACACCAATGATCAGCTTAGAATGAGAAATTTAACGAGACAATAAACTTGAGATGTCTGCAAAAAAATCGTCCGTAACTTTCGATTTAGAGTTCAGAGGAACACGAATCCAATGCCCAAGTAAAGCTAGCTCAATTTTTAAGACCAAAATAGCTACGATAAAGCCTCTAAGTAATCAAATCTATTCCAAACTTCGTGATGCCTTGCATTATGTTTCATTTATACGCCTTTACTGAATGATCACTAATGATCAGTTTAAACTGATTATTTAAACTAGCTAATCAACTTGACATGTCCGCACTAAATTGTCTTTAACTTTTGACTTAGAGCTCAAAATTACATGAATCTAAGCCACCTCAATTTTCCATATTGTTACAACATTTGAGACTGAAACAGCTACGACAAAGCCTCCAAGTAATCCAATATATCCAAACTTCGTTATACCATGCGTTATGCTTCATTAGTAAACCTTTACTAAATGAGCACCAATGATTAGTTTAAATGATTAATTAAACTAGCCGATAAACTTGACATATCCGCACTAAATCATTCGTAACTTTTGATTTAGATTTCAGAAAGACAGGAATCCAACGCCCAAGTAAAGCTAGCTCAGATTTCTATATTGTGACAAAAATTTAGACCAAAAGAGCTACGCCAAATCCTCCAACTAATCCAATCTATCCTAAAGTGTGTGATGCCATGAATTATGCTTCATTATAGACCTTTACTTCATGAGCACCAATGATTAGTTTATATTGATCACTTTAACTGGCCGATCAACTTGAAATGTCCGCACCAAATCGTCCATAACTTTTGATTCAGAGTTCAGAATGACACGAATCCAGCGCCCACGTAAAGCTAGCTCAATTTTCTATATTGTGACAACATTTGAGACTGAAATAACTACCACAAAGACTTCAAGTAACCCAATCTATCCTAAACTGCAAGATGCCATGCATTATACTTCTTTTATAGGTTTTATTCAAGGAGCACTAATGATCAGTTTACAATGTTCAATTTAGAATGATAACTTTAACATGCCGATCAACTTGACATGTCTGCTCTAAATCGCCTGTAACTTTTGATTTAGAGTTTACAATGACACGAATCCAACGCCCATGTAAAGCTAGCTTAATTTTATTTATTGTGACAAGATTTAAGAACAAACGAGCTACGACGAAGCCTCCAAATAATCCAATCTATCCCAAACTGCGTGATGACCGTCATTATGCTTCATTTGTAAACCATTGCTTAATGAGCACTAATGATCATTTTAGAATGATCAATTTAATTAACCAATAAACTTGACATGTCCGCACTAAATCGTTCGTAATTTTTGATTTAGAGTTCAGAATGACACGAATCTAACGCCCAAATAAAGATAGCTCCATTTTCTATATTGTGATAAAATTTAAGACCGAAATAGCTACGACAAAGCCTCCAAGTAATCCAATGTATCCAAAACTTCGTGACGCCATGCATTATGCTTCATTTATAAACCTTTCCTCAATGAGCACCATTGATCAGTTTAGAAACTGGTCGATCAACCTGATATGTCTTCACTAAATCATTTTTAACTTTTAAATTTGGAGTTAAAAATGACATGAATCCAACGACCATATTAAGCTAGCTCAATTTTCCATATTTTGAAAGCATTTGAGGATAAAAGAGCTAAGACAAAGCCTCCAAATAATCCAATGTATCCCAAACAGCAAGATGTCATGCATTATGCTTCATTTATAAGCATTTACTCAAAGAGCACCAATGATAATCTAAAATGATCATTTTAACATGCCGATCAACTTGACATGTACGCACTAAATCATCTATAACTTTTGATTAAGAGTTCAGAATGACACGAGTCCAGTGCCCATGTTAAGGTACGTCAAGTTTCTATATTGTGACAACAGTTGAGACTGAAAAAGCTACTTCATATCCTTCAAGTACTCAAATCTATCCCAAACTGCATGATACCATGCATTATGGTTCTTTTGTAAGTCTTTACTCAAGGAGCACCAATTACCACTTTATAATGATCATTTTAGCTGGCCGATCAACTTGACATGTCCACACTAAATTGTCTGTAACGTTTTATTCAGAGTTCAGAATTACACGAATCCAACACCCACATCAAACTAGTTCAATTTTCTATAATGTGACTACATTTGAGACTGAAAAAGCTACGATAAAGCCCTCAAGTAAGTCTTTCTTCAAGGAGCATTAGTGATCAGTTTAGAATGATCACTTTAACCAACCAATCAACTTGACGTGTCCTCACTAAATCCTCCATAGCTTTTGATTTAGACTGCCGAATGACACGAATCTACTGCCCACGTTTATCTAGCTCAATTTTCTATATTAGGAAAAATTTAAGACCGAGATAGCTAAGAAAAAGTCTCCAAGTAATCTAGTCTATCCGAAATTGTTTGATTTCATGCATTATGGTTCAATTGTAAACCTTTGCTCAGTGAGCACCAATGATCAGTTTAGAATGATCAATTTAACTAGCCTATACACTTGACATCTACGCACTAAATCATCCGTTACATTTGATTTAGACTTCAGAATGACAATAATCCAATGCCCACATTAACCTAGCTCAATTTTATATATTGTGACAATATTTGAGATTGAAAGAGCTACAACGAAAGTGTGTGGTGCCACATATGATGGCTCATTTATAAGCCTTTATTCAAGGAGCACTAATGATCAGTTTTGAATGATCAGTTAAAAATGAACACTTTAATTGGCTGATCAACTTCACGTGTCCACACTAAATAGTCTATATTTTGATTTAGAGTTCAGAATGACACGAGTCAAACGCCGACGTTAAGCTAATTCAATTCTATATAGTGACAAAATTTCTGACCGAAAAATTACGGAAATCCTTCAAGTAAACCAATCTATCCCAAACTGTGGATGCCATGCATTATGTTTAATTTGTAAACCTTTTCTCAATGAGCACCATTGATTAGTTTAGAATGATCAATTTAACTAGCCGATAAACTAGACATGTCCTCTTTAAATAGTCCGTATCTTTTGATTAAGAGTTCAAAATGACACGAATCCAACACCATCTTTAAGGTAGCTCAATTTTCTATATAGTGAAAAAATTTAAAACCGAAATAGCTACGACAAAGCCTTCAAGTAATCCAATCTATCGCAAACTGCGTGATGCCATGCATTATGCTTTATTTGTAATCCCTGGCTCAATGAGCACCAATGATCACCCCGACTACTCGTGCCTAACTGAACATCCAGCCTTCTCCATGTTTATACCAAATATAATAATTTGGCATAAATCCTCGACTATATATAAGATTCTATATTTTGCGTCCTGGAATAAATTTATCATTTTTGCAATTAATACATGGACAGACAAACTTACCTCCGTTACTTTGATCTATTGGTTGACTAATTACAAAATTCATGAACTGCTCCATGCCTTATGCAAACTCCACCGATATATTTCTTGTTTGATTATCAATCTTTTTGTACATACAATCTCTTGAATTACTGTAATTTCCCCACATGTTTGAAATTTTTTTCCTTTTGATTCTACAAATGAGAGAATGGGACATGGGGGCATATATATAAGACTTTGCCACTACTTTGTCACTACTTTGCCACCACAACAACATCGTCACTTATATGTAGCTCTACCTACCTCGCACATGTTTTTTATATTGTGGCTTTGCCACCACTCTGTGACTGAAGACCCACTCCCACTGTGGTCGCAAATTGGTCGCATATTTTACAACCAATATGCGACCAAGATGTGATTCTTCCACATGCAGTCGCTAATCACTCGCTACTTTTCGACTGATTAGCGACATACCAACATAGTCGCATATTAGTCGAATGTAAGTCGCAAAGTGGTTGCGTATTGTGACTGATTTCTGACTACAGTTTTTAGTCCCAAAGTTGCGACCAGTGTGCGACTATGGTGCATATCCGTGGCAAATGTAGTCGCAAACTGCAGTTGCATTTGGACAGTTTTCTTGTAGTGCTCCTCCATGAGCTTCTCCAAATCAATATTTCTCTTATTGATCCAAGAGGAAAACAAAGACGTTTTTTCTTAAACAAAAATCCATCTTGTTATAAAACATACCTGATGCAGCCTTGTTGGTTTCCTTAAACATTTTTTGAAAATCTGGATCAGTCCCATCATTGCCTTTATGTGTTGAAATCATATAATCTTAGCTTCCATTGTGCTGATGAGAGCATGTCTCCTTGATAAAGCATCAGCCACAATATGATCTTTACCTTTCTTATATTTGATCACATATGGAAAAGTCTCCACAAACTCAAGCCACTTTGCATGCCTTTTGTTAAGCTTAGTTTGTCCTCTTAAGTGCTTGAGCGTCTTATGATCTGTATGAATAACAAACTCCTATGACAATAGGTAATGTTGCCAAGTTTCAATAGACCTTACCAAAGCATAGAACTCTTTATCATATGTGGGTTAGTTAAGTGAAGCTCCACTAGGGTTCTCACTGAAGTAAGCCACTTGTTTTCCTCCTTGCATTAGGGCAGCTCTCATACATGTTCCAGAAGCATCACATTCAATTTCAATGGCTTTATAAAATTTAGGAAGTACCAAAACAGGCGTATGTGTGAGGCTATCTTTCAGCTTGTTGAATGCCTTCTCTTGTGCTGGTCCCCATGTGAATTCCACATTCTTGTTAATTACTGAAATGAGGGGTGTAGCAGCAGTACTAGAGTCCTTGAAAAATCTTCTATAGAAATTAGCTAATCCATGGAAACTCCGCTAATGTCCGATTGTTGTTGGGGTTGGCCAATCTTGAATTGATTTGATATTTTCTTCATCGGCCTTTATGCCTTGAGAACTTACAACAAATCATAGGAATACAACTTGATCACTCTATAGCCAGCTCGGTTTGGCAAAGCTGCTCCACGAACAAGATCAATTTGATGCTCGATTCCTCTTATAGGTGGCAATCCTGGTGGTATCTCTTATTGGAAAACATTAGTGAATTTGTCAAAAAGCTCTAGAACAGCAGCAGGGAGTTCCTCCTTTTCTTGTCCTGAAAAAAACACTTCTTTAAATATCATTAGTAGCACCTGTTCTTTATAATCAAGAGATTTCATAATAGTGGCAGGTGTTACATAAAGGTTAGCTTTATTTAGTTTTTCTCCTTTAGACATAGTTCGTTGCATCTCATGCACTTCATGCGGAGTTAAAGGTGCTAAGCTATGTTTCTTGTTATTGTGCATGAAGGTATAGTGATTGGTGCGTCCATTGTGTTATGCTTCTTTGTCAAATTGCCATGGATGACCTACAAGTAGATGTCCAGCTTGCATAGGCACCACGTCACACACAACTTGATATGCATACTTTCCGATGCTGAATGGTATGGTGACTTGTTCTGCGATTTTTAGCTCAGTTTCATCGTTCAGCCATTTGAGCTTGTATGGGCGAGGATGCTTTGTCTTTTGTAACCCTAGCTTATCAACCAAATTCTTGTTGGCTACGTTAGTACAAGAACCACCATCTATGATCA
This sequence comes from Pugionium cornutum, assembly GCA_018901935.1. Classification (NCBI taxonomy): domain Eukaryota; kingdom Viridiplantae; phylum Streptophyta; class Magnoliopsida; order Brassicales; family Brassicaceae; genus Pugionium; species Pugionium cornutum. The sequence goes on along the minus strand of CM032162.1, from coordinate 34,419,420 downwards.
AGCTACATACCCTAGAGTATATTGTGAACGGAGAATGGAAAATATTTTCTCTTTGTATAGTTTCTGGTTCAAAAAGAGCATTGAGGGATCCCCTTGTAACTAGAAGCTCTCCGGTATCAGGATAATCTACAACTTCTTCCTTAGTGTTTTCTGGTTCATACTCCTCTTCATCTTAAGATTCATATTTGCTATATCATAACTTCTGGTTTGTTGTACTTAGAAGTTTCAGCTATGGATTTCTTGAATCTAGATTCTATGTCGATGGCCTTTCCTTTGTCCAGACCCTTTTGAGGTTGTAGATTCCAGGTAGACTAGGTACGATTTTCTGAGATAGTCTTCCTTTTGATGTGCTGCTCGGCCTGAGCTGCAAGATGCTGCAACTAATCCAGTTCATGATAGGTTTGTCTCTCCACCTTTCTAGCAATTTAATCTTTCAGACCGTCTAGGAATTGCGCCATCAAAGTTTCTTCTGAATCTTGGAACTCCAACCTGTTTCTAAGCATTTCAAACACATCAAAGTATCCTTCAACATATTTAGAACCTAAAGTTAGTTTTCTAAATTTCTTCTGCAACTCTCTGTAGTAGTATGCAGGGACATATCTCCTCCTTAGTTGGAACCTAATGTCTTCCCAAGTAGTGATCTGACCATGTCTATGTCTTTTTTGAGACACATCTGTAACTTTGGATTTAGAGTTCAGAATAACACGAATCCAATGCCCCACGTTAATCTATCTCAATATTCTATATTGTGACCAAATTTATGACCAAAATAGCTATGATAAAACCTACAAATAATCCGATCTATCCAAAACTGCATGATGCCATGCATTATACTTCATTTGTAAACCTTTGCTCAATGATCACCAATGATCATTTTAAATACCAGATCAACTTGACATGTCCGTACTAAATCGTCTTTAACATTTGATTTAGAGCTCAAAATGATATAAATCCAATGCCCACATTATCTAGATCAATTTTCATTATTGTAAAAACATTTGAGACTGAAAGAGCTGTGATAAAGCAACCAAGTAGTCCAATATATCCCAAACTGTGATACCATTCATTGTACTTCATTTATAAGCCTTTACTCAAGGAGCAACAATGATCAGTTTAGAATGATCATTTAATTGGCCGATCAACTTGACATGTCAACACTAAATCATCATTAATATTTATGTAGAGTTCTGAATGTCACGAATCCAACGCCCACATTAAACTAGCTCAATTTTCTATATTGTGATAAAATTTAAGACGAAATATCTACGAAAAAGCCTCTAAGTAATTTAATCTATCCCAAACTGCGTGATGTCATGCATTATGCTTCATTTTTAAACCTTTGCTCAATGAGCACCAATTATTAGTTTAGAATGATCATTTTAACTAACTGATCAACTTGAGATGTCTGCACTAAATCTTCTATAACTTTTGATTTGGAGTTCATAACGACACGAATCCAATGTCCACATTAATCTAGCTCAAATTTGAATATTGTGACAACATTTCAGCTTGAAAGAGCTACGAAAATGCCTTCAAGTAGTCCAATCTATCCCAAACTGCTTGATGCCATGCATTATGTTTCATTTGTAAACCTTTTCTCAATGAGCACCAATGATCAATTTAGAATGATCAATTTAACATGTCGATAAACTTGACATGTCCACACTAAATCGTCCGTAACTTTTTATTTAGAGTTCAAAATGACATGAATCCAATGCCCACGTTAAGGTAGCTCAATTTTCTATATTTTGACCAAACTTAATTCCAAAATATCTATGAAAAAGCCTCCAAGTAATCCAATGTATCCAAAACTGCGTGATGCCATGCATTATGGTTCATTTATAAGCCTTTACTCAAGGAGTACCAATGATCAGTTAAGGATGATCATTTTAATTGACCAATCAGCTTGACATGTACACCGTAAATCATACATAACATTTGATTTAGAGTTCAGAATGACACAAATCCAAAGCCCACGTTAAGCTAGCTCAATAGTCTATATTATGAAAACATTTGAGACTGAAAGAGCTACCACAAGGCCTTGAAGTAATCCAATATATCCTAAACTGCGTGATGCCATTCATTATGCTTCATTAATAAGCCATTACTCAAGGAGCACCAATGATCGTTTTGGAATGATCAGTTTAGAATGATCACTATAATTGGCCGATAAACTTGACATATCCGCAATAAATCGTCCACAACTTTTTATTTAGAGTTCGGGATTACACGAATCCAACCCCTATATTATGCTACCTCAATATTCTTTATTATGACAAAATTTATGACCAAAATAGCAATGAAAAAGGCTCCAAGTAATCATATCAATCTCAACCAGCGTGATGCCATGCATTATGCATCATTTGTAAACCTTTGCTCAATGAGCACCAATGATCAGCTTAGAATGATCATTTTAATTAGCTGATCAACTTGATATGTCCGCCCTAAATCGGCTTTAACATTTGATTTAGAGCTCAAAATGACACGACTCCAACGGTGATGAGGACATCAGGTCGTATGTCCGGCCAGGATACCAGACTGGTCGACCAGGAAGCTTGCCCGAGACAGCCGGGCCATTTGGCATGTCTACCAGACCAAGCGGTACCGCCAGACCCTCGACCAACAGGACCGGACCGATCAGCATTGCCGGCGGAGAGGCCCAAGCCTCTGGCACAATTGGTGGCGATGTGGATTACACCGCCGGTCCCCTTGGTAACGCCGCCGACTCCGGGATCAACTTGGCCGGTTCAGAAGGCATTCCGGCCAGTACCTCGCATAGTCCAGCCGGTACAGCCGATCCAGCCGAGTACACGAGCATTTCAACTTCAACACAAGGAGACTCGGACCAGATAAGCTACCAGCTTCAGGACATGCATCTAGAGGAAATCTCTACACCAGTAGTGCCAACAGGAGCAATGACAAGGAGCAGATCAAGAGCACTCTTCCACAAGTTCAGCTTATGGGTCGACAAACTCCTAGAGGAAGATCGACAAAGGACAATAGGCTAGAAGTGCAAAGAAGATTCCAAAGGCTTCTCAACAATGCAAGGGACTTCAGAGACTTGGGCATTAGTGGCAAGAGAGGTCAGGGCCCAAAGATTCCTGACCCTACTCCAAGTCGAAGACTAGGAGCAAGGCGGATGCATGCCACAAGGATGGCCACCTTCCATTTCTTGGCCGTGATGTAAGTAAGGTAAGTTTCAATTCGAATATATGCCTCTTTCTGTTTTGCAGGGTAGGATCTAGATTGTTTACATTTTTGAGTCAAAAACATTTTAGGAATAGGTCCTTTTTCGGTTATGCACTTTTGTATATTTTCCATTTGTGCACTTTTGTAAACTTTCCTTTTCTTTCCTTGAGTCGACCCTAGAAGGTCAAGCTGTCGAGCATATTAATAAGGCTCCTTCCAGCATTGTAGTTCGACAACCTTTTTGATATTAATAAAGATAGAACTGTCTTCCAACAAGTTTTCTCTCTAAGAATCATGTGCGCTTAGAACCTAGTTGAGACCACTCCTCCTAGCTCTAAGTTTGTGATTTATCACGAGGTTCATCATCCCTCGTGTAGTTCACTTCACCTTTCCATCGAATACCAACCCAAAAACCCCTATCCAAGAACTCTAAGGTCGAGTTTCTCACCTAACCTTCTCCAAACAGCCCACGCGCATCCAAGCCTTGAATCGAGGCTTGTATCATTTTGGTATCAGAGCCTAAAGCTCCTAAACCAGGTTGTTTCTATCCTTTAACTTGTTTTGTTTCTAGTTCTTGCATTAGTTTAAGTTTCATTCAAGAAAAAAAAACATCAAACTCCAAACCGAGTGCATCTTGCTTCTACGTGTATCACTAGGGTTTAGATTCACTTTTGCATTGTCATTCACGGTTTCCTTTTTGTTTAAATCATATTTCCATTATTTTTAAGTAAAATTAAAAAGAAGAGAAAAAGAAAATATGAAAAATACCAAAAGAATTCGAATTGGACAGCTAGCACAAGTTGTCAATATAGTTTCCATTTTTTCAAATCTTCCATTTTTTTCAAATCTTTCCTTTTCTCAGATTTTTCTTTTTGCATATTTTTCGAATTCTCTATATAAGCATCCTCCTAATCGATTCTAGGAGCAGGATAACTTGTTTTCTTCCTTGTAGTACGTAAGGGGAGAAGAAAATAGAGATGCAGCCGAGGCCATGATGGCCATGTTCACCACCCTCCAAACACAACTCGCATCAATAGGCGAGAGATTGGAGCGCGTGGACAGGCCTGTGAGATTCCTGGCCATAAGGCACGTGAGAGCTGAGCAAGACCGTGCTGAGGGTCCTGAGCACCTTAGGACACGGCACGAACAGGAGGAGCCCCAGCCAGATGGAGATGAGGACACACAACCTCATAACTATCACCATAGGCCGAGAGGCCCTCCATGGCAACCAGACGCAGAAGATATGGCTTCGAGCCATATGGTCTTCACCAGAGACGAAGGATGCCTCCTAGACATCATGAGGATGGAGATGAACACGCCTACAACCGGGTAACTCATCCTGATGTTAAGCTAACTCCTCCAAGTTTTGCAGGAAAAGTGGACCCCGAGGCTTACCTAGATTGGGAGAGAAGAATGGATCATATCTTCGATCATTACAACCAACCAGGGCCTAGGAGAGTCTCAATGGCAGTAGCACAACTAACGGACAATGCCCTCATCTGGTGGGATCGTTAGGTATCTAACAAAAGGAGGAAAAGAATGAGGCCCATAGACTCATGGGTCGACATGAAAGACCTCATGCGACAAAGGTTTGTTCCACCTTACTTTCATAGAAATTTGCAACGACGTTTTCGTACTCTTAAGCAGGGTACCAAATCAGTAGAGGAGTACTATGAAGAGTTCGAGAAGCTAAGGAACAGGCTGGAGCTCAATGATGATGAAGAAGCGTTGATGGCACAATTCTTGGATGGACTCCAAGAAAGAATCAGCCACAAGGTGGAAAGGCAAATCTACAATGACTTCAAAGACTTGTTCCACCTATCTGTCCAGGCTGAGCAGCACATCAAATGTAAGAGCCAAGACATCCGCAGCAAGCCTAAGATGCCTTGGGCACCAAGCAACATGCCTAAGCCCGTAGACAAGGGCAAGAGCATAGAGATCGAGTCAAGGTTCAAGAGTAACCCTCCTGAACCAACCCGTGACCAGAGAGAGCCTAGTAAGTCTTCTAACCCTCAAAGATCACGTGACATCACTTGTTTCAAGTGTAGGGGTCGTGGACACATCTCAAGGGAGTGCCCAAACAACCGGGTCATGCTGATTACGGAGGCTGGAGAGTATGAGTCCCAAGATGAAGAGGACTATTGACCAGAAGTGAGAATACGGTGACATTGAGTACCCTGATGTGGGGGAAGTGCTGGTCACTAGACGCATCCTCAGTGCAATGGTGGATCCTTCAGAGACCATCTAAAGGGAGAACATCTTCCACAGCCGTTGCACCATCAAGGGCAAGGTATGTAACCTCATCATAGATGGTGGTTTTTGCACTAACGTTGCTAGTGCATACATGGTTGATATGCTAGGTCTAGAGACGACAAGGCATCCTCGACCATATAGACTGAGATAGCTCGATGACAAAGTGGAGCTCAAGATCCATGAGCAAGTCACTGTGCCATTCAGTGTGGGCAAGTACCAAGACCAAGTCGTGTGCGACGTGGTGCCCATGCAAGCTGGCCATCTTCTGGTAGGAAGGCCATACCAGTTTGACAAGGAGACCAGGCATGATGGCCGAACCAATCTCTACACGTTCGAGCATGACAAGAGAAAGGTCAGCCTAGCTCCTCTCACACCTGCCCAGGTACATGAGCTTCAACAGCAAATGAGTAGGAAAAGAAGCTCATTAAATCTAATTTTCTTATTCAACCAAGTCATGTCCGGAGAGCTTTAGCCTCGAAGGATCTACTGCTACTAATGGTTTTCAAAGAAGTGTTGAATGTAGAGAAAGAACAGGTAGAGCTACCTCCTGAAGTAGCAGCTCTCCTCAACAAGTTCCAGGATGTGTTCCTGGAAGAGATACCAGCAGGCTTACCTCCCCTACGAGGCATAGAGCACCAGATCGACCTCGTGCCCGGAGCAGCTCTGCCCAACCGGCCATCCTACCGGATGAGTCCAGAAGAGTCTAAGGAGCTTGAGAAGCAAGTCAAGGAGCTCCTGGAGAAAGGCTATGTTCGAGAGAGCCTCAGTCCATGTGCCGTACCAGTGCTACTAGTGCCCAAGAAGGATGGGACTTGGCGAATGTGCGTGGACTGCCGAGCAATCAACAACATCACAGTCAAGTACCGGCATCCGATACCACGGCTGGATGACATGCTAGATGATCTGAGTGGAGCCACGGTCTTCTCCAAGATAGACCTTAAGAGTGGATACCACCAGTTCAGGATGAAGGAAGGTGATGAGTGGAAAACCGCCTTCAAGACCAAGCAAGGGCTCTACGAGTGGACAGTCATGCCATTCGGCTTGACTAATGCCCCAAGACCCTTCATGCGCCTTATGAACCAAGTTCTTAGGGCGTACATCAGTAAGTTCGTTGTAGTTTATTTCGATGACATACTAGTTTATAGTAAATGCTTAAGGGATCACTTCACACATCTTGAGTTGGTGCTTAAAACCCTTCGACAAGAAGAGCTTTATGCCAATCTCAAGAAGTGCATCTTTTGTACTGATAAACTTGTCTTCTTAGGTTTTGTTATAATTTCACAGGGCCTACAGGTTGATGAAGAGAAGATTCAAGCCATACAAGAATGGCCAACACCAAGCAACATCAGCCAAGTGAGGAGCTTCCACGGACTGGCCAGCTTCTACAGGAGATTCGTGCCCAACTTCAGCAGTATTGCCTCACCATTGACGGAAGTAGTGAAGAAGAACGTGGGATTCAGCTGGGGAGAAGCTCAGGAGAAGGCATTCCAGGCCTTGAAGGACAGCCTTACACATGCACCAGTGCTAGTCCAGCCCGACTTCAACAAGACATTTGAAGTGGAGTGTGATGCCTCCGGAATAGGCATAGGAGCTGTGCAAACCCAAGGAGGGAGGCCAGTAGCATACTTCAGTGCGATGCTAGGTGGTGCCTCACTGAACTACCCCACTTGCGACAAGGAGCTTTATGCCCTTGTCCGAGCATTGGAGACTTGGCAGCATTACTTGCTGTCAAAGGAGTTTGTGATCCACTCTGATCACGAGACTCTCAAACACCTCAGAGGGCAAACCAATCTCAAGAGGAGACATGCCAGGTGGATGGAGTTCATAGAGACCTTCCCGTACGTCATCAAGTACAAGAAGGGCAAAGACAATGTGGTAGCTGATGCACTATCAAGGAGGTTTACCTTGATATCCACCATGGAGGCAAAGGTCCTAGGATTCGAGCACATCAAGGACCTATACAAGGATGATCCTGACTTTGCTGAGAGCTACAAGGAGTGTGGCACAGGGAGTCATGGCAAATTTTACATCCATGAGGGATTCTTGTTCCGAGAGAGAAGGTTGTGCATACCACAAGGATCACTACGAGAGCTTATCATCCGAGAAGCTCATGGAGGCAGACTCATGGGCAACTTTGGTGTCGACAAGACTCTAGCAGTGGTCAAGGGAGCACTTCTACTGGCCACACATCAAAAGGTCAGTGGAAGCTCATTGTGCAAGGTGCATCACTTGCAAGAAGGCAATGTCCCCAGTGCAACCTTACGGGTTGTATCTCCCACTGCCCATACCAACACACCCATGGGTGGATATATCAATGGACTTCGTTCTATGACTGTCCAAGATCAACCACAAAGATGCAATCTTTGTAGTGGTGGACAGATTCTCCAAGATGGCACATTTCATTCCGTGTGCCAATGTCAATGATGCCACGGAAACAGACGAGCTGTTTTTCAGGGAGATAGTACGGCTTCATGGAGTGCCAAGGACCATCGTGTCAGACAGGGACACCAAGTTCCTCAGCCATTTCTGGAGGACCCTTTGGAGGAAGCTAGGCACGAAGCTGCTCTTCTCTACCACCTGCCATCCTCAAACCGATGGCCAAACGGAAGTTGTCAACCGGACACTATCAACTCTTCTCAGGACTATACTAGGGAAGAACCTCAAGACTTGGGTGGAGTGCCTGCCATTCATAGAGTTTGCTTACAACTGAGCCGTGCACTCAGCAACCAAGAAGACACCCTTTGAAGTAGTATACGGCTTCAACCCTCTCACCCCATTGGAGCAAACGCCACTGCCACCAGCAGAGATGACCAACCTCAACGGAGCATCCAAGGCAGAGTTCATAAGGAAGTTACACCAGAAGGTATCAGAGAACTTGGAGAAGAGGACCGGGCAGTACGTGACGCATGCTAACAAAGGAAGAAAGGAGGTGATCTTTCAACAACAAGAGGAGATGGAACATTCAGAGTGCTGGAGAGGATCAACAACAACGCCTACTGGATCGAGCTCCCAGGTGAGTTTAATGTGTCCAACACGTTCAACGTAACTGACTTAGCCCCTTTGCATGCAGATGAACCAGTTTTGAGGTCAAAACCTACTGAAGAGGGAGGGGATGATGAGGACATCAGGTTGTATGTCCGGCCAGGAGACCAGACTGGCCGACCAGGAAGCTTTCCCGAGAAAGCCGGGCCATTTGGCACGTCTGCCAGCCCAAGCGGTACCGCCGGACCCTCGACCAACAGGACCGGACCGATCAGCATTGCCGGCGGAGAGGCCCAAGCCTCCGGCACAATTGGTGGTGATGTGGATGACACCGCCGGTCCCCTTGGTGACGCCGCCGACTCCGGGATCAACTTGGCCAGTCCGGAAGGCATTCCGGCCAGTACCTCACACAGTCCAGCCGGTACAGCCGATCCAGCCGAATACACGAGCATTTCAACTTCTACACAAGGAGACTCAGACCAGATAAGCTACCAGCTTAAGGACATGCATCTAGAGGAAGTCTCTACACCAGTAGTGCCACCAGGAGCAATGACAAGGAGCAGATCAAGAGCACTCTTCCACAAGTTCAGCTTATGGGTCGACGAGCTCCTAGAGGAAGATCGACTAAGGACAATGGGCCATAAGTGCAAAGAAGAGTCCAAAGGCTTCTCAACAATGCAAGGGACTTCAGAGACTTGGGCTTTAGTGGCAAGAGAGGTCAGGGGCCAAAGAGTCCTAACCCTACTCCAAGTTGAAGACTAGGAGCAAGGCGTGTGCAAGCCACAAGGATGGCCACCTTCCATTTCTTGGCCGTGAGGTAAGTAAGGTAAGTTTCAATTCGAATATATTCCTCTTTCTGTTTTGCAGGGTAGGATCTAGATTGTTTACATGTTTGAGTCAAAGACATTTTAGGAATAGATCCTTTTTTGGTTATGCACTTTTGTATATTTTCCATTTGTGCACTTTTGTAAACTTTCCTTTTCTTTCCTTGAGTCGACCCTAGAAGGTCAAGCTGTCGAGCATATTAATAAGGCTCCATCCAGCATTGTAGTTCGACAACCTTTTTGATATTAATAAAGATAGAACTGTCTTCCAACAAGTTTTCTCTCTAAGAATCATGTGCGCTTAGAACCTAGTTGAGACCACTCCTCCTAGCTCTAAGTTTGTGATTTATCACGAGGTTCATCATCCCTCGTGTAGTTCACTTCACCTTTCCATCGAATACCAACCCAAAAACCCCTATCCAAGAACTCTAAGGTCGAGTTTCTCACCTAACCTTCTCCAAACAGCCCACGCGCATCCAAGCCTTGAATCGAGGCTTGTATCAAACGGCCATGTTAATATAGCTCAACTTTCAATATTGTGATAACATTTGAGACTGAAAGAGTTACGACAAAGCCTCCAAGCAATCCAAGGTTCCCCAAACCATGTGATGCCACGCATTATGCTTCATTTATAATCCTTTCCTCAAGGAGCACCAATGATAAGTTTACAATGGTCTTTTTAACTGGCCGATCAACTTCACATGTCCGCACTTAATAGTCCGTATCTTTTGATTTTGAGTTCAGAATGACACGAATCTAATGCTCACATTAAGCTACCTCAGTATTCTATATTGTGGTAAAATTTAAAACCAAAAAAGGTACAACAAACCCTCCAAGTAATCCAATCTATCCCAAACTGTGTGATTCCATGCATTATCCTTCATTTGTAAACCTTTCCTCAATGCGCACCAGTGGTCAGTTTAAAATGATCATTTTAACTAGCTGATACTCTTGACATGTCCACACTTACTCATATTTCACATTTGATTTAGAGCTTAAAATGACATGAATCCAACAACCACGCTAATCTAGCTCAATTTTCAAACTGTGACAATATTTCACACCGAAATAGCTAAGACAAAACCTCCAAGTAATCCATTCTATCCCAAACTACGTGAAACCATGTATTATGCTTCATTTGTAAGCCTTTGCTCAATGATCACCAATGATCAGTTTATAATGATCATTTTAACTAGCTGATCAACTTGACATGTCCGCAAAAAATCGTTTGTAACATTTGATTTAGATCTCAAAATGACATATTCGAACGCCACGTTAATCTAGCTCAATTTTCAATATTGTGACAACGTTTGACACTAAAAGAGCTACGACAAAGCCTCCAGGTAATCTAATGTGTGCCAAACTGCTCGATGCCAAGCATTATGCTTCATTTATAAACATTTACTCAAAGAGCACCAATGATCAGTTTAGAATGATCATTTTAACTGGCCGATCAACTTGACATGTCTGCAATAAATCGTTCGTAACTTTTGATTTAGAGTTTAGAATAACACGAATCCAATGCCCACGATCAGATAGCTCAGTTTTCTAATTTGTGTCTAAATTTAAGATCAAAATAGCTAGGACAAAGGGTCCAAGTATTCCAATCTATTCCAAAATGCGTGATGCCATGCAGTATGCTTCATTTGTAAACCTTTGCTGAATGAGCACCAATGATCAGTTTTAAATGATCATTTTATATAGCTGATCAATTTGACATGTCCACACTAAATCATTTGTAACATTTGGTTTAGAGCTTAATATAACATGAATCCAACGCCCATGTTAATCTAGCTCAATTTTCAATATTGTGACAAGATTTCATACTGAAAGAGCTACGACAAAGCTTTCAAGTAATCTAATGTATCCCAAACAGCGTGATGCCATGCATTATGCTTCATTTATAGGCATTTACTCAGGGAGCACCAATGATTAGTTTAGAATGATCATTTTAGCAGGCCGATCAACTTGACATGTCCGCAAGAAATGATTCGAAACTTTTGATTTAGAGTTCAGAATGACACAAATCCAATGCCCAGATTAAGTTAGCTCAGTTTTCTATATTGTGATTAAATTTAAGACAGAAATAGCAATGATGCCATCTATCCCAAACTGCGTGATGCCATGTATTATGCTTCATTTGTAAACCTTTGCTAAATGAGCACCACTGATCAGTTTATAATGATCATTTTAATAGCTGATAAACTTAAAATGTCCACACTAATTCGTCCGTAACATTTGATTTAGTACTCAAAATGACATGAATCGAACGCCCATGTTAATCTAGCTCAATTTTTAGCTCAATTTTCAATATTATGACAACATTTAAGACGGGATGAGCAACGACAAAGCCTCCATGTAATCCAATGTATCCCGAACTGAGTGATTCCATGCATTATGCTTCATTTATCAGACTTTACTCAAGGAGCACCAATGATAAGTTTAGAATGATCATTTTAACTGGAGGATCAACTTGACATGTTCACACTAAATTGTCTAGAACTTTTGGTTTATAGTTCAGAATGACATGAATCTAACGCCCATGTTAAGCTAGCTCAGTTTCCTATATTTTTATTAAATTTAAGACAGAAATAGCAAGGACACTGCCTCCAAGTAATCCAATTTATCCCAAACTGCGTGAGGCCATACATTATGCTTCATTCGTAAACCTTTGCTCAATGAGCACCAATGATCAGTTTATAATGATCATTTTAACTAACTGATCAAATGAACATGAATCCATTGACCACGTTAACCAAGGTCAATTTTCAATATTGTGACAACATATGAGACTAGAAGAGCTACAAAAAGCTTCCAAGTAATCAAGTGTATCCTATTCTGCGTGATGCCATGCATTATGCTTCATTTATAAGTGTTTATTGAACGAGCACCAATTGTCAATCTATAATGATCATTTTAACTGGCATCAACTTGAAGTGTCCGCACTAAATCCTCCGTAACTTTTGATTTAGAGTTCAGAATGACACGAATCCAATGCCCATATTAAGATAGGTTTGTTTTTTATATTGTGATTAAATTTAACAAAGAAATAACAGGAAAAAACCTCCAAGTACTCCAATCTAACTCAAATTGCATGATGCCATGCATTATGCTTCATTTGTAAACCTTTGCTCAATGAGCACCAAATGATTAGTTTATAATGATCATTTTAACAAGCTGATCAACTTGACATGTCCACCCAAAATCGTTTGTAACATTTGATTTAGAGTTCAAAATGAAATGATGCGAACGCCACGTTAATCTAGCTCAATTTTCAATATTGTGACAACATTTGAGAGTTAAAGAGCTACGACACAGCCTCCAAGTAATCTAATGTATCCCAAACAGCGTGATGGCATGCATTATGCTTCATTTAGAAGTGGTTACTCATGGAGCACCAATGATCAGTTTAGAATGATCATTTTAACTGCCCAATCAACTTGACATTTCCGCACTAAATCGTTTGTAACTTTTGATTTGGAGCTCAGAATGACACGAATCAAATCCCCACGTTAAGCTAGCTCAATTTTCTATAATGAGAAAAAATTTAAGAATGAAATAGATACGAAAAACCCTCCAAGTACTCCAATCGATCCGAAACTACGTGTTGCCCTGCATTGTGCTTCATTTGGAAACCCTTGCTCCATGAGAACCAATTATCAGCTTAGAATGATCATTTTAACTAGATGATCAACTTGACATGTCACAGTAATTTATCATTAACATTTGATATAGAGTTCAAAATGACTTGAATCCAGCGGCCATGTTAATCTAGCTCAATTTTCAATATTGTGACAACATTTGAGAGTAAAAGAGCTACGACAAAGCACTCGAAGTATTCCAATGTATCCCAAACTGCGTGATACCATGCATTATTCTTCATTTATAAGCCCTTATTGAAGGAGCACCAATGATCAGTTTAGAATGATCATTTCAACTGTCCGGACAACATGACATATCCGTAATAAATCGTGACAAAAACTAAGACTGAAATAGCTATGACAATGCCTACAAGTAATCCAATCTATTCCAAACTGCGTGATGCCATGCATTATGCTTCATTTGTAAAACTTTGCTCATTGAGCACCAATAATCAGTTTAGAATAATCATTTTAACTAGCTGATCAACTTGACATCTCCGCACTAAGTCATCCGTAACAGTTTTTCTAGCTCAATATTGTGACAACATTTGAGCCTGAAAGAGCTACGACAAAGCCTCCAAGTAATCCAATTTTATCTTAAATTGCGTGATGTCATGCATAATGCTTCATTATAAGCCTTTACCCAAGAATCACCAATGATCAGTTTAGCATTATAGTTTTAACTGTCCAATCAACTTCACATGGCTGCACTAAATCATTTGTAACTTTTGATTTAGAGTTCTTAATGACATGAATCCAACTAAGTAATTTTTTAGAGTTCTTAATGACATAAATCATTTACAGTTCTTAATGACATAAATTTAAAACCGAAATAGCTAAGACAAAGCCACCAAGTAATCCAATCTATCGGAAACTGCTCGATGGCATGCATTATGCTTCATCTGTAAACATTTGCTCAAGAGCATCGATGATCAGTTTGGAGTAATCATTTTAACTAACTGATCAACTTCACATGTCCGCACTAAATCTTCTTTAACATTTGATATAGAGCTCAAAAATGACATGGAACCAATAACCACATTTTTCTAGGTCAATTTTCAATATAAGGACAACATTTGAGACTAGAAGAGCTACAAAAAAGCTTCCATGTAATCTAATGTATCCTAAAGTGCGTGATTCTATGTATTATGCTTCATTCGTAAACATTTGCTAATTGAGCACCAATGATCAGTTTAGAATGATCACTTCAACTAGCTGATCAACTTGACATGTCCGCACTAAACCGTCTGTAACATTTGATTTAGAGCTCAAATTGACATGAATCCAACGCCCACGCTAATCTAGCTCAATTTTCAATATTACGACAACATTTGAGACTGAAAGAGCTACCACAAAGCCTCCAAGTAATCCAATGTATCGCAAACTGCATGATGGCATTCATTATGCTTTATTTCTAAGTGTTTACTCAAGAGCACCAATGATCTATTTAGAATGATCATTTTAACAGCCGATCCACTTAACAAGTCCACAATAAATCGTCTGTAACTTTTTATTTAGAGTTCAGAATGACACGAATCCAACGCCCACGTTAAGCTAGCTCAGTTTTCTATTTGTGATTAAATTTAAGACAGTCAAGGACTCAACCACCAGGTAATCCAATTTATCCCAAAGTGCGTGAGGCCATGCATTATTTTTCATTTCTAAACCTTTGCTGAATGAGCACCAATGATCAGTTTAGAATGATCATTTTAACTAGCTGGCACACTTAAGATGTCTGCACTAAATCATCCATAACATTTGATTTAGTGCTCAAAATGACATGAATCGAATGCACACGTTAATCTATCTCAATTTTCAACATTATGACAACATTTAAGACTGAGAGAGCCACGACAAAGCCTCCAAGTAATCCAATGTATCCCAAACTACGTGATATCATGCATTATGATTCATTTGTAAGAGTTTACTCTAGGAGCACCAATGATCATTTTATGATGACTATTTTAACTGGCGGATCAACTTGAAATGTTTGCACTAAATCATTCGTAACTTTTGATTTAGAATTCAGAAGGACACGAATCCAACGCCCATGTTAAGCTAGCTCAGCTTCCTAAATTGCTATTAAATTTAAGACAGAAAGAGCAAGGTCACAGGCTAAGTAATCCAATTGATCCCAAACTGCATGAGGCCATGCATTATGCTTCATTTGTAAACCTTTGTTAAATGAGCACTAATGATTAGTTTACAATGATCATTTTAACTAGCTGATCAACTTGATATGTTCACACTAAATTTCGGTAACATTTGATTTAAAGCTAAAAATGACATGAGTACAAAACCCACGTTAATCTAGCTCAATTTTCAATACTATGATAACATTTGAGACTGAAAGAGCTACAACAAAACCTCGAAGTAATCCAATGTATCCCAAATTGCGTGATGGCATGTGTTATGCTTCATTTATAAGGGTTTACTCAATGAGCACCAATGATCATTTTGACTGGCCGATCAACTTGACATGTCCGCACTAAATCGTCTGTAACTTCTAATTTAGAAGTAAAAATGATACGAATCCAGCGCCCACGTTAATCTAGCCCTATTTTCTACATTCTGACAAAATATAAGACTCAAATAGCTACCACAAGGTCTGCAAGTAATCCAATCTATCCCAAACTGCTGGATGTCATGCATTATGCTTCATTTGTAAATCTTTGCTCAATGAGCACCAATGATCAATTTAACTACCAGATAAACTTGACATGTCCGCACTAAATCATCGGTATCTTTTGATTTAGATTTCAGAATGACACGAGTCCAACGCACATGTTAAGCTAGCTCAATTTTCTATTTGTGATTAAATTTAAGACAGAAATAGCAAGGACACAACCGCCAAGTTATCCAATCTATCCCAAATTGAGTGATGCCATGCATTATTCTTCATTTGTAATCATTTGCTCAATGAGCGCCAATGATCATTTTAGAATAAACATTTCAACTAGCTGATGAACTTCACATGTCCGAATAAAATGATTCGTAACATTTGATTTAGAGCTCAAAATAACATGAATCGAACGCCCACGTTAATCTAGCTCAATTTTCAATATTGTTACAACATTTGAGACTAAAAGAGCTACGACAAAGCCTCCAAGTAATCATATGTATTCCAAACAGCGTGATGCCATGAATTATGCTTCATTTAAAAGCGTTTACTCAAGGAGCACCAATGATGAGTTTAGAATGATCATTTTAACAGGCCGATCAACTTCACATGTCCGCACTAAATTGTCCGTAACTTTTGAATTAGCGCTTAGATTGACACGAACCCAACACCCACATTAAGCTAGCTCAGTTTTTTATTTGTGATTAAATTTAAGAGAGAAATAGCAATTACACAGCCTCCAAGTAATCCAATCTATCCCGAACTTAGTGATGTCATGCATTATGTTACATTTATAAACCTTTGCTCAATGGCACCAATGATTAGTTTAGAATGATCATTTTAAATAGTTTTTCAACTTGACAGGTACGCACTAAATCATCCGCAACATTTGATTTAAAGCTCAAAATGACATGAATCGAATGCCCATGTTAATCTACCTCAATTTTCAATATTATGAAAACATTTAACACTGAGAGAGCCACGACAAAGCCTCCAAAAAATCCAATCTATCCCAAACTGCGTAATACCATGATTATGCTTCATTTATATGATTTTACTCAAGGAGCACCATTGATCAGTTTAGAATGATCATCTAACTGTCGGATAAACTTGACATGTCCGCCCGAAATCGTTCGTAACTTTAGATTTAGAGTTCAGAAAGACACGAATCCAACGCCCATGTTAAGCTATCTTAGCTTCCTATATTGTGATTAAATTTAAGACAGAAGTAGCAAGTACACAGCCTCCAAGTAATCCAATTGATCGCAAACTGCATGAGGCCATGCGTTAAGCTTCATTTGTAAGCGTTTACTCAAGTAGCACCAATGATAAGTTTAGAATGATCATTTTTAACTGGCCGATGAATTTGACATGTCCGCAATAAATCATCAGTAACTTTTGATTTAGAGTTCAGAATGACACGAATCCAACGCCCACATTAAGCTAGCTCAGTTTTCTCTTTATGACTAAATTTAAGACAGAAGTAGAAATTACACAGCCTCCAAGTAATACAATCTATCCCAAACTGAGTGATGTCATGCATTAGGCTTCATTTGTAAACCTTTTCTCAATGGCACCAATGATCAGTTTAGAATTATCATTTTAACTAGCTTTTCAACTTGACGTGTCTGCAGTTAATCATACGTAACATTTAATTTATAGCTCAAAATAACAAGAATCAAATGCCCACGTTAATCTAGCTCAATTTTCTATATTGTGACAACATTTGAAACTAAAAGAGCTACGAAAAATCCTCCAAGTAATCCAATGTATGCCAAACTGCGTGATACAATGCATTATGCTTCATTTGTTAGAATTGATTCAAGGAGCACCAATGAACAGCTTAGAATGATCATTTCAACTGTCCGGCCAACATGACATGTCCGTAATAAAACGTGACAAAAATTATGACTGAAATAGCTATGACAAAGCCAACAAGTAATCCAATCTATCCCAAACTGCGTGATGCCATGCATTATGCTTCATTTGTAAACCTTTTCTCAGTGAGCATCAATGATCACTTCAAAATGATCATTTTAACTAGCTGATCAACTTGACATGTCCGCACTAAATCAACAGTAACATTTGATTTAGAGCTCAAAGTGACATGGATAGAACGCCCACGTTAATCTAGCTCAATTTTCAATATTGTGACCACATTTGAGACTGAAAGAGCTACGACAAAGCCTTGAAGTAATCCAATGTATCCCGAACTGCGTGATGACATGCATTATGCTTCGTTTATAACCATTTACTAAACGAGAACCAATGATCATTATTGAATGATCATATTAACTGGCCGAACAATTTGACATGTCCAAACTAAAATGCCCGTAATTTTTGATTTAGTGTTCAGAATGACATTAATCCAACGCCCACATTAAGCTAGCTTAGTTTTCTATATTGGGCTTAAATTTGAGAGTGAAAGAGTTAAGACAAAGCGTCAAAGTAATCCAATCTATCCCAAACTGCTGGATGTTATGCATTATGCTTCATTTATAAACCTTTGCTCAACGAGGACCAATGATTAGTTTAGAATGATCATTTTTACTAGCTGAACAACTTGACATGTCTACACTAAATTGTCTTTAACATTTGATTTAAAGTTCAGAATGACATGAATCCAACGCCCACATTAAGCTAGCTCAGTTTTCTCTTTGTGACTAAATTTAAGACAGAAGTAGAAATTACACAGCCTCCAAGTAATACAATCTATCCCAAACTGAGTGATGTCATGCATTAGGCTTCATTTGTAAACCTTTTCTCAATGGCACCAATGATCAGTTTAGAATTATCATTTTAACTAGCTTTTCAACTTGACGTGTCTGCAGTTAATCATCCGTAACATTTAATTTATAGCTCAAAATAACAAGAATCAAACGCCCATGTTAATCTAGCTCAATTTTCTATATTGTGACAACATTTGAAACTAAAAGAGCTACGAAAAATCCTCCAAGTAATCCAATGTATGCCAAACTGCATGATACAATGCATTATGCTTCATTTGTATGAATTTATTCAAGGAGCACCAATGAACAGTTTAGAATGATCATTTCAACTGTCCGGTCAACATGACATGTCCGTAATAAAACGTGACAAAAATTATGACTGAAATAGCTATGACAAAGCCAACAAGTAATCCAATCTATCCCAAACTGCGTGATGCCATGCATTATGCTTCATTTGTAAACCTTTGCTCAGTGAGCATCAATGATCACTTCAAAATGATCATTTTAACTAGCTGATCAACTTGACATGTCCGCACTAAATCAACAGTAACATTTGATTTAGAGCTCAAAATGACATGGATAGAACGACCACGTTAATCTAGCTCAATTTTCAATATTGTGACCACATTTGAGACTGAAAGAGCTACGACAAAGCCTTGAAGTAATCCAATGTATCCCGAACTACGTGATGACATGCATTATGCTTCGTTTATAACCATTTACTAAACGAGAACCAATTATCATTATTGAATGATCATATTAACTGGCCGAACAATTTGACATGTCCAAACTAAAATGCCCGTAATTTTTGATTTAGTGTTCGGAATGACATTAATCCAACGCCCACATTAAGCTAGCTTAGTTTTCTATATTGGGCTTAAATTTGAGAGTGAAAGAGTTAAGACAAAGCATCAAAGTAATCCAATCTATCCCAAACTGCTGGATGTTATGCATTATGCTTTACTTGTAAACCTTTGCTAAATGAGCACCAATGATCAGTTTAGAATGATTAGTTTAACTAGCTGACCAACTTGACATGTCCGCACTAAATCATCTGTAACATTTGATTTAGAGCTCAAAATGACATGAATCGAATGCCCACGTTAATCTAGCTCAATTTTCAATATTGTGGCAACATTTGAGACTGAAAGAACTATGACAAAGCCTCCAAGTAATCCAATGTATCCCGAACTATGTGATGACATGCATTATGCTTTATTTGTGACCGTTTATTCAAGGAGCACCAATGATCAGTATAGAATTATCATTTTAACTGGCCGATCAACTTGACATGTCCGCACTAAATCGTCCGAAACTTTTGATTTAGAGTTCAGAATTACACGAATCCAACACCAACATTAAGCTAGATCAATTTCTATATTATGATTAAATTTGAGACTAAAAGAGCTACAACAAAGCCTCCAGTAATCCAATCTATCCCAAACTGCTGGATGTCATGCATTATGATTCATTTGTAAACCTTTGCTCAATGAGCACCAATGATCAGTTTAGAATGATCATTTTAACTAGCTGATCAATTTGACATGTCTGCACTAGATCGTTTTTAATATTTGATTTATAGATCAGAATGACCTGAATACAATGCCCACGTTAATCTATCTCAATTTTCTATATTCTGACAAATATTTAAACCGAAATAGCTACAACATAGCTTCCAAGTAATCCAATCTACCCCAAACTGCTGGATGTTATGCATTATGCTTCATTTATAAACCTTTGCTCAACGAGGACCAATGATCAGTTTAGAATGATCATTTTAACTAGCTGAACAACTTGACATGTCTACACTAAATTGTCTTTGACATTTGATTTAAAGTTCAGAATGACATGAATCCAACGCCCACGTTAATCTAGCTCAATTTTCTATATTCTAATTAAACTTAAGACAGAAAGAGCAAGGATAAAGCCTCCAAGTATTCCAACAATCCGAAATTGGGTGATTACATGCATTATGCTTCATTTGTAAACCTTTGCTCAATGAGCACCACTAATCAGTTAAGAATGATCATTTAACTAGCTGATTAACTTGACATCTCCTCACTAATTCATCCGTAATAATTGATTTAGAGCTCAAAATGACATGAATCGAATGCCCACGTTAACCTAGCTCAATTTTCAATATTGTGGCAACATTTGAGACTGAAAGAACTATGACAAATCCTCCAAGTAATCCAATGTATCCCGAACTATGTGATGACATGCATTATGCTTTATTTATAACCATTTACTCAAGGAGCACCAATGATCAGTATAGAATTATCATTTTAACTAGCCGATCAACTTGACATGTCCGCACTAAATCGTCCGAAACTTTTGATTTAGAGTTCAGAATTACACGAATCCAACACCCACATTAAGCTAGATCAATTTCTATATTATGATTAAATTTGAGACTAAAAGAGCTACGACAAAGCCTCCAGTAATCCAATCTATCCCTAACTGCTGGATGTCATGCATTATGATTCATTTGTAAACCTTTGCTCAATGAGCACCAATGATCAGTTTAGAATGATCATTTTAACTAGCTGATCAATTTGACATGTCTGCACTAGATCGTTTTTAATATTTGATTTAGAGATCAGAATGACATGAATACAACACCCACGTTAATCTATCTCAATTTTCTATATTCTGACAAATATTTAAACCGAAATAGCTACAACATAGCCTCCAAGTAATCCAATCTATCCCAAACACCGTGATGTCATGCATTATGCTTGATTT
Source organism: Pugionium cornutum (assembly GCA_018901935.1). NCBI lineage: Eukaryota > Viridiplantae > Streptophyta > Magnoliopsida > Brassicales > Brassicaceae > Pugionium > Pugionium cornutum. Next base: position 34,398,437 of record CM032162.1, on the reverse strand, counting down.
TTAAACCATTGCTAAATGAGCACCAATGATTAGTTTAGAAGGATCATTTTTACTAGCTAATCAACTTGACATGTCCCCACTAAATCATCTGTAACAATTGATTTAGAGCTCAAAATGACACGCATCCTACACCCTGGTTAATCTATCTCAATATCCTATATTGTGACAATATTTGAGACTGAAAGAACTATAACAAAGCCTCCAAGTAATCTAATGTATGCCAGACTGCATGATGCAACGCATTATGCTTCATTTATAACCGTTTACTCAGGTAGCTCCAATGATCAGTTTAGAATGATCATTTTAACTAGCTGATCAGCTTGACATGTCCGCATTAAATCGTCCATAACTTTTGATTTAGAGTTCAAAATGACATAAATCGAACGCCCACATTAATCTAACTCAATTTTCAATATTGTGACAACATATGAGACTGAAAGAGCTACGACAAAGCCTCCAAGAAATCCAATGTATCGCATACTGCGTGATGCCATGCATTCTGCTTCATTTATAAGCGTTTACTCAAGGAGCACCAATGATCAGTTTTAAATGATCATTTTAAGTGGTCAATCAAATTGACATGTCTGAACTAAATCTTCCATAACTTTTAATTTAGAGTTCAGAATGACACGAATCTAACGCCCACGTTAACCTAGTTCAGTTTTCTATATTGGGATTAAATTTAAGACAGAAATAGCAAGGAAAAAGCCTCCAAGAAATCCAATACATCCCAAACTGTGTGATGCCATGCATTATGCTTCATTTGTAAACCTTTGCTCAATGAGCACCAATGATCACTTTAAAATGATCATTTTAACTACCTGATCAACTTGACATGTCCGCACTAAATCAACAGTAACATTTGATTTAGAGCTCAAAATGACATGAATGGAACACCGACATTAATCTTGCTCAATTTTCAATATTGTGACAACATTTGAGACTGAAAGAGCTATGACAAAACCTCGAAGTAATCCAGTGTATACAGAACTGCGTGATGACATGCATTATGCTTCATTTATAAACCGTTTACTAAATGAGCACCAATGATCAGTATAGAATGATCATTTTAACTGGCCGATCAACTTGACATGTCCGCAATAAATTGTCCGACATTTTGATTTAGAGTTCAGAATTACATGAATCCAACGCCCACATTAATCTAGCTCGAATTTCTATATTATGATTAAATTTGAGACTGAAAGAGATACGATAAAGCCTCCAAGTAATCCAATCTATCCAGAACTGCTGGATGTCACACATTATGCTTCATTTGTAAACATTTTCTCAATGAGCACCAATGATCCGTTTAGAATGATAATTTTAACTAGCTGATCAACTTGACATATCAGAACAAAATTGTGAGTAACATTTGATTTAGAGTCCAGAATGACATGAATGGAACGCTCACGTTAATCTAGATTAATTTTCAATATTGTGACAACATTTGAGACTTAAAGAGCTACGACAAACCCTCCAAGTAATCCAATCTATCCCAAACTGCGTGATGCCATGCATTTTGCTTCATTTATAAGTGTTTACTCAAGGAGAACCAAAGATCTGTTTAGAATGATCATTTTAACTGGCCCATCAAATTGACATGTCTGCACTAAATCGTCCATAATTTTTGATTTAGAGTTCAGAATGACACGAATCCAACACCCACGTTAAGCTTGCTCAGTTTCCTATATTGTGATTAAATTTAAGACAAAAATAGGAAGGACACTACCTCCAAATAATCCAATCTACCCCAAATTGTGTGATGCTATGCATTATGGTATATTTATAAACCTTTGTCAATGAGCACCAATGATCAGTTTAGAATTATCATTTTAACTAGCTGATCAACTTGACACGTCTGCACTATATCGTTTTTAACATTTGATTTAGACCTTGAAATGACATGAAACCAACTCCAACGTTAATCAAGCTCAATTTTAATTATTGTGACATCATTTGAGACTGAAAGAGCTACGACAAAGCCTCCAAGTAATCTAATCTATCCCAAACTACGTGATATCATGCATTGTGCTTCATTTGTAAACCTTTTCTTTGTTAGCACCAATGATCAGTTTAGAACGGTCATTTTAACTAGCTGATCAACTTAACATGTCCAGACTAAATTGTCTTTCGTATTTGATTTAGTGCTCAAAATGACATGAATCACCAACGCCCATGTTAATCTAGCTCAATTTTTAGTATTGTGACAACATTTGAGACTAAAAGACCTACGACAATGCCTCCAAGTTATCCAATGTATCTCACACTACGTGATGCCATGCATTATGATTCATTTATTAGCCTTTACACAAGGAGCACCAATGATCAATTTAGCATTGTCGTTTTAACTGGGCGATGAACTTCACATGTCCGCAGTAAATCGTCCAAAACTTTTGATTTAGCCTAATGACACAAATCAAACGCCCACGCTAAGCTAGCTTAATTTTCTATATTGTGATTAAATTTAATACCCATGCATTATGCTTGTCGTGTGTATTACCTTTGCTCAATGAGCACCAATAATCAGTATAGAATGATCATTTTAACTAGCTGATCAACTTGACATGTCCGCACTAAATCGTCTTTAACATTTGATTGAGAGCTAAAAATAAGATAAATCCAATTCTTGCGATAAACTAGCTCAATATTCTATATTGTGACAAAATTTAACACCAAAATAGCTACGACAAAGCCTCCACATAATCCCACCTACCATAAACTGAGTGATGCCATGCATTATCTGTCATTTATAAGCCTTTACTCAAGGAGCACCAATGATCAGTTTAGAATGATCATTTTAACCACCTGATCAACTTGACATGTCCGCACTAAATCGCCTTTAATATTGATTTAGAGAAAGAAATGACATGAAACCAAGGGCCACGTTTATCTAGCTCAATTTTCAACATTGTGACAACATTTGAGACCAAAGGAGCTACAACAAAGCCTCCAAGAAATCCAATGTATCCCAAACTACGTCATGCCATGCATTATGCTTAATTTATAAACCTTTGCTCAATGAGCACCAATGATCAGTTTAGAATGAGCACTTTAACTATCGGATCAACTTGACATGTCCACACTAAATTGTCTTTAACATTTGATTGAGAGCTCAAAATGACATGAATCCAAAGGCCTCGTTAATCAAGTTCAATTTTCAATATTGGTACAAAATTTGAGACCAAACGAGCTCGACAAAGCCTCCAAGTAATCAAATATATCCCAAACTGTGTGATTCTCTGAATCATTCTTCATTTATAAGCCTTTACTCAAGTAGCACCAATAATCAGTTTATAATGATCATTTTAACAGGCCGATCCACTTGACATGTCCTCATTGAATCATCCACAACTTTTGATTTATGGTTCATAATAACACGAATCTAACGGCCATGTTTATCTAGCTCAATTTTCAATATTGTGACAAAATTTAAGACCAAAATGGCTACGACAAGGTCTCCAAATAATCCAATCTATCATAAACTGCGTGATGCCATGCACTATTCTTCTTTTGTAAACCTTTGCTATATGAGCACCAGTGATCACTTTAGAATGATCATTTTAGCTAGCCGATTAAGTTGACATGTCCAACTAAATCGTCCGTAACATTTGATTTAGAGTTCAGAATAACACGAATCCAACGGCAACGGTTAGCTAGCTCAATATTCTATACTGTGACAAAATTTAGGACCCAAATAGCTATGACAAAGCTACCAAGTAATCCAATCTATCTCAAACAGCGTTATGCCATGCATTATGCTTCATTTGTAAACATTTGCTCAATGAGCACCAATGATCATTTTATAACGATCATTTTAACTATATGATAAACTTGACATGTCCGCACTAAATCGTCTTTAATATTTTATATAGAGTTCAAAATGACATGAATCAAACAGCCACGTTAATCTAGCTCAATTTTCAATATTTTTACAACATTTGAGAATGAAAGAGCTACGACAAAACTCCAAGTAAACACCAATGTATCCCAAACTGCGTGATGCCTTGAATTTTGCTTCATTTATAAGCCTTTACTGATGGAGCAACAATGATCAGTTTAAAATGATGATTTTAGCACGCAGATCAACTTGACATGTCCGTACTAAATCGACCATAACTTTTGATTTAGTGTTCAGAATGATACGAATCAAGAGCCCACATCAAGCTAGCTCAATATTCTATATTGTGACAAAAATTAAAACCGAAATAGCTACGACAATGCCTGCAGGTAATCTAATGTGTGCCAAACTGCTAGATGCCAAGCATTATAATTCATTTATAAACATTTACTCAAAGAGCACCAATGATCAGTTTAGAACGATCATTTTAACTGGCCGATCAACTTGACATGTCTGCAATAAATCGTTCGTAACTTTTGATTTAGAGTTTAGAATAACACGAATCCAATGCCCACGATCAGATAGCTCAGTTTTCTAATTTGTGTCTAAATTTAAGATCAAAATAGCTAGGACAAAGGCTCCAAGTATTCCAATCTATTCCAAAATGCGTGATGCCATGCAGTATGCTTCATTTGTAAACCTTTGCTAAATGAGCACCAATGATCAGTTTAATATGATCATTTTATATAGCTGATCAACTTGACATGTCCACACTAAATCATCTGTAACATTTGGTTTAGAGCTTAATATAACATGAATCCAACGCCCATGTTAATCTAGCTCAATTTTCAATATTGTGACAAGATTTCATACTGAAAGAGCTACGACAAAGCTTCCAAGTAATCTAATGTATCCCAAACTGTGTGATGCCATGCATTATGCTTCACTTATAGGCATTTACTCAGGGAGCACCAATGATTAGTTTCGAATGATCATTTTAGCAGGCCGATCAACTTGACATGTCTGCAAGAAATGATTTGAAACTTTTGATTTAGAGTTCAGAATGACACAAATCCAATGCCCAGATTAAGTTAGCTCAGTTTTCTATATTGTGATTAAATTTAAGACAGAAATAGCAAGGACACAACCTCCAAGTAATATAATCTATCCCAAACTGCGTGATGCCATGTATTATGCTTCATTTGTAAACCTTTGCTAAATGAGCACCACTGATCAGTTTAGAATGATCATTTTAATAGCTGATAAACTTAAAATGTCCACACTAATTCGTCCGTAACATTTGATTTAGTACTCAAAATGACATGAATCGAACACCCATGTTAATCTAGCTCAATTTTTAGCTCAATTTTCAATATTATGACAACATTTAAGACGGAATGAGCAACGACAAAGCCTCCAAGTAATCCAATGTATCCCGAACTGAGTGATTCCATGCATTATGCTTCATTTATCAGACTTTACTCAAGGAGCACCAATGATAAGTTTAGAATGATCATTTTAACTGGAGGATCAACTTGACATCTTCACACTAAATTGTCTATAACTTTTGGTTTATAGTTCAGAATGACATGAATCTAACGCCCATGTTAAGCTAGCTCAGTTTCCTATATTTTTTTAAATTTAAGACAGAAATAGCAAGGACACTGCCTCCAAGTAATCTAATTTATCCCAAACTGCGTGAGGCCATACATTATGCTTCATTCGTAAACCTTTGCTCAATGAGCACCAATGATCAGTTTATAATGATCATTTTAACTAACTGATCAAATGAACATGAATCCATTGACCACATTAATCTAGGTGAATTTTCAATATTGTGACAACATATGAGACTAGAAGAGCTACAAAAAGCTTCCAAGTAATCTAGTGTATCCTATTCTGCGTGATGCCATGCATTATGCTTCATTTATAAATGTTTATTGAACGAGCACCAATTGTCAATCTAGAATGATCATTTTAACTGGCCGATCAACTTGAAGTGTCCGCACTAAATGCTCCGTAACTTTTGATTTAGAGTTCAGAATGACACGAATCCAATGCCCATATTAAGATAGGTTTGTTTTTTATATTGTGATTAAATTTAACAAAGAAATAACAGGAAAAAACCTCCAAGTACTCCAATCTAACTCAAATTGCATGATGCCATGCATTATGCTTCATTTGTAAACCTTTGCTCAATGAGCACCAAATGATTAGTTTATAATGATCATTTTAACAAGCTGATCAACTTGACATGTCCACCCAAAATCGTTTGTAACATTTGATTTAGAGTTCAAAATGAAATGATGCGAACGCCACGTTAATCTAGCTCAATTTTCAATATTGTGACAACATTTGAGAGTTAAAGAGCTACGACACAGCCTCCAAGTAATCTAATGTATCCCAAACAGCGTGATGGCATGCATTATGCTTCATTTAGAAGTGGTTACTCATGGATCACCAATGATCAGTTTAGAATGATCATTTAAACTGCACAATCAACTTGACATTTCCGCACTAAATCGTTTGTAACTTTTGATTTGGAGCTCAGACTGACACGAATCAAATCCCCACGTTAAGCTAGCTCAATTTTCTATAATGAGAAAAAATTTAAGAATGAAATAGATACGAAAAACCCTCCAAGTACTCCAATCGATCCGAAACTACATGTTGCCCTGCATTGTGCTTCATTTGGAAACCCTTGCTCCATGAGAACCAATTATCAGCTTAGAATGATCATTTTAACTAGATGATCAACTTGACATGTCGCAGTAATTTATCATTAACATTTGATATAGAGTTCAAAATGACATGAATCCAACGGCCATGTTAATCTAGCTCAATTTTCAATATTGTGACAACATTTGAGAGGAAAAGAGCTACGACAAAGCACTCGAAGTATTCCAATGTATCCCAAACTGCGTGATACCATGCATTATTCTTCATTTATAAGCCCTTATTCAAGGAGCACCAATGATCAGTTTAGAATGATCATTTCAACTGTCCGGACAACATGACATATCCGTAATAAATCGTGACAAAAACTAAGACTGAAATAGCTATGACAATGCCTACAAGTAATCCAATCTATTCCAAACTGCGTGATGCCATGCATTATGCTTCATTTGTAAAACTTTGCTCAATGAGCACCAATAATCAGTTTAGAATGATCGTTTTAACTAGCTGATCAACTTGACATCTCCGCACTAAGTCATCCGTAACAGTTCATTTAGAGCTCAAAATGACATGAATACAACGCCCATGTTTTTCTAGCTCAATATTGTGACAACATTTGAGCCTGAAAGAGCTACGACAAAGCCTCCAAGTAATCCAATTTTATCTTAAATTGCGTGATGTCATGCATAATGCTTCATTATAAGCCTTTACCCAAGAATCACCAATGATCAGTTTAGCATTATCATTTTAACTGTCCGATCAACTTCACATGGCTGCACTAAATCATTTGTAACTTTTGATTTAGAGTTCTTAATGACATGAATCCAACACCCACGTTAAGCAATGTCAATTTTATATTCTGATTAAATTTAAAACCGAAATAGCTAAGACAAAGCCACCAAGTAATCCAATCTATCGGAAACTGCTCGATGGCATGCATTATGCTTCATTTGTAAACATTTGCTCAAGAGCATCGATGATCAGTTTGGAGTAATCATTTTAACTAACTGATCAACTTCACATGTCCGCACTAAATCTTCTTTAACATTTGATATAGAGCTCAAAAATGACATGGAACCAATAACCACATTTTTCTAGGTCAATTTTCAATATAAGGACAACATTTGAGACTAGAAGAGCTACAAAAAAGCTTCCATGTAATCAAATGTATCCTAAAGTGCGTGATTCTATGTATTATGCTTCATTCGTAAACATTTGCTAATTGAGCACCAATGATCAGTTTAGAATGATCACTTCAACTAGCTGATGAACTTGACATGTCCACACTAAACCGTCTGTAACATTTGATTTAGAGCTCAAATTGACATGAATCCAATGCCCACGCTAATCTAGCTCAATTTTCAATATTACGACAACATTTGAGACTGAAAGAGCTACCACAAAGCCTCGAAGTAATCCAATGTATCGCAAACTGCATGATGGCATTCATTATGCTTTATTTCTAAGTGTTTACTCAAGAGCACCAATGATCTATTTAGAATGATCATTTTAACAGCCGATCCACTTAACAAGTCCGCAATAAATCGTCTATAACTTTTTATTTAGCGTTCAGAATGACACGAATCCAACGCCCACGTTAAGCTAGCTCAGTTTTCTATTTGTGATTAAATTTAAGACAGTCAAGGACTCAACCACCACGTAATCCAATTTATCCCAAAGTGCGTGAGGCCATGCATTATTTTTCATTTCTAAACCTTTGCTGAATGAGCACCAATGATCATTTTAGAATGATCATTTTAACTAGCTGGTACACTTAAGATGTCTGCACTAAATCATCAATAACATTTGATTTAGTGCTCAAAATGACATGAATCGAATGCACACGTTAATCTATCTCAATTTTCAATATTATGACAACATTTAAGACTGAGAGAGCCACGACAAAGCCTCCAAGTAATCCAATGTATCCCAAACTACGTGATATCATGCATTATGATTCATTTGTAAGAGTTTACTCAAGGAGCACCAATGATCATTTTATGATGACTATTTTAACTGGCGGATCAACTTGAAATGTTCACACTAAATCATTCGTAACTTTTGATTTAGAGTTCAGAATGACACGAATCCAACGCCCATGTTAAGCTAGCTCAGCTTCCTAAATTGCGATTAAATTTAAGATAGAAAGAGCAAGGACAAAGGTTAAGTAATCCAATTGATCCCAAACTGCATGAGGCCATGCATTATGCTTCATTTGTAAACCTTTGTTAAATGAGCACTAATGATTAGTTTACAATGATCATTTCAACTAGCTGATCAACTTGATATGTTCACACTAAATTTCGGTAACATTTGATTTAAAGCTAAAAATGAGATGAGTACAAAGCCAACGTTAATCTAGCTCAATTTTCAATACTGTGATAACATTTGAGACTGAAAGAGCTACAACAAAACCTTGAAGTAATCCAATGTATCCCAAATTGCGTGATGGCATGTGTTATGCTTCATTTATAAGGGTTTACTCAATGAGCACCAATGATCATTTTGACTGGTCGATCAACTTGACATGTCCGCACTAAATCGTCCGTAACTTCTAATTTAGAACTAAAAATGATACGAATCCAGCGCCCACGTTAAGCTAGCCCTATTTTATACATTCTGACAAAATATAAGACTCAAATAGCTACCACAAGGCCTGCAAGTAATCCAATCTATCCCAAACTGCTGGATGTCATGCATTATGCTTCATTTGTAAATCTTTGCTCAATGAGCACCAATGATCAATTTAGAATGATCAACTTAACTACCAGATAAACTTGACATGTCCGCACTAAATCATCGGTATCTTTTGATTTAGATTTCAGAATGACACGAGTCCAACACACACGTTAAGCTAGCTCAGTTTTCTATTTGTGATTAAATTTAAGACAGAAATAGCAAGGACACAACCGCCAAGTTATCCAATCTATCCCAAATTGAGTGATGCCATGCATTATTCTTCATTTGTAATCATTTGCTCAATGAGCGCCAATGATCATATTAGAATAATCATTTTAACTAGCTGATGAACTTCACATGTCCTCATTAAATGATCCGTAACATTTGATTTAGAGCTCAAAATAACATGAATCGAACGCCCACGTTAATCTAGCTCAATTTTCAATATTGTTACAACATTTGAGACTAATAGAGCAACGACAAAGCCTCCAAGTAATCAAATGTATTCCAAACAGCGTGATGCCATGAATTATTCTTCATTTAAAAGCGTTTACTCAAGGAGGACCAATGATGAGTTTAGAATGATCATTTTAACTGGCCGATCAACTTGACATGTCCGCACTAAATCGTCCGTAACTTTTGAATTAGCGCTTAGAATGACACGAACCCAACGCCCACATTAAGCTAGCTCAGTTTTTTATTTGTGATTAAAATTTAAGAGAGAAATAGCAATTACACAGCCTCCAAGTAATCCAATCTATCCCGAACTTAGTGATGTCATGCATTATGTTACATTTATAAACCTTTGGTCAATGGCACCAATGATTAGTTTAGAATGATCATTTTAAATAGTTTTTCAACTTGACATGTACGCACTAAATCATCCGCAACATTTGATTTAAAGCTCAAAATGACATGAATCGAATGCCCATGTTAATCTACCTCAATTTTCAATATTATGAAAACATTTAACACTGAGAGAGCCACGACAAAGCCTCCAAAAAATCCAATCTATCCCAAACTGCGTAATACCATGATTATGCTTCATTTATATGATTTTACTCAAGGAGCACCGTTGATCAGTTTAGAATGATCATTTAACTGTCGGATAAACTTGACATGTCCGCCCGAAATCGTCCGTAACTTTAGATTTAGAGTTAAGAAAGACACGAATCCAACGCCCATGTTAAGCTATCTCAGCTTCCTATATTGTGATTAAATTTAAGACAGAAGTAGCAAGTACACAGCTTCCAAGTAATCCAATTGATCCCAAACTCCATGAGGCCATGCGTTAAGCTTCATTTGTAAGCGTTTACTCAAGTAGCACCAATGATAAGTTTAGAATGATCATTTTTAACTGGCCAATCAATTTGACATGTCCGCAATAAATCATCCGTAACTTTTGATTTAGAGTTCAGAATGACACGAATCCAACGCCCACATTAAGCTAGCTCAGTTTTCTCTTTGTGACTAAATTTAAGACAGAAGTAGAAATTCCACAGCCTCCAAGTAATACAATCTATCCCAAACTGAGTGATGTCATGCAATAGGCTTCATTTGTAAACCTTTTCTCAATGGCACCAATGATCAGTTTAGAATTATCATTTTAACTAGCTTTTCAACTTGACGTGTCTACAGTTAATCATCCGTAACATTTAATTTATATCTCAAAAGAACATGAATCAAACGCCCACGTTAATCTAGCTCAATTTTCTATATTGTGACAACATTTGAAACTAAAAGAGCTACGAAAAATCCTCCAAGTAATCCAATGTATGCCAAACTGCGTGATACAATGCATTATGCTTCATTTGTAAGAATTTATTCAAGGAGCACCAATGAACAGTTTAGAATTATCATTTCAACTGTCCGGTCAACATGACATGTCCGTAATAAATCGTGACAAAAATTAAGACTAAAATAGCTATGACAAAGCCAACAAGTAATCCAATCTATCCCAAACTGCATGATGCCATGCATTATGCTTCATTTGTAAACCTTTGCTCAGTGAGCATCAAAATGATCACTTCAAAATGATCATTTTAACTAGCTGATCAACTTGACATGTCCGCATTAAATCAACAGTAACATTTGGTTTAGAGCTCAAAATGACATGGATAGAACGCCCACATTAATCTAGCTCAATTTTCAATATTGTGACCACATTTGAGACTGAAAGAGCTACGACAAAGCCTCGAAGTAATCCAATGTATCCCGAACTGCATGATGACATGCATTATGCTTCGTTTATAACAATTTACTAAACGAGAACCAATGATCATTATTGAATGATCATATTAACTGGCTGAACAAATTGACATGTCCGAACTAAAATGCCCGTAATTTTTGATTTAGTGTTCAGAATGACATTAATCCAACGCCCACATTAAGCTAGCTTAGTTTTCTATATTGTGCTTAAATTTGAGAGTGAAAGAGTTAAGGCAAAGCATCAAAGTAATCCAATCTATCCCAAACTGCTGGATGTTATGCATTATGCTTCATTTATAAACCTTTGCTCAACGAGGACCAATGATCAGTTTAGAATAATCATTTTAACTAGCTGAACAACTTGACATGTCTACACTAAATTGTCTTTAACATTTGATTTAAAGTTCAGAATGACATGAATCCAACGCCCACGTTAATCTAGCTCAATTTTCTATATTGTGACGACAAAGCCTCCAAGTAATCCAATCTATCCCAGACTGCGTGATGTAATGCATTATGCTTTATTTGTAAACCTTTGCTAAATGACCACCAATGATCAGTTTAGAATGATCAGTTTAACTAGCTGATCAACTTGACATGTCCGCACTAAATCATCTGTAACATTTTATTTAGAGCTCAAAATGACACGAATCCAACGCCACTTAATCTAGCTCAATTTTTTATATTGTGACAACATTTGAGACTTAAACAGCTACGATAAACCCTCCAAGTAATCCAATGTATCCCAAACTCCGTGACGCCATGCATTATGCTTCATTTATAAGCGTTTAGTAAAGGAGCACCAATGATAAGTTTATAATGATCATTTTAACTGGAAGATTAACTTGACATGTCCGCAATAAATCGTTAATAACTTTTGATTTATAGTTTAGAATGACACGAATCCAATGTCCATGTTAAGCTAGCTCAGTTTTCTATATTCTAATTAAACTTAAGACAGAAATAGCAAGGATAAAGCCTCCAAGTAATCCAACAATCCCAAATTGGGTGATTACATGCATTATGCTTCATTTGTAAACCTTTGCTCAATGAGCACCACTAATCAGTTAAGAATGATCATTTAACTAGCTGATCAACTTGACATCTCCTCACTAATTCATCTGTAATATTTGATTTAGAGCCCACGTTAACCTATCTCAATTTTCAATATTGTGGCAACATTTGAGACTGAAAGAACTATGACAAATCCTCCAAGTAATCCAATGTATCCCGAACTATGTGATGACATGCATTATGCTTTATTTATAACCGTTTACTCAAGGAGCACCAATGATCAGTATAGAATTATCATTTTAACTGGCCAATCAACTTGACATGTCCGCACTGAATCGTCCGAAACTTTTGATTTAGAGTTCAGAATTACACGAATCCAACACCCACATTAAGCTAGATCAATTTCTATATTATGATTAAATTTGAGACTAAAAGAGCTACGACAAAGCCTCCAGTAATCCAATCTATCCCAAACTGCTGGATGTCATGCATTATGATTCATTTGTAAACCTTTGCTCAATGAGCACCAATGATCAGTTTAGAATGATCATTTTAACTAGCTGATCAATTTGACATGTCTGCACTAGATCGTTTTTAATATTTGATTTAGAGATCAGAATGACATGAATACAACGCCCACGTTAATCTATCACAATTTTCTATATTCTGACAAATATTTAAACCGAAATAGCTACAACATAGCCTCCAAGTAATCCAATCTATCCCAAACACCGTGATGTCATGCATTATGCTTAATTTTTAAACCATTGCTAAATGAGCACCAATGATTAGTTTAGAAGGATCATTTTAACTAGCTGATCAACTTGACATGTCTCCACTAAATCATCTGTAACAAATGATTTAGAGCTCAAAATGACACGCATCTTACACCATGGTTAATCTAGCTCAATATCCTATAATGTGACAATATTTGAGACTGAAAGAACTATAACAAAGCCTCCAAGTAATCTAATGTATGCCAGACTGCATGATGCCACGCATTATGCTTCATTTATAACCGTTTACTCAAGTAGCTCCAGTGATCAGTTTAGAATGATCATTTTAACTAGCTGATCAGCTTGACATGTCCGCATTAAATCGTCCATAACTTTTGATTTAGAGTTCAAAATGACATGAATCGAACGCCCACATTAATCTAACTCAATTTTCAATATTGTGATGACATATGAGACTGAAAGAGCTACGACAAAGCCTCCAAGAAATCCAATGTATCGCATACTGCGTGATGCCATGCATTCTGCTTCATTTATAAGCGTTTACTCAAGGAGCACCAATGATCAGTTTTAAATGATCATTTTAAGTGGTCAATCAAATTGACATGTCCGAACTAAATCTTCCATAACTTTTAATTTAGAGTTCAGAATGACACTAATCTAACGCCCACGTTAACCTAGTTCAGTTTTCTATATTGGGATTGAATTTAAGACAGAAATAGCAAGGAAAAAGCCTCCAAGAAATCCAATATATCCCAACTGTGTGATGCCATGCATTATGCTTCATTTGTAAACCTTTGCTCAATGAGCACCAATGATCACTTTAAAACGATCATTTTAACTACCTGATCAACTTGACATGTCCGCACTAAATCAACAGTAACATTTGATTTAGAGCTCAAAATGACATGAATGGAACACCGACATTAATCTTGCAAAATTTTCAATATTGTGACAACATTTGAGACTGAAAGAGCTATGACAAAACCTCAAAGTAATCCAGTGTATCCAGAACTGCGTGATGACATGCATTATGCTTCATTTATAAACCGTTTACTAAATGAGCACTAATGATCAGTATAGAATGATCATTTTAACTGGCCGATCAACTTGACATGTCCGCAATAAATTATCCGACATTTTGATTTAGAGTTCAGAATTACATCAATCCAACGCCCACATTAATCTAGCTCGAATTTCTATATTATGATTAAATTTGAGACTGAAGGAGATACGATAAAGCCTCCAAGTAATCCAATCTATCCAGAACTGCTGGATGTCACGCATTTTGCTTCATTTGTAAACATTTTCTCAATGAGCACCAATGATCCGTTTAGAATGATAATTTTAACTAGCTGATCAACTTGACATATCAGAACAAAATTGTGAGTAACATTTGATTTAGAGTTCAGAATGACATGAATGGAACGCTCATGTTAATCTAGATCAATTTTCAATATTGTGACAATATTTGAGACTTAAAGAGCTACGACAAACCCTCCAAGTAATCCAATCTATCCCAAACTGTGTGATGCCATGCATTTTGCTTCATTTATAAGTGTTTACTCAAGGAGCACCAAAGATCTGTTTAGAATGATCATTTTAACTGGCCAATCAAATTGACATGTCTGCACTAAATCGTCCATAATTTTTTATTTAGAGTTCAGAATGACACGAATCCAACACCCACATTAAGCTTGCTCAGTTTCCTATATTCTGATTAAATTTAAGACAAAAATAGGAAGGACAAAACCTCCAAATAATCCATTCTACCCCCAAATTGTGTGATGCTATGCATTATGGTATATTTATAAACCTTTGTCAATGAGCACCAATGATCAGTTTAGAATTATCATTTTAACTAGCTGATCAACTTGACACGCCTGCACTATATCATTTTTAACATTTGATTTAGACATTGAAATGACATGAAACCAACTCCCATGTTAATCAAGCTCAATTTTAATTATTGTGACATCATTTGAGACTGAAAGAGCTACGACAAAGCCTCCAAGTAATCTAATCTATCCCAAACTACGTGATATCCTGCATTGTGCTTCATTTGTAAACCTTTTCTTTGTTAACACCTATGATCAGTTTAGAACAGTCATTTTAACTCGCTGATCAACTTAACATGTCCAGACTAAATTGTCTTTCGTATTTGATTTAGTGCTCAAAATGATATGAATCACCAACGCCCACGTTAATCTAGCTCAATTTTTAGTATTGTGACAACATTTGAGACTAAAAGACCTACGACAATGCCTCCAAGTTATCCAATGTATCTCACACTACGTGAAGCCATGCATTATGATTAATTTATTAACCTTTACACAAGGAGCACCAATGATCAATTTAGCATTGTCATTTTAACTGGGCGATGAACTTCACATGTCCGCAGTAAATCGTCTAAAACTTTTGATTTAGCCTAATGACACAAATCGAACGCCCACGCTAAGCTAGCTTAATTTTCTATATTGTGATTAAATTTAATACCCATGCATTATGCTTGTCGTGTGTATTACCTTTGCTCAATGAGCACCAATAATCAGTATAGAATGATCATTTACTAGCTGATCAACTTGACATGTCCGCACTAAATCGTCTTTAACATTTGATTGAGAGCTCAAAATAAGATGAATCCAATTCTTCCGATAAACTAGCTCAATATTCTATATTGTGAAAAAATTTAACACCGAAATAGCTACGACAAAGCCTCCACATAATCCCACCTACCATAAACTGAGTGATGCCATGCATTATCTGTCATTTATAACCTTTTACTCAAGGAGCACCAATGATCAGTTTAGAATGATCATTTTAACTACCTGATCAACTTGACATGTCCGCACTAAATCGCCTTTAATATTGATTTAGAGAAAGAAATGACAGGAAACCAAGGGCCACGTTTATCTAGCTCAATTTTCAACATTGTGACAACATTTGAGACCAAAGGAGATATAACAAAGCCTCCAAGAAATCCAATGTATCCCAAACTACGTGATGCCATGCATTATGCTTAATTTATAAACCTTTGCTCAATGAGCACCAATGATCAGTTTAGAATGATCACTTTAACTATCGGATCAACTTGACATGTCCACACTAAATTGTCTTTAACATTTGATTGAGAGCTCAAAATGACATGAATCTAAAGGCCTTGTTAATCAAGTTCAATTTTCAATATTGGTACAAAACTTGAGACCAAATGAGCTCGACAAAGCCTCCAAGTAATCAAATATATCCCAAACTGTTTGATTCTCTGAATCATGCTTCATTTATAAGCCTTTACTCAAGTAGCACCAATAATCAGTTTATAATGATCATTTTAACAGGCCGATCCACTTGACGTGTCCTCATTGAATCATCCACAACTTTTGATTTATAGTTCATAATAACACGAATCCAACGACAACGTTTATCTAGCTCAATTTTCAATATTGTGACAAAATTTAAGACCAAAATGGCTACGACAAGGCCTCCAAATAATCCAATCTATCATAAACTGCGTGATAATGCATTATTCTTCTTTTGTAAACCTTTGCTATATGAGCACCAGTGATCACTTTAGAATGATCATTTTAGCTAGCCGATTAAGTTGACATGTCCAACTAAATCGTCCGTAACATTTGATTTAGAGTTCAGAATAACACGAATCCAACGCCAACGGTTAGCTAGCTCAATATTCTATACTGTGACAAAATTTAGGACCCAAATAGCTATGACAAAGCTACCAAGTAATCCAATCTATCTCAAACAGCGTTATGCCATGCATTATGCTTCATTTGTAAACATTTGCTCAATGAGCACCAATGATCATTTTATAACGATCATTTTAACTATATGATAAACTTGACATGTCCGCACTAAATCGTCTTTAATATTTTATATAGAGTTCAAAATGACATGAATCAAACAGCCACGTTAATCTAGCTCAATTTTCAATATATTTACAACATTTGAGAATGAAAGAGCTACGACAAAACTCCAAGTAAACACCAATGTATCCCAAACTGCGTGATGCCTTGAATTTTGCTTCATTTATAAGCCTTTACTGATGGAGCAACAATGATCAGTTTAAAATGATGATTTTAGCACGCAGATCAACTTGACATGTCCGTACTAAATCGACCATAACTTTTGATTTAGTGTTCAGAATGATACGAATCAAGAGCCCACATCAAGCTAGCTCAATATTCTATATTGTGACAAAAATTAAAACCGAAATAGCTACGACAATGCCTGCAAGAAATCCAATCTATCCCAAAATTTGTGATGCCATGCGTTATGCTTCATTTATAAACCTTTGCTCAATGAGCACCAATGATCAGCTTAGAATGATCACTTTAACTAACTGATCAACTTGAGACGTCTACACTAAATCCTCTTTAACATTTGATTGAAAGCTCAAAATGACATGAATCCAACAACCACGTTAATCAATCTCAATTTTCTATATTCTTACAGCATTTGAGACCGAAAGAGCTACGACAAAACCTCCAAGTAATCAAATGTATCCCATACTGCATGATGTCATGCATTATGCTTTATTTATACTCAAGGTGCACCAATGATCTCTTTTAGAATGATCATTTTAACTGGGTGATACCCTTGACATGTACTCACTAAATCATCCACAACTTTTGATTTATAGTTCAGAATGACACATATCCAATGCCCACATCAAGCTAGCTCAACATTCTATATTGTGACAAAATTTAAGATCGAAATAGCTACGATTAGGCATCCAAATGATCCAATCTATCCCAAACTGCATGATGCCATGCATTATGCTCCTTTTGTAAACCTTTGCTAAATGAGCACCAATGATCAGTTTAGAATGACCATTTTAACTAGCTGATCAATTTGACATGTCCGCACTAAGTCAACTTTAACATTTGATTCAGAGCTCAAAATAACATGAATCCTACGCTTATGTTAAACTAGCTCAATATTCTATATTGTGCAAAATTTAACACCGAAATAGCTATGAGAAAGCCTCCGAGTATTCCAATATATCCCAAACAGCGTTATGCCATGCATTATGCTTCATTTCTAAAACTTTGGTTAATGAGCACCAATGATCACTTTAGAATGATCATTTTAACTACCTGATAAACTTGACATGTATGCACTAAATCGTCTTTAATATTTGATTTCGAGCTCAAATTTACATGAATCGAAAAGCCACGTTAATCTAGCTCAATTTCAATATTGTGACAACATTTGAGATTGAAAGAGTTACGACAAAACCTCCAACAAATCCAATCTATCCCAAACCGTGTGATGTCATGCATTATGCTTCATTTGTAAAACTTTGCTCAATGGGACCAATGATCAGTTTAGAATGACCATTTTAACTAGCTGATCAACTTGACATATCCGCACTAAATCATCTTTAACTTTTGATTTATAGTTCAGAATGACACGAATCAAGCGCCCACATCAAGCTAGCTCAATATTCCATATTATGACAAAATTTAAGATCAAAATAGATACGAAGAAGCCTCCAAGAAATCAAATGTATCCCAAGCTGCGTGATGCCATGCATTATGCATCATTTATCAGCCTTTACTCAATGAGCACCTATGATCAGTTTAAAATGATCATTTTAACTGGCCGATCTACATGACAGGTCATCACTAAATCATCCACAACTTTTGATTTAGAGTTCAGAATGATTAGAATCCTACGCCCACGTCAAGCTAGCTCAATATTCTACATTATGACAAAACTTAAGACCGAAATAGCTACGAGAAAGCCTCCAAATGATCCAATATATCCTAAACCGGGTGATGCCATGCATTATGCTTCATTTGTAAACCTTTGCTAAATGAGCACCAATGATCAGTTTAGAATTACAATTTTAACTAGCTGATCAACTTGACATGTCCTCACAAAATCGTATTTAACATTTGATTCAGAGCTCAAAATAACATGAATCCAACGCGTACGTTAAACTACCTCAATTTCCAATATTGTGACAACATTTGAGACTGAAAGAGCTACGACAAAACCTCCAACTAATCCAATATATCCCAAACTGCGTGATGCCATGAATTTTGCTTGATTTATAAGCCTTTACTCATGGAGCACCAATGATCAGTTTAGAATGATGATTTTAACAGGCAGATCAACTTGACATGGTCGCACTAAATCGTCCGTAATTTTTTATTTATAGTTCAGAATGACACGAATCAAGCGCCCACGTCAAGCTAGCTCGATATTCTATATTGTGACAAAGTTTAAGACCGAAATAGATACGACAAAGCCTCCAAAAAGTACAATCTATCTGTTGGAGCTGGATTTCTACAAAAGAAATCCAACCTCCTGGGAAATATAATTTGGCTCAAAGGCCCAATGCAATGTCGAACTCGAGCTGAAGCCTGATGAAGAACTCGAAGTCGAAGAGAACGTGTGAGCGAAGATCAGGGAGAGATATGGGGAATGACCTGGATATTCGTAGAAGCTAGAAGAGGATTCTTTATGTTTATATAAATAACCCGATGAACGCATTTGAGAGGGGCATCTAACAGAAAACATCTAATCGAGAATACAAAGCAAATCTTTCCCCAATTTTGTATAGAACAATCTAATTTCATTTTCAATTAGATTGCTCCTTCTTTCTTATATACAAATTCTTGGGTGTAGATTTTGTGATCTACATTTTGGCGCCGTCTGTGGGGATTTCGATCAAAAAACCTCAATCAGCTCTACTCATGGCATCACAATCCGGTGATACCTCATCCCCGATCGCATTGACCTCGACTCCCACAGTCATGAGCTCGATGGATCAGCCTATCACGCCTGAATCCGGGTTTCGTACCCTGATCCAGACTACCTCTACGGTAGTCACCATGCCTCAGGAACCATAGCATCGCCCTGTAGTGACTTCGACATCAGCAGTCCCTGTCGATGTCGCTAGCTGACCCGCGATTACCTGAATCCATCAGGAAGCTGCGCATGGGTCGACCTCAGATTCAGGTCGACCCACAGTCGAGGGAAATCAATCATCCAGACCTGACGAGCTCGCTGAACTCAAAAACATTGTCTGTACACTGATCAGCCTGACTTCGACGCAAGACACAGTAGCGTGTACCCTAATGTTGTGGCTCGGTAGGCAGGAACAAGAACTCACTCAATTGCTCGAGCGAACTTCAAATCCAGCCCATGGGTCTTTGAGCTTGTTGACAGCCCCTCTCTTCCCGGGAAGAAACGAGCTCAGACCCCCCACCAGAACTCGATTGGATTTTTCGGGCATATATACCCCGAATCCCAATCATCAGCCCGCCGTATCCCAGATCGCACCTATCGTACTGATGCAAATTCCAGGATTAATCGGTACGACCGTTCCAACGATCTCAACCCGTGGAGGCTCTGCAGATCAAACTGGGCTACCCAGACTGTCGTCTCCACCTCCGTTTCCTCCTGGATGCGAGCCCATTGGGCATCATTGGTTTGGTGCTTTGGCTTTCGCTTCTAGCTTGCGAGCTCCCGGCAAGCCAGCCTCATGCCTGAATCAGCATTCTCCTCTTGTGCCGAGTTCGTTAAATCGTGGTCTAGAACCGCAGTTCGATCCTAATCTCGAATCTTTGAGGAGTTATGTCGATGAAACCAAAGAATAACTCAGGCTCGTGAGCTGACATGTGCATAGAGCTACGAGCTCAGTTCCATATATCGAGCACGTGATCGAAAAAACTTGCTGAACTCCGTTCACCGATCAAATAGCTAATGCGCATATTAGTGATACTGGCAAAATTCGCTTCCCAGTATATGAAAGGAACTCAGACCCGACAGCTCATATTAGAGCTTTCCGTTTTGCTATAGCAAGAGCCCAACTCATCAAGCAGGAAAAAGAAGCTGGGTATTGTCGATTTTTCGCCAAAAATCTAAATGGGGATTGCCGGTTTAGAATAAGGATCTATCGGTACTTTCACCCCGCTAGTGTACGCTTTCTTGAAGCAATATTCGATATTTATCGAAGCTCAAGCATCCGAAGCGGACCTTTGTACTTTGTCTCAAAAGACCGATGAATCCCTAAGGGCTTTCATCACGAGATTCAAAGATGTCAAAGCCCGAATAACAACCATAAACGACAAGTCGAGTTGGTAGCACTCCGAAACGGAATGTGGTAGCAAGGAATTGACCGTGCACCAACCTGTGACCCTTGACGACGCCTTACATCATGCATCCCGATGGGCAGTCGCCGAAGAAGAGATGGAAGCATTTAGAAAGCTCCATGATGACGACAAAGCTTCATCAAGTAAACCCCAGACCAAATCATATAATGGGCATAAACCTTACAAAAAAGAAGGTTTTAAAGCAGGCCACGGCCAACACGCATATGCAGTAAGCAAATTAGGGTCGCCAAAAATAGCGATTTTGACCTGAAAAACTACTGCATTCACCATAAGCGACATGGTCATTCGACCAAAAAATGTCGTCGAGTCGATCGCTTGTTAGCAGCAAAATTACAAGCTGGAGAACTCGAGAATATCGATCTAGACCTCGAGGATGCAAAACCAAGGAATAATCCGAGGCAGAGCAAATATGTAAAGGAAAAATCCTCGGAGAAAAGAGAAAGAACCCCAGATAAAAATGAGGATTCTCCACCTCCTGCTCAAAAAAGAGAATAGATTTAGTTTTAACAAAACTAAGCATGTGAGGGGGGTCCAAGCATAAGGTAAGATTGCCACTCCCTATCCCTAAGAAATCCAAATGGTCCAGCTTCTGCAAAGAATCACACCAAGCAACAACGCCGCAAGCTACGACTTGAACCATGATCATTAGGCGCTTGAAGCAATGTAAAATTGCTTCGACCGCCAGCCATTCTGACAAAACTACCAGAATACCCAAAAGCTGAATCAAGTCCTCATACCACCCTGGATTAGCAGACACCATTCAACGAAATTGATTTAACTAGCTTGATTGACACGGAAGATGATTCTCCTCGAAGAAGAATAGATTTCATCTATAGAGGATCAAAAATTTTCCGAGACTCGATCAACTCGATTAAATCGTACCAACGTCGAGCAAAGGAAGACGTAGCAGACAATGCACTCCCTTCCATACCTGAAGGAGCAGTTATGTTTTGGGAAATGAAACACGATCTCTTGATATGCCCCATGACGACGCACACGTCATTAGGCTAGATGTAGGCGAATTCGAGCTATCTAGGGTCATGATCGACATGGGTAGCTCATGAGATCTTATTTTCTACGACGCCGTCAGAAGAATGGGCATCGACGATAAATATATCATCAGTGACAAGACCTCTCTGACCGGATTTGCCGGAGAAACGACACTATCCCTCGGAACCATCAAACTCCCTGTAAATGGATGTGGAGAAAGGATGATTGATGGGGACATCAGGTCGTATCACCGGCCAGGAGACCAGACTGGCCGACCAGAAAGCTTGCCCTAGACAGCCGGGCCATTTGGCGCGTCTGCCGGCCCAAGCGGTACCGTCGGGCCTTCGACCAGCCGGACCGGCCCGACCAACATTTCCGGCGGAGAGGCCCAAACCTCCGGTTCAACTGGCAGTGACGTGGATGACACCACCGGCCCAATTGGAGATGCCGCCGGCTCTGGGATCAACTTGGCCGGGTCCGATGACATTTGGGCCAGTACCTTGCACAATCCAGCCGGTACAGCCGATCCAGCCGATTGCACCACCATTTCAGCATCTACACAAGGAGACTCGGACCAGATAAGCTACCAGCATCAAGACATGCATCTAGAAGAAGTCTCTACACCAGTGGTGCCACCAGGAGCAATGACAAGGAGCAGATCAAGGGCGCTCTTCCACAAATTCAGCTTGTGGGTCAACAAGCTCCTAGAAGATGCTCGGCAAGGAACAGTGGGCCAAGAGTGCAAAGATGAGCCCAAAGGCTTCTCCACAATGCAAGGGACTTCAGAGACGTGGGCTTTAGTGGCAAGAGAGGTCAAGGCCCAAGGATTCGTAACCCTAATCCAAGTCGAAGACTAGGAGATAGGCGGGTGCATGCCACAAGGTCGGCCACCTTCCATTTCTTAGCCGAACGGTAAGAAAGGTAAGTTTTCAAATTATATACTTGTTCTTTCTGTTTTGCAGGGTAGGATTTAGATTGTCTACATTTTTGAGTTAAAGACATTTTAGGTAGAAGTCCTTTTTCGGTTATGCACTTTTGTAAGCTTTCCATTTGTGCACTTTTGTAAGTTTTCCATTTCTTTTCTTGAGTCGACCCTAGAAGGTCAAGCTGTCGAGCATATTAATAAGGCTCCTTCCAGCATTGTAGTTCGACAAACTTTTTGATAATTAATAAAGATTAAATTTTCTTTCTACAAGTTATTATCTCAAGAGACTTGTGCGCTTAGAACCTAGTTGAGACCAGCTCTCCTAGCTCTAAGTTTGTGATTTGTCACAAGGTTCATCACCCCTCGTGTTGTTCACTTCACCCCTCCATCCAATACCAATCAGAAAACCCCTATCCAGAAGCTTAAGGTCGAGTTTCTCACCTTAACTTCTCCAAACAGCCCACTCGCATACGGCCTTGAATCGAGGCTTGTATAATTTTGGTATCAGAGCTTAAAGCTCCTAAAATAGGTTGTTTCTATCCTTTACTTAGTGTTGTTTCCTATTCTTGCATTACTTTAAGTCGCATTCAAGAAAAAAAAACATCAAACTCAAACCGAGTGCATCTAGCTCCAACGTGCATCACTAGGGATTAGTTTCATTCTTGCATTGCAAATTTTGTTTTCCTTTTTGGTTAAATCATATTTCCATTATTATTAAGTTAAATTAAAAATAAAAGAAAAAGAAAATAGGAAAAACATCAAAAGATGTCGACCAAAACAGCTAGCACTAGTTGTTAGGAAGTTTCCATTTTTTTCAACTTTCCATTTTTTCGAATTTTCCTTTTTCCTAGTTTTTCATTTTTGCATTTTTTCGAATTCTTCTATATAAGAAATCCTCCTAATCGATTTTAGTAGCAGAGCAATGGCAGAAGAAAAGCCATGATGGCCATGTTCACCACCCTCCAAACACAACTCGCATCAATCGGCGAGAGATTGGAGCACGTGGAGAGGCCTGTGAGATTCCAGGCCATAAGGCACGTGAGGGCTGAGCAAGACCGTGCTGATTGTCCTGAGCACCCTAGGACACGGCACGAACAGGAGGAGCCCCAGCTTGATGGAGATGAGGACGCACAACCTCACGTTTATCACCCTAGGCCGAGAGGACCTCCACGGCAACCAGAGGCAGAAGGCGATGGCTTCGAGCCATATGGTCATCACCAGTGACCAAGAATGCCTCCCAGACATCATGAGGATGGAGATGAATACACCTACAACCGGGTAACTCATCCTGATGTCAAATTAACACCTCTTAGTTTTGCAGGAAAAGTAGACCCCGAAGCCTATCTTGATTAGGAGAGGAGGATGGATCACATCTTCGATCACTACAACCAACCAGGCCCTAGCAGAGTCTCCATGGTAGTAGCACAACTCACGGACAATGCCCTCATCTGGTGGGATTGTGAGGTGTCTGAATGAAGGAGGAAAGGATCGAGGCCTGTAGACTCATGGGTCGTCATGAAAGATCTCATGAGACAAAGGTTTGTTCCACCTTATTTTCATAAAGACTTGCAACGACGTTTTCGTACTCTTAAGCAGGGCACCAGATCGGTAGAGGAGTACTATGAAGAGTTTGAGAGGCTAAGGAACAGGCTGGAGCTCAATGACGATGAGGAGACTTTGATGGCACAGTTGTTGGATGGACTGCAAGAAAGAATCAGCCGCAAGGTGGAAAGGCAAATCTACAATGACTTCAAGGACTTGTTCCACCTATCTATCCAGGCGGAGCAGCACATCAAGCATACGAGCTAAGACATCCGCAGCAAGCCTAAGACGCCTTGGGCACCAAGCAATATCCCCAAGCCCATAGACAAAGGCAAGAGCATAGAGATCAAGTCACGGTTCAAGAGCAAGCCTCCTGAGCCAACCCGTGACCAGAGAGAGCCTAGTAAGTCCTCTAACCCTCAAAGATCACGTGACATCACTTGTTTCAAGTGTAGGGATCGCGGACACATCTCAAGGTAGTGCCCAAACAACCGGGTCATGCTGATTACGGAAGCTGGAGAGTATGAATCCCAAGATGAAGAATACTATGAACCAGAGGAGAATATGGTGACATTGAGTACCCTGACGTGGGGAAAGTGCTGGTCACTAGACGCATTCTCAGTGCAATGGTGGATCCCTAAGAGACCATTCAAAGGGAGAACATCTTCCACAGCCGGTGCACCATCAAGGGCAAGGTATGTAACCTCATCATAGATGGTGGTTCTTGCACTAACGTTGCTAGTGTGTACATGGTTGATAAGCTAGGTCTAGAGAAGACAAGGCACCCTTGACCATATAGACTGAGATGGCTCGATGACATAGTGGAGCTCAAGATCCATGAGCAAGTAACCGTGCCATTTAGTGTGGGCAGATACCAAGACCAGGTAGTGTGCGACGTGGTGCCAATGCAAGCTGGCCATCTTCTGCTAGGAAGGCCATGGCAGTTTGACAAGGAGACCAGACATGATGGCCAAACCAATCTCTACACTTTTGT
This sequence comes from Pugionium cornutum, assembly GCA_018901935.1. Lineage (NCBI taxonomy): Eukaryota > Viridiplantae > Streptophyta > Magnoliopsida > Brassicales > Brassicaceae > Pugionium > Pugionium cornutum. Next base: position 34,372,696 of record CM032162.1, on the reverse strand, counting down.
GCATGACAAGAGAAAGGTCAGCCTAGCTCCTCTCACGCCTGCCCAGGTACATGAGCTTCAACAGCAAATGAGTAAGGAAAAAAATCTCATTAAGTCTAATTTTCTTATTCAACCAAGCCATGTCCAAAGAGCTTTAGCCTCGAAGGATTTAATGTTACTAATGGTCTTCAAAGAAATTTTAAGTGTAGAAAAGGAACAGGTAGAGCTACCTCCTGAAGTAGCAACTCTCCTCAACAAGTTCCATGATGTGTTCCCGGAGGAGATACCAAGAGGCTTGCCTCCCCTACGTGGCATAGAGCAGCAAATCGACCTTGTGCCCGGAGCAGCCCTGCCCAACCGGCCAGCCTAGCGGATGAGTCCAGAGGAGTCTAAGGAAGTTGAGAAGCAAGTCAAGGAGCTCCCGGAGAAAGGCTATGTTCGAGAGAGCCTCAGTCCATGTGCCGTACCAGTGCTGCTAGTGCCCAAGAAGGATGGGACTTAACGAATGTGCGTGGACTGTCGAGCAATCAACAACATCACAGTCATGTACCGGCATCCGATACCACGTCTGGATGACCTAGATGAGCTGAGTGGAGCCACGGTCTTCTCCAAGATAGACCTCAAGAGTGGATACCACCAGGCCAGGATGAAGGAAGGTGATGAGTGGAAGACTGCTTTCAAGACAAAGCAAGGGCTCTACGAGTGGACAGTCATGCCATTTGGCTTGACTAATGCCCCAAGCACCTTCATGCGCCTTATGAACCAAGTTCTTAGGGCGTACATCAGTAAGTTCGTTGTAGTTTACTTTGACGACATTTTAGTTTACAGTAAATGCTTAAGGGATCACCTCACACATCTTGAGTTGGTACTTAAAACCCTTCGACAAGAAGAGCTTTATGCCAATCTCAAGAAGTGCATCTTTTGTACTGATAAACTTGTCTTCTTAGGTTTTTTTGTAAGTTCAGAGGGATTACAGGTTGATGAAGAGAAGATTCGAGCCATACAAGAATGGCCAACACCGAGCAACATCAGCCAAGTAAGGAGTTTCCACGGTCTGGCCAGCTTCTACAGAAGATTCGTGCCCAATTTCAGCAGTATTGCCTCACCATTGATGGCAGTAGTGAAGAAGAACGTGGGATTCAGCTGGGGAGAAGCTCAGGAGAAGGGATTCCAGGCCTTGAAGGACAGCCTTACGCATGCACCAGTGCTAGTCCTGCCCGATTTCAACAAGACGTTTGAAGTGGAGTGTGATGCCTCTGGAATAGGCATAGGACCAGTGCTAAACCAAGGAGGAAGGCCAGTAGCATACTTCAGTGAGAAGCTAGGTGGTGCTTCACTCAACTACCCCACCTACAACAATGAGCTCTATGCCCTAGTCCGAGCATTGGAGACTTGGCAGCATTACTTGCTTTCCAAGGAGTTTGTGATCCACACTGATCACGAGACTCTCAAAAACCTCAGAGGGCAAACAAATCTCAATAGGAGACATGCCAGGTGGATGGAGTTCATAGAGACCTTCCTGTACGTCATCAAGTACAAGAAGGGCAAAGACAATTTGGTACCCGATGCACTATCAAGGAGGTTTGCCTTGATATCCACCATGGACGCATAGGTCTTAGGGTTCGAGCACATCAAGGACCTATATAAGGATGATCCTGACCTTGCTGAGAGCTACAAGGAGTGTGCCACAGGAAGTCATGGAAAGTTCTATCTCCATGAAGGGTTCTTGTTCCGAGAGAGAAGGCTGTGCATACCACAAGGATCGTTACGGGAGCTTATCATTCGAGAAGCTCATGGAGGAGGACTTATGGGCCACTTAGGTGTCGACAAGACCCTAGCAGTGGTCAAGGAGCACTTCTACTGGCCACAGATCAAAAGGTCAGTAGAAGCCCATTGTGCAAGGTGCATCACTTGCAAAAAGGCGAAGTCCCGAGTGCACCCTCACGGGTTGTATCTCCCACTGCCCATACCGACGCATTCATGGGTGACATATCAATGGACTTTGTTCTAGGTCTGCCAAAAATCAACCAGAAGGACGCGATCTTTGTAGTGGTAGATCGATTCTCCAAGATGGCACATTTCATTCCATGTGGCAATGTTAATGATGCCACGCAAACAGCCAAGCTGTTCTTCAGGGAGATAGTATGGCTTTATGGAGTGCCAAGGACCATCGTATCAGACAGGGACACCAAGTTCCTCGGCCATTTCTGGAGGACCCTTTGGAGGAAGCTTGGCACGAAGCTGCTCTTCTCTACCACCTGCCATCCTCAAACCGATGGCCAAACTGAAGTAGTCAACTGGACATTGTCGACTCTTCTCAGGACTACACTACGGAAGAACCTCAAGACTTGGGTGGAGTGCCTGCCATTCATAGATTTCACATACAACCGAGCCGTGCACTCAGCAACCAAGAAGACCCCCTTTGAAGTAGTATACGGCTTCAACCCTCTCACACCATTGGAGCAAACGCCACTGCCACCAGCAGAGATGACCAACCTCAACGGAGCATCCAAGGTGGAGTTCATAAGGAATATACACTAGAAGGTAACAGAGAATTTGGAGAAGAGGACCGGGCAGTATGTGACTCATACCAAGAAGGGAAAAAAGGAGGTGATTTTTCAGCTAGGCGATTGGGTGTGGCTACACCTACGGCAGGAGAGGTTCCCCAACCTAAGGAGTTCCAAGCTAGCACCAAGAGGAGATAGACCATTCAGATTGCTGGAGAGGATCAACAACAACACCTACCGGTTCGAGCTTCCAGGTGAGTTTAATGTGTCCAACACGTTCAACGTAACTGACTTAGCCACTTTCCATGCAGATGAACCAGTTTTGAGGTCAAAACCTACTGAAGGGGGAGGGGATGATGGGGACATCAGGTCGTATGGCCGGCCAGGAGACCGGACTGGCCGACCAGGAAGCTTGCCCGAGACATCCGGGACATTTGGCGCTTCTGCCGGCCCAAGCGGTACCGCCTGGCCTTCGACCAGCCGGACCGGCCCGACCAACATTTCCGGCGGACATGCCCAAACCTCCGGCCCAACTGGCGGCGGCGTGGATGACACCGCCGGCCCAATTGGTGGCACCGCCGGCTCCGGGATCAACTTGGGCGGCTCCGGTGACATTTCGGCCAGTACCTCGCACAATCCAGCCGGTACAGCCGATCCGACCAATTGCACCACCATTTCAGCTTCTAAACATGGAGACTCAGACTAGATAAGCTACCAGCTTCAAGACATGCATCTAGAGGAAGTCTCTACACCAGTGGTGCCTCCAGGAGCAAAGAAAAGGAGCAGATCAAGGGCGCTCTTCCACAAATTCAGCTTGTGGGTCAACAAGCTCCTAGAAGATGCTCAGCAAGGAGCAGTGGGCCAAGAGTGCAAAGAAGAGCCCAAAGGCTTCTCCACAATGCAAGGGACTTCAGAGACGTGGGCTTTAGTGGCAAGAGAGGTCAAGGCCCAAGGATTCGTAACCCTACTCCAAGTCAAAGACTAGGAGCTAGGCGCGTGCATGCCACAAGGTCGGCCACCTTCCATTTCTTGGCCAAAAGGTAAGAAAGGTAAGTTTTCAAATTATTTACTTGCCTCTTTCTTTTTGCAGGGTAGGATTTAGATTGTGTACATTTTTGAGTCAAAGACATTTTAGGTAGAAGTCCTTTTTTGGTTATGAACTTTTGTAAGTTTTCCATTTGTGCACTTTTGTAAGTTTTCCATTTCTTTTCTTGAGTCGACCCTAGAAGGTCAAGCTGTCGAGCATATTAATAAGGCTCCTTCCAGCATTGTAGTTCGACAAACTTTTTGATAATTAATAAAGATTAAATTTTCTTTCTACAAGTTATTATCTCAAGAGACTTGTGCGCTTAGAACCTAGTTGAGACCAGCTCTCCTAGCTCTAAGTTTGTGATTTGTCACAAGGTTCATCACCCCTCGTGTTGTTCACTTCACCCCTCCATCCAATACCAATCAGAAAACCCCTATCCAGAAGCTTAAGGTCGAGTTTCTCACGTAATATTCTCCAAACAGCCCACTCGCATACGGCCTTGAATCGAGACTTGTATCAATGACGATCGAGTTTGTTGTCGTAGACCAAACCGCTACATTTAACGCAATCCTAGGGAGAGCATGGCTGCACGCTATGAAAGTAGTCCCCTCGACTTACCACCAATGTCTCAAATTCCCGTTCAAAAACGGTATGAAAACCATTCGTGGAAGTCAGCGAGCGTCGCGCAAATGCTACCTGGGTGGTTACAAGCAATCCATAACCACCCTCCAATAGCAATTACAGAAGGCGATATACTAGCGATAAAAGACCTCAGTCCTAACCCCGGACTCACCATCCAAATGTGTATCGATGAAAATTACCCATACCGCTGCGTAGGAAACGGAGCAAATCTTAAAGATGATATCAAGGAAGAGCTCATTTCTTTCTTGAAAGAGAATAAGGGTACATTTGCATGGTCGTCAGACGATATGCAAGGGATAAGCATAGATGTCATGCCACACGAACTAAACGTAGACCCCACGTTTAGACCCATAAAGCAAAAACGCCGAAAGCTTGGGCCAGAAAGAGCCAAAGCAGTAAACGACGAAGTCGATAGGTTACTAAAAACCGTGTCAATCTGAGAAGTAAAGTACTCAGAATGGCTAGCCAATCCAGTCATCGTAAAGAAGAAAAATGGAAAATGGTGAGTCTGTATCGACTTCACTGATCTGAATAAAGCTTGTCTGAAGGACAGCTTTCCTTTACAACACATTGACCGCCTTGTAGAACCAACGGCAGGTCATCAGCTTCTATCCTTCATGGATGCTTTCTCTGGATATAATCAAATCCTGATGAATCCAGAAGATCAAGAAAAGACCGCATTCATTACTGCTATAAAGTAATGCCTTTCGGTTTAAAGAATGCCGGAGCTACTTACCAACGAGGGATTGAAGCAAACCCTAAACAGAGTGCCGCTTTCCTTGAAATGCCATCTCCTAAAAACAAGAAGGAGGTCCAAAAATTGATCGGGAGAATTGCCGCTTTAAATAGATTCATATCCGGATCAACCGATAAATGCCTCCCCTATTATCAATTATCGAAAGGAAATTGAGCATTTGAGTGGAACGAATCATGTGAAGCTGCTTTCCAACAGCTTAAAGCATATCAAACTGAACCACCCATACTCGCAAAACCAGTAGAAGGTGAACCTCTATACCTGTACATCGCCGTATTTCAGGCTGCGGTAAGCGGAGTACTGAATAGAGAGGAGTGAGGCATACAAAACCTGATATACTACGTTAGTAAATCACTGATGGATGTAGAAATTCGCTATCCTATGATGGAAAAATTGGCTTTAGCAATAGCAAAGTCCGCTAGAAAGCTAAGACTATACTTCTAATATCACCCAATTGTAGTAATGTCGTCCCAACCTCTACGAACCATTTTTCGTAGTCCTAGTAAATATGGACGTTTGGCTAAATGGGCCATAGAGTTAAGCGAATACGACATAGAATACCGCCCAAAAACTTGTGATAAGGCACAAGTTTTAGCCAATTTCATCATTGAATTAATCGCTGACCCTTAAGAAAAAAACAAGCAAAAATAAATTTGGCATTTGGACAATTTACGTTGATGGAGCGTCCTCAAAACAAGGTTTGGGAGTAGGGATCCAATTGACATCCCCAACCAACAAAACAATAGAGCAATCGTTCAGACTCGGTTCCCCGGCATCTAATAATGAAGCTGAATACGAAGCCTTAATAGCTAGTCTAAGGCTCGCATTAGGAATCGGAGTACGACGATTAACAGCATTCAGCGATTCGCAATTGGTCACCAGCCAATTCCATGGCGAATACGAAACTAGAGACGAGCGAATGGAAGCTTACCTTAGGGTTGTTTTCCAACTCTCTAGCCAGTTCGATAAATTTGAACTGACCAGAATTCCCTGAGGGGAAAATACCTCAGCCGACGCATTAGCCGCACTCGATTCTACATCCAACCCGCTGGTCAAAATAATCATTCCTGTCGAAGGAATAAAAAGACCAAGCATAGAGCTCGTACCAAAAATGGTCGATGTAGCCGAAATAGAAACGACTCCAGACAACGCCATTAATCTTATTCCTTCAACCGAAGAAGTCGTGAGTCAAGAAAATAACTAGAGAATCCCCATAAAACAATACAGAGAAAATGGCGTCTTACCACCCCATAAGTGGGAAGCTCGCAAGCTCAAGGCCCTAAGCGCCAGATATTGTATCGTTAATGGTGAATTATATCAACGAAGCATATCAGGACAATACCTCAAATGCATCCATGGCAACGAAACCCTAAATCTCATGGCAGAAATCCACGAAGGTTCTTGTGGAAACCACTCCGGAGGAAGGGAACTACCCATCGAATTAAAAAGAAAGAATACTTTTGGCCAACAATCGTCACCGACTACATGACCTATTCAAGCAAATGTGACAAATCAGAAAGGCATGCCCCAATAATGAACCACCCGACATAAGAGCTGTCATCTATCTCAGCTCCATACCCATTCATGAGATGGTCGATGGACATAGTCGGTCCACTCCACGAATCAGAAGGACCAAAAAGGATAAAATTCCTACTAGTCCTGACCGACTATTTCACCAAATGCATCAAATATATAATGGATCACCCAAATTGAAGTCAAAAACTTCATATGGAAATATATAATATGTCGCCACGAGTTACCGTACGAAATCGTCACAGATAACGGATCATAATTCATTTCGAAGGGCTTTGAAAAGTTCTACGAAACATGGAAAATCCCATTGACAAAATCGGACCCTCGTTACCCCCAGGGGAATGGAAAAGCCAAAGCAGCAAATAAATCCAACCTGTCTAACCTGAAAAAGCGCCTAGATGCCAAAAAAGGAAAATGGTACGACGAGCTTCCAGGAGTACTTTGGGCTTTGTGAACCACTCCCCGAAAACCTACTGGTGAAACTCCATTCTCATTAGCTTATGGAATGAAAGGAATGGTGCCTACAGAACTATCGATTCCAAGCCTTTGAAGGACCATATGTCCAACGAATGAAGAGCTGAATAATTAAATGCTTGTAGATCATCACGATTCAATCGATGAACGCAGAGACCAAGCACTCATTAGAATCCAGAATTATCAGCAGGCCATTACACGATTCTACAACTCCAAAGTGAAACTGCGCAGATTTAACGAGGGCGATCTTGTACTCAGAAAAGTACAAAAAAATACGAAAGAGATGAATGCCGGTAAACTAAGAACCAATTGGGAAGTTCCCTATCGGGTAACTCAAATAATCCGGAACGGCGTATACAAGCTCGAAAAACTCAACGGAGTGCCAGAACTTTGATCATAGAACGCCATGAATCTGAAAAAGTATTATCACTGAGCACTATCAACAATCGAACTACGTAATGGCTTGATCACCTGACAGGGTACGTAGGCAACTCTACCCAAGAGCGCAGCCTCCAATTTTTCTATCTTCTTATTGTACTCGTATGAAAAGTCATAATTTTATGAAAAGTCTTTTTGCATGTTGCATAACCAAGTTATAAATAGAAATTAAATCAAATCTCATTTTTCGATTCCAATTGGAATCTCAAAGCTGAGTTCGTCTCGCACTAATACGACTCCGAGCAGAGTCTCAAAGCCGAGCTTGTCTTGCATCTAATCGATTCTGAGTAGAATCTCAAAGCCGAGTACATCTTGCACCAAATCGATTCTAAGCAGAATCTCAAAGCCGAGCTTGTCTCGCATTATTCGATTCCGAGTGGAATCTCAAAGCCGAGCTTACCTTGCATTTAGTTCGATTCTAAACAGAACCCTAGAACACGATTCCAAATGCAAACTCCCAAATCGAGTTCATCTCAGATACTCGAACCCATCAAATACAAGGTTGTCTTTCGAGTTTGATGGATTCAGTTCTATCGATCAAATTTTACAAGTGTTTTGAACTTGATAAATTCGAATTTCATCAGTTCATTCGATTTTTTACAAGTGTTTTCAGTTCTTAGGTATGATGTGCGAAGTTAGCAGAAAAGCGATAAGAATATCGAACTCAAAAGCAAAGACCAATTATTCGAATTCGGAAATAATCCAACTGGATGAAAGCCCTCCCGAGCACCAAAGTCAACAAACAAAAAGAAGATAATAAAAAGAAAAAAGGTGCTCGCTGATCCGCTGCTTCCGATGCATCAGTCTGAAGCACTTCACCGATCACTCCGATATTCGTGCCGAACTCGTTGCATGACATGGACTGAGCCAACGCCACTGAGTCCTCAGAGACTTCAGGAAGTGTGAGCTTTCCGATGGAGGAGTCCGACTCCTGTGCTGCAGTTAGTTCAGCCTCGAACTCCATCTCTTGCTCCTTCAACAATATTACCTCGTTATCGAGGTCAACGATCTCGTTTTTGATAATGAGAACCAGCAGCTTCAAATTCGCCCCGACTTCTTGAAATTTGATAAGGCTATCCAATTCGATACCCTTGTTGACAAAATTTTCCTTAGTCGCTGAAAGGGCAGCCTGATATTTGGTCGCAAGCTCCCGTTTGCCAGCGCGAACAGCTCGCCTAATATCTGATGAATTGCTAAAAGATCCTTTAGCTGCCTTATCTCATCCTTAGAGGTCGATGTGGGAATGCCAGCCCCATGTGACAAAGCACATCGAGCACAGTTCGAGGAATTGGAAAAGTCAGCCCACAACGACTGAAATTGGTTGAGGAAGCGCATTGAAAGCCCGACCTCACTATTTCAGGCGACTGCGAGCTCATTGGAGGCACAGAACGATATCCTCCCGGAACTCGTAAGTCCAGCATAAATTCACGATACTTTCAGAGTCGAGAATCGACGGTGGGTGAGGACCAAAGATTTCTCGACCAGAGGTTCCAGGAACTTGAGAATCAGCCATAGGAATGCCGGAAAAAGAGAAGTCGTAAATTGGGGATAATTCTTTTCGATTTTTCAGTCAAAAAGAAAGAGGTAGAACAAAGAGAAGGAGAATACGGGAGAAATCATAAAGCTTAATGTTTTTAAAGAAGCAAAAAACCAAGCAAAACAAAAAATGGATGAAAAAGTTGCAGAGAACAATGTCGAAAATCGGAGGAAAAGAGAAAGCTGTAGAGAAAAACTTACCTTAATGGTTTCGTGCACGGTTATGTCAATGAAAGAGAAATAAATCATCAAGTGCCGTATTTAAAACCGTCTCGAGATAAGCAAAACTTTTCAAATCCCCCAAATCTCGGCCGTCGGATGCAAATGATGATTACGAATCTTGGGCTTCGAGATTTGCAAACCCAATGCAATAGTCGCTGCCCTTTCAGCTCATCCACCTCGCTAAAAAGGGCTGGGAGGGGGGGCATTGTTGGAGCTGGATTTCTACCAAAGAAATCGGACCTCATGGAAAATATAATTGGGCTCAAAGGCCCAATGCAATGTCGAACTCGAGCTGAAGCCCGATGAAGAAGTCAAAGTCGAAGTGAACGTGTGAGTGAAGATCAGAGAAAGATATGAGGAAAGACCCGGATATTCGTAGAAGCTAGAAAAAGATTCTTTATGTTTATATAAATAACCCGATGAACGTATTTGAGAGGGGCATGTAACAGAAAACATCTAATCGAGAATACAAAGCAAAATCTTTCCCCAATTTTATAAAGAACAATCTAATTTCATTTTCAGTTAGATTGCTCCTTTTTTTCTTATATACAAATTCTTGGGTGTAGATTTTGTGATCTACACTATCCCAAACTGCGTTATGACATGCATTATGCTTTATTTCTAAATCTTTTCTTAATGAGCACCAATGATCAATTTACAACGATCATTTTAACTATCTGATAAACTTGACATGTCCGCACTAAATCATCTTTAATGTTTGATTTAGAGCTCAAAATGACATGAATCCAACGACCACATTAATCAAGCTCAACTTTCTATATCGTGACAACATTTGAGACCGAAAGAGGTACGACAAAACCTTTAAGTAATAAAATTTATCCCGAACTGCGTGATGCCATGCATTGTGCTTCATTTATAAGTCATTACTCAAGGAGCACTAATGCTCACTTTAGAATGATCATTTTAACTGGCCGATCAACTTGATATGTCCTCACTAAATCGTCCCCAACTTTTGATTTATAGTTCAGAATGACATGAATCCAACGCTCACGTCAAGCTAGCTCAACATTATATATTGTGACAAAATTTAAAACAAAAACAGCTACGACAAGGCCTTCAAATGATCCAATCTATCCCAAACTGCTTGATGCCATGCTTTATGCTTCTTTTGTAAACCTTTGCTAAATGAGCACCAATGATCAGTTTAGAATGACCATTTTAACTAGCTGATCAACTTGACATTTGCGCAATAAATCGTCTCTCAGAGCTTAAAATAACATGAATCCAATCTATCTCAAACAGCGTTATGCCATGCATTATGCTTTATATCTAAACCGTTGATTAATGAGCACCAATGATCAATTTATAATGATCATTTTAACTATCTGATAAACTTGACATGTCCGCATTAAATCATGTTTAATGTTTGATTGAGAGCTCAAAATGACATGAATCCAACGACCCGTTAATCAAGCTCAATTTTCTATATCGTGGCAACATTTGAGACCGAAAAAGATACGACAAAGCCTTTTAAATAATCAAAAATACATGAACCCAACAGATAAACAGATAATCAAAAATACATGAACCCATTCAAAATCAGTTTAGAATGATCATTTCATCTAACTGATAAACTTGACATGTCTGCACTAAATTGTCTTAAATATTTGATTTATAGCTCAAAAATACATGAACCCAACAGCCCCGTTACTCTAGCTCAATTTTCAATATTTTGACAACAATTGAGACTGAAAGAGCTACGACAAAACATCCAAGTAATCCAATGTATCCTAAACTGCGTGATGCCATGAATTTTGATTCATTTATAAGCCCTTACTCATGGACCACCAATGATCAATTTAGAATGATGATTTTAGCAGGCAAATCAACTTGACATGTCCGCACTAAATCGTCCGTAACTTTTGATTTAGAGTTCAGAATGACACAAATCAAGCGGCCCCTTCAAGCTAGCTCAATATTCTATATTGTGAAAAAATTTAAGACCGAAATAGCTCAACAAAGCCTCCAAGAAATCCAATCTATCCCAAATTGCGTAATGCCATGCATTATGCTTCATTTGTAAACCGTTGCTCAATGAGTACCAATTATCAGTTTAAAATTATCACTTTAACTAGCTGATACACTAGACATCTCCGCACTAAATCGTCTTTAACATCTGATTGAGAGCTCAAAGTGACATTAATCCAACGACCACGTTAATCAAGCTTAATTTTCTATATTGTGACAACATTTGTGACCAAAATACCTACAACAAAGCCTAGAAGTAATCAAATGTATCCAAAACTGCGTGATGCCGTGCATTATGCTTCATTTATAAGATTTTACTCAAGGAGCACCAATGAGCAGTTTCAAATGATCATTTTAACTAGCTGATTAACTTGACATGTCCATACTAAATCGTCTTTAATATTTGATTTAGAGTTCAAAAATGACTTGAATCCAACAACCACTTTAATTTAGCTCAAGTTTTAGTATTGTGACAACATTTGAGACTTAAAGACCCACGTTAAAGCCTCCAAATAGTCAAATGTATCCCAAACTGTGTGATGCCATGCATTATGCTTCATTTATAAGCCTTTACACAAGGAGTACCAGTGATTAATTTAGAAATATCATTTTAACTCGTTGATAAGCGTGACATATCCGCACTAAATCTTTAAAATAATTTTGATTTAGCAGAATGACATGAATCAAACATCCACGTTAAGCAGCTCAATTTTCAATATTGTGATTAAATTTAAGACCGAAATAGCTACGACAAAGCAGAAATAATCCAATCTATCCCAGACTTCATGATGCCATGCATTATACTTCATTTGTAAACCTTTACTCAATCAGCAGCAAAGATTAGTTTAGACTGATCATTTTAACTAGCTTATAAACTTGACATCAGCGCACTAAATCATTTTTAACATTTCATTTAGAGCTCAAAATTACATGAATCCAACACCCACGTTAATCTAGCTCAATTTACAATGTTGTGCAACATCTGAACTGAAAGAGATACGACAAAGCCTCCAACTAATCCAATGTATCCCAAACTACATGATGCCATGCATTATCCTTTATTTATAAGCCTTTACACAAGAAGCAGCAATGATCAATATAGAATGATTATTTTAACTAGCCGATCAACTTGACATGTATGCACTAAATGGTCCGTAAGTTTTTGATTTAGAGTTCAGAATGATACGAATCCAACGCCCATGTTAAGCTACCTAAATTTAGTATATTGTGATTAAGTTTAAGACCGATAGCTACGACAAAGCATCCAAGTAATCTAGTCTATCCCAAACTGCGTCATGCACGCATTATGCCTTATTTGTAAACCTTTGCTAAATGAGCACCAATAATAAGTTTTGAATGACTATTTTAACTAGCTGATCAACTTGACATGTCCGCACTAAATCGTTTTTAACATTTGATTCAGAGTTCAAAATAACATCAATCCAACGCTTATGTTAAACTAGCTCAATATTCTAAATTGTGACAAAATTTAACACCGAAATAGATACGACAAATCCTCGAAGTAGTCCGATCTATCCCTCACAGCGTTATGCCATGCACTATGCTTAATTTCTAAATCTTTGCTTAATGAGCACCAATGATCAGTTTAGAATGATCATTTCATCTAACTGATAAACTTGATATGTCTGCACTAAATTGCCTTTAATATTTGATTTATAGCTCAAAAATACATGAACCCAACAGCCCCGTTACTCTAGCTCAATTTTCAATATTTTGACAACAATTGAGACGGAAAGAGCTACGACAAAACATCCAAGTAATCCAATGTATCCTAAACTGCGTGATGCCATGAATTTTGATTCATTTATAAGCCCTTACTCATGGAGCACCAATGATCAATTTAGAATGATGATTTTAGCAGGCAAATCAACTTGACATGTCCGCACTAAATCGTCCCTAACTTTTGATTTAGAGTTCAGAATGACACAAATCAAGCGGCCCCTTCAAGCTAGCTCAATATTCTATATTGTGACAAAATTTAAGACCGAAATAGCTACGACAAAGCATCCAAGAAATCCAATATATCCCAAATTGCGTAATGCCATGCATTATGCTTCATTTGTAAACCGTTGCTCAATGAGTACCAATTATCAGTTTAAAATTATCACTTTAACTAGCTGATACACTAGACATCTCCGCACTAGATCTGATTGAGAGCTCAAAGTGACATTAATCCAACGACCACGTTAATCAAGCTTAATTTTCTATGTTGTGACAACATTTGTGACCAAAAGACCTACAACAAAGCCAAGAAGTAATCAAATGTATCCAAAACTGCGTGATGCCGTGCATTATGCTTCATTTATAAGCTTTTACTCAAGGAGCACCAATGAGCAGTTTCAAATGATCATTTTAACTAGCTGATTAACTTGACATGTCCATACTAAATCGTCTTTAATATTTGATTTAGAGTTCAAAAATGACTTGAATCCAACACCCAGTTTAATTTAGCTCAAGTTTTAGTATTGTGACAACATTTGAGACTTAAAGACCCACGTTAAAGCTTCCAAATAGTCAAATGTATCCCAAACTGTGTGATGCCATGCATTATGCTTCATTTATAAGCCTTTACACAAGGAGTACCAGTGATCAATTTAGAAATATCATTTTAACTGGTTGATAAGCTTGACATATCCGCACTAAATCTTTAAAATAATTTTGATTTAGCAGAATGACATGAATCCAACATCCACGTTAAGCAGCTCAATTTTCAATATTGTGATTAAATTTAAGACCGAAATAGCTACGACAAAGCGGAAATGATCCAATCTATCCCAAACTTCGTGATGCCATGCATTATGCTTCATTTGTAAACCTTTACTCAATCAGCAGCAAAGATTAGTTTAGACGGATCATTTTAACTAGCTTATAAACTTGACATCAGCGCACTAAATCATTTTTAACATTTCATTTAGAGCTCAAAATTACATGAATCCAACACCCACGTTAATCTAGCTCAATTTACAATATTGTGCAACATCTGAACTGAAAGAGATACGACAAAGCCTCCAACTAATCCAATGTATCCCAAACTACATGATGCCATGCATTATCCTTTATTTATAAGCCTTTACACAAGAAGCAGCAATGATCAATATAGAATGATTATTTTAACTAGCCGGTCAACTTGACATGTATGCACTAAATGGTCCGTAAGTTTTTTATTTAGAGTTCAGAATGACACGAATCCAACGCCCACGTTAAGCTACCTAAATTTAGTATATTGTGATTAAGTTTAAGACCGATAGCTACAACAAAGCATCCAAGTAATCTAGTCTATCCCAAACTGCGTCATGCACGCATTATGCCTTATTTGTAAACCTTTGCTAAATGAGCACCAATAATAAGTTTTGAATGACTATTTTAACTAGCTGATCAACTTGACATGTCCGCACTAAATCGTTTTTAACATTTGATTCAGAGTTCAAAATAACATCAATCCAACGCTTATGTTAAACTAGCTCAATATTCTAAATTGTGACAAAATTTAACACCGAAATAGATACGACAAATCCTCGAAGTAGTCCAATCTATCGCTCTCAGCGTTATGCCATGCACTATGCTTAATTTCTAAATCTTTGCTTAATGAGCACCAATGATCAGTTTAGAATGATCATTTCATCAAACTGATAAACTTGACATGTCTGCACTAAATTGTCTTTAATATTTGATTTATAGCTCAAAAATACATGAACCCAACAGCCCCGTTGCTCTAGCTCAATTTTCAATATTTTGACAACAATTGAGACTGAAAGAGCTACGACAAAACATCCAAGTGATTCAATGTATCCTAAACTGCGTGATTCCATGAATTTTGATTCATTTATAAGCCCTTACTCATGGAGCACCACTGATCAATTTAGAATGATGATTTTAGCAGGCAAATCAACTTGACATGTCCGCACTAAATCGTCCGTAACTTTTGATTTAGAGTTCAGAATGACACAAATCAAGCGGCCCCTTCAAGCTAGCTCAATATTCTATATTGTGACAAAATTTAAGACCGAAATAGCTACGACAATGCCTCCAAGAAATCCAATCTATCCCAAATTGCGTAATGCCATGCATTATGCTTCATTTGTAAACCGTTGCTCAATGAGTACCAATTATCAGTTTAAAATTATCACTTTAACTAGCTGATACACTAGACATCTCCGCACTAAATCGTCTTTAACATCTGATTGAGAGCTCAAAGTCACATTAATCCAATGACCACGTTAATCAAGCTTAAATTTCTATATTGTGACAACATTTGTGACCAAAAGACCTACAACAAAGCCTAGAAGTAATCAAATGTATCCAAAACTGCGTGATGCCGTGCATTATGCTTCATTTATAAGCTTTTACTCAAGGAGCACCAATGAGCAGTTTCAAATGATCATTTTAACTAGCTGATTAACTTGATATATCCATACTAAATCGTCTTTAATATTTGATTTAGAGTTCAAAAATGATTTGAATCCAACACCCAGTTTAATTTAGCTCAAGTTTTAGTATTGTGACAACATTTGAGACTTAAAGACCCACGTTAAAGCCTCCAAATAGTCAAATGTATCCCAAACTCTGTGATGCCATGCATTATGCTTCATTTATAAGCCTTTACACAAGGAGTACCAGTGATCAATTTAGAAATATCATTTTAACTGGTTGATAAGCTTGACATATCCGCACTAAATCTTTAAAATAATTTTGATTTAGCAGAATGACATGAATCCAACATCCACGTTAAGCAGCTCAATTTTCAATATTGTGATTAAATTTAAGACCGAAATAGCTACGACAAAGCGGAAATAATCTAATCTATCCCAAACTTTGTGATGCCATGCATTATGCTTCATTTGTAAACCTTTACTCAATCAGCAGCAAAGATTAGTTTAGACTGATCATTTTAACTAGCTTATAAACTTGACATCAGCGCACTAAATCATTTTTAAAATTACATGAATCCAACACCCACGTTAATCTAGCTCAATTTACAATATTGTGCAACATCTGAACTGAAAGAGATACGACAAAGCCTCCAACTAATCCAATGTATCCCAAACTACATGATGCCATGCATTATCCTTTATTTATAAGCCTATACACAAGAAGCAGCAATGATCAATATAGAATGATTATTTGAACTAGCCGATCAACTTGACATGTATGCACTAAATGGTCCGTAAATTTTTGATTTAGAGTTCAGAATGACACGAATCCAACGCCCACGTTAAGCTACCTAAATTTAGTATATTGTGATTAAGTTTAAGACCGATAGCTACGACAAAGCATCCAAGTAATCTAGTCTATCCCAAACTGCGTCATGCACGCATTATGCCTTATTTGTAAACCTTTGCTAAATGAGCACCAATAATAAGTTTTGAATTACTATTTTAACTAGCTGATCAACTTGACATGTCCGCACTAAATCGTTTTTAACATTTGATTCAGAGTTCAAAATAACATCAATCCAACGCTTATGTTAAACTAGCTCAATATTCTAAATTGTGACAAAATTTAACACCAAATAGATACGACAAATCCTCGAAGTAGTCCAATCTATCGCTCTCAGCGTTATGCCATGCACTATGCTTAATTTCTAAATCTTCGCTTAATGAGCACCAATGATCAGTTTAGAATGATCATTTCATCTAACTGATAAACTTGACATGTCTGCACTAAATTTTCTTTAATATTTGATTTATAGCTCAAAAATACATGAACCCAACAGCCCCGTTACTCTAGCTCAATTTTCAATATTTTGACAACAATGAGACTGAAAGAGCTACGACAAAACATCCAAGTAATCCAATGTATCCTAAACTGCGTGATGCCATGAATTTTGATTCATTTATAAGCCCTTACTCATGGAGCACCAATGATCAATTTAGAATGATGATTTTAGCAGGCAAATCAACTTGACATGTCCGCACTAAATCGTCCGTAACTTTTGATTTAGAGTACAGAATGACACAAATCAAGCGGCCCCTTCAAGCTAGCTCAATATTCTATATTGTGACAAAATTTAAGACCGAAATAGCTACGACAAAGCCACCAAGAAATCCAATATATCCCAAATTGCGTAATGCCATGCATTATGCTTCATTTGTTAACCGTTGCTCAATGAGTACCAATTATCAGTTTAAAATTATCACTTTAACTAGCTGATACACTAGACATCTCCGCACTAAATCGTCTTTAACATCTGATTGAGAGCTCAAAGTGACATTAATCCAACGACCACGTTAATCAAGCTTAATTTTCTATATTGTGACAACATTTGTGACCAAAAGACCTACAACAAAGCCTAGAAGTAATCAAATGTATCCAAAACTGCGTGATGCCGTGCATTATGCTTCATTTATTAGCTTTTACTCAAGGAGCACCAATGAGCAGTTTCAAATGATCATTTAAACTAGCTGATTAACTTGACATGTCCATACTAAATCCTCTTTAATATTTGATTTAGAGTTCAAAAATGACTTGAATCCAACACCCAGTTTAATTTAGCTCAATTTTTAGTATTGTGACAACATTTGAGACTTAAAGACCCACGTTAAAGCCTCCAAATAGTCAAATGTATCCCAAACTGTGTGATGCCATGCATTATGCTTCATTTATAAGCCTTTACACAAGGAGTACTAGTGATCAATTTAGAAATATCATTTTAACTGGTTGATAAGCTTGACATATCCGCACTAAATCTTTAAAATAATTTTGATTTAGCAGAATGACATGAATCCAACATCCACGTTAAGCAGCTCAATTTTCAATATTGTGATTAAATTTAAGACCGAAATAGCTACGACAAAGCGGAAATAATCCAATCTATCCCAAACTTTGTGATGCCATGCATTATGCTTCATTTGTAAACCTTTACTCAATCAGCAGCAAAGATTAGTTTAGACTGATAATTTTAACTAGCTTATAAACTTGACATCAGCGCACTAAATCATTTTTAACATTCATTTAGAGCTCAAAATTACATGAATCCAACACCCACGTTAATCTACCTCAATTTACAATATTGTGCAACATCTAAACTGAAAGAGATACGACAAAGCCTCCAACTAATCCAATGTATCCCAAACTACATGATGCCATGCATTATCCTTTATTTATAAGCCTTTACACAAGAAGCAGCAATGATCAATATAGAATGATTATTTGAACTAGCCGATCAACTTGACATGTATGCACTAAATGGTCCGTAAGTTTTTGATTTAGAGTTCAGAATGACATGAATCCAACGCCCACGTTAAGCTACCTAAATTTAGTATATTGTGATTAAGTTTAAGACCGATAGCTACGACAAAGCATCCAAGTAATCTAGTCTATCCCAAACTGCGTCATGCACGCATTATGCCTTATTTGTAAACCTTTGCTAAATGAGCACCAATAATAAGTTTTGAATTACTATTTTAACTAGCTGATCAACTTGACATGTCCGCACTAAATCGTTTTTAACATTTGATTCAGAGTTCAAAATAACATCAATCCAATGCTTATGTTAAACTAGCTCAATATTCTAAATTGTGACAAAATTTAACACCGAAATAGATACGACAAATCCTCGAAGTAGTCCAATCTATCGCTCTCAGCGTTATGCCATGCACTATGCTTAATTTCTAAATCTTCGCTTAATGAGCACCAATGATCAGTTTAGAATGATCATTTCATCTAACTGATAAACTTGACATGTCTGCACTAAATTGTCTTTAATATTTGATTTATAGCTCAAAAATACATGAACCCAACAGCCCCGTTACTCTAGCTCAATTTTCAATATTTTGACAACAATTGAGACTGAAAGAGCTACGACAAAACATCCAAGTAATCCAATGTATCCTAAACTGCGTGATGCTATGAATTTTGATTCATTTATAAGCCCTTACTCATGGAGCACCAATGATCAATTTAGAATGATGATTTTAGCAGGCAAATCAACTTGACATGTCCGCACTAAATCGTCCGTAACTTTTGATTTAGAGTTCAGAATGACACAAATCAAGCGGCCCCTTCAAGCTAGCTCAATATTCTATATTGTGACAAAATTTAAGACCGAAATAGCTACGACAAAGCCTCCAAGAAATCCAATCTATCCCAAATTGCGTAATGCCATGCATTATGCTTCATTTGTTAACCGTTGCTCAATGAGTACCAATTATCAGTTTAAAATTATCACTTTAACTAGCTGATACACTAGACATCTCCGCACTAAATCATCTTTAACATCTGATTGAGAGCTCAAAGTGACATTAATCCAACGACCACGTTAATCAAGCTTAATTTTCTATATTGTGACAACATTTGTGACCAAAAGACCTACAACAAAGCCTAGAAGTAATCAAATGTATCCAAAACTGCGTGATGCCGTGCATTATGCTTCATTTATAAGCTTTTACTCAAGGAGCACCAATGAGCAGTTTCAAATGATCATTTTAACTAGCTGATTAACTTGACATGTCCATACTAAATCGTCTTTAATATTTGATTTAGAGTTCAAAAATGACTTGAATCCAACACCCAGTTTAATTTTAGCTCAAGTTTTAGTATTGTGACAACATTTGAGACTTAAAGACCCACGTTAAAGCCTCCAAATAGTCTAATGTATCCCAAACTGTGTGATGCCATGCATTATGCTTCATTTATAAGCCTTTACACTAGGAGTACCAGTGATCAATTTAGAAATATCACTTTAACTGGTTGATAAGCTTGACATATCCACACTAAATCTTTAAAATAATTTTGATTTAGCAGAATGACATGAATCCAACATCCACGTTAAGCAGCTCAATTTTCAATATTGTGATTAAATTTAAGACCGAAATAGCTACGACAAAGCGGAAATAATCCAATCTATCCCAAACTTTGTGATGCCATGCATTATGCTTCATTTGAAAATCTTTACTCAATCAGCAGCAAAGATTAGTTTAGACTGATCATTTTAACTAGCTTATAAACTTGACATCAGCGCACTAAATCATTTTTAAAATTACATGAATCCAACACCCACGTTAATCTAGCTCAATTTACAATATTGTGCAACATCTGAACTGAAAGAGATACGACAAAGCCTCCAACTAATCCAATGTATCCCAAACTACATGATGCCATGCATTATCCTTTATTTATAAGCCTTTACACAAGAAGCAGCAATGATCAATATAGAATGATTATTTTAACTAGCCGATCAACTTGACATGTATGCACTAAATGGTCCGTAAGTTTTTGATTTAGAGTTCAGAATGACACGAATCCAACGCCCACGTTAAGCTACCTAAATTTAGTATATTGTTATTGAATTTAAGACCGATAGCTACGACAAAGCATCCAAGTAATCTAGTCTATCCCAAACTGCGTCATGCACGCATTATGCCTTATTTGTAAACCTTTGCTAAATGAGCACCAATAATAAGTTTTGAATGACTATTTTAACTAGCTGATCAACTTGACATGTCCGCACTAAATCGTTTTTAACATTTGATTCAGAGTTCAAAATAACATCAATCCAACGCTTATGTTAAACTAGCTCAATATTCTAAATTGTGACAAAATTTAACACCGAAATAGATACGACAAATCCTCGAAGTAGTCCAATCTATCCCTCACAGCGTTATGCCATGCACTATGTTTAATTTCTAAATCTTTGCTTAATGAGCACCAATGATCAGTTTAGAATGATCATTTCATCTAGCTGATAAACTTGACATGTCTGCACTAAATTGTCTTTAATATTTGATTTATAGCTCAAAAATACATGAACCCAACAGCCCCGTTACTCTAGCTCAATATTCAATATTTTGACAACAATTGAGACTGAAAGAGCTACGACAAAACATCCAAGTAATCCAATGTATCCTAAACTGCGTGATGCCATGAATTTTGATTCATTTATATGCCCTTACTCATGGAGCACCACTGATCAATTTAGAATGATGATTTTAGCAGGCAAATCAACTTGACATGTCCGCACTAAATCGTCCGTAACTTTTGATTTAGAGTTCAAAATGACACAAATCAAGCGGCCCCTTCAAGCTAGCTCAATATTCTATATTGTGACAAAATTTAAGACCGAAATAGCTACGACAAAGCCTCCAAGAAATCCAATCTATCCCAAATTGCGTAATGCCATGCATTATGCTTCATTTGTAAACCGTTGCTCAATGAGTACCAATTATCAGTTTAAAATTATCACTTTAACTAGCTGATACACTAGACATCTCCGCACTAAATCGTTTTAACATCTGATTGAGAGCTCAAAGTGACATTAATCCAACGACCACGTTAATCAAGCTTAATTTTCTATATTGTGACAACATTTGTGACCAAAAGACCTACAACAAAGCCTTGAAGTAATCAAATGTATCCAAAACTGCGTGATGCCGTGCATTATGCTTCATTTATAAGCTTTTACTCAAGGAGCACCAATGAGCAGTTTCAAATGATCATTTTAACTCGCCGATGAACTTGGCTGGTCCTCACTAAATCGTCTATAACTTTTGATTTATAGTTCATAATGACACGAATCTAGCGCCCACGTCAAGCTAGCTCAATTTCTATATTGTGACAAAATTTAAGGCCAAAATTGCTACAACAAAGCCTCCAAAAAATTCAATCAATCCAGAACTGCGTGATGTCATACATTATGCTTCATTTGTAAACCTTTACTCAATGGGAACCAATGATCAGTTTAGAATGACCATTTTAACAAGCTGATCAGCTTGACTAAATCGTTTTTAACATTTGATTTAGAGCTCAAAATAACACGAATCCAGCGTCCACGTCAAGCTAGCTTAATATTCTATATTGTGATAAAATTTAAAACCGAAATAACTAGAAAAAAGCGTCAAAAAAATCCAATCTATCCCAAACTGCATGATGTCATGCATTATGCTTCATTTGTAAACCTTTACTCAATGACGACCAATGATCAGCTTGGAATTATCATTTTACCTAGCTGATCAACTTGACATGTCCGCACTGAATCATCTTTAACATTTGATTTAGAGCTCAAAATGATATGAATCGAACGCCCACGTAAATCTAGCTCAATTCTAATTATTGTGACAACATTTGAGACTGAAAGAGCTACGATAAATCCTCCAAGTAATCCATTCTATCTCAAACTGTGTGATACTTTGCATTATTCTTCATTTGTAAACCTTTTGTCGGCGAGCACCAATGATCAGTTTAGAATGATCATTTTAACTTGACATGTCCGGACTTAATCGTCTTTAGTATTTGATTTAGAGCTCAAGATGACTTGAATCCAATGCCCATGTTAATTTAGCTCAATTTTTAGTATTGTGACAACATCTGAGACTTAAAGACCCACGAGAAAGGCTCCAAGTAGTCCTATGTATCCCAAACTGTGTGATGCCATGCATTATGCTTCATTTATAGGCCCTTACACAAGGAGCACCAGTGATCAATTTAGAATTATCATTTTAATTGGCCGATCAACTTGACATGTCCGCATTAAATCGTCCAAAACATTTGATTTAGCAGAATGACACGAATCCAACGCCCACGTTAAGCTAGCTCAAATTTCTATATTGTGATTAAATTTAAGATTGGAATAGATACGACAAAAGCCTCCAAGTAATCCAATCTATCCTAAATTGCGTGATGTCATGCATTATGCTTCATTTGGAAACCTTTACTCAATAATCAGCAAAGATCAGTTTAGAATGATCATTTTAACAAGCTTATCAACTTGAAATCTCCGGACTAAATTTTTTTTAACATTTGATTTAGAGCCCAAAATGACATAAATCCAATGCCCACGTTAATATAGCTTAATTTTTAATATTGTGCAACATTTGAACTGAAAGAGCTACGACAAAGCCTCCAACTAATCAAATGTGTCCCAAACTGCATGATGCATGCATTATCTTTTATTTATAAGCCTTTTCTAATGGAGCAACAGTGATCAGTTTAGAATGATCATTTTAATTGGCCGATCAACTTGACATGTATGCACTAAATAATCCGTAATTTTTTATTTAGAGTCTAGAATGATGCCATGCATTATCCTTTATTTATAATCCTTTACTCATGGAGCAGCACTGATCAGTTTAGAATGATCAATTTAAATTGCCGATCAACTTGACATATCTGCACTAAACGGTCCGTAACTTTTGATTTAGAGTTCAGAATGATACGAATATAACGCCAACATTAAGCTACCTCAATTTAGTATATTATGATTAATTTTACGTCTGAAATAGCTACGACAAAGCCTCCAAGTAATCCAGTCTATCCCAAACTGTGTGATTCCATGCATTATACTTCATTTGTAAACCTTTGCGCAATGAGCACCAATGATCAATTTAGAATGATCATTTTAACTAGCTGAGCAACTTGACATATCTGCACTAAACCATCTTTAACATTTTATTTACAGTTCAAAACGACATGATCCAAAGCCCACGTTAATCTAGCTCAATTTTCAATATTGTGACAACATTGAAGATTGAAAGAGCTACAACAAAGCCTCCAAGTAATCCAATCTATCCCAAACTAGGTGACGCCATGCGTTATGCTTCATTTGTAAACTTTTTTTCAGTGGGCACCAATGATCAGTTACAGTGATCATTTTAGCTACCTGATCAACTTGACATGTCCGGACTAAATCATCTTTAATATTTGATTTAGAGATCAAAATTATAAGAATCGAACGCTCATGATAATCTAGCTCAATTTTTAGTATTGTGACAACATTTAGGACTTAAAGAGCGACGACAAAGCCTCTAAATAATCCAATGTTCATTTATAAGCCTTTACACAAGGAGCACCAATGATTAGTTTACAAGTATCATTTTAAATTGCCGATCAACTTGACATGTCCGCAATTAAATTGTCCGAAACTTTGGTTTAGCAAAATGACACAAATCAAACGCCCACGTTAAGCTAGCTCAATTTTCTATATTGTGATTTAATTTAAGACCAAAATTGCTAAGACAAAGCCTCCAAGTAATCCAATCTATCCCAAACTGCATGATGCCATGCATTATGCTTCATTTGTAAAACTTTACTCAATGGGCACCAATGATCAGTTTAGAAAGATCATTTTAACTAGATGATCAACTTGACATGTCCGCACAAAATCACATTTAACATTTGATTTAGAGCTAAAAATGGCATGAATCCACACCCATGTTAATCTAGTTCAATTTTCAATATTGTGACAACATTTGAGACTGAAAAAACTACGTCAAAGTGTCCAAGTAATCCAATGTATCCCAAACTGTTTGATGCAATGCATTATGCTTCATTTCACTCAAGGAGCAACGATAAGTTTATAATGATCATTTTAACTGGCCGATCAACTTGACATATCCGCACTAAATTGTCCGTAACTTTTGATATAGTATAGAATGACAAGAATCCAACACCCATGTTAAACTAGCTCAATATCCTATATTGTGAAAAAAAATTTAAGACCAAAATAACAACGACAAAGCCTCCAAGTAATCCAATATATCCCGAACTGCGTGATACCATGCATTATGCCTCAATTGTAAACTTTTGCTCAATGAGCACCAATGACCAGTTTAGAATGATCATTTTAATTAGCTGATCAACATGACATGTCCGCACTAAAGATGAAATGAAATGAATCCAATGCCCACGTTAATCTAGCTCAATTTTCAATATTTTGACAACATTTGACACTGAAAGAGCTACGACGAAGCCTTCTAGTAATCCAATGTATCTGAAACTGTGTGATGCCATGCATTATGCTTCATTTATAAGCCTTTTCTCAAGGAGAATCAATTATCAGTTTATAAAATGATCATTTTAACTTATGATCAACTTGACATGTCTGCACAACATCGTCCGTAACTTTTAATTTACAGTTCAGAATGACAAGAATCCAACGCCTACGTTAAGCTAGCTGAATATTCTATATTGTGACAAAATTTAAGACTGAAATAGCTATGACAAAGCCTCTATGTAATCCAATCTATCCCAAACTATGTGAAGCTATGCATTATACTTCCTTTGTAAACATTTGCTCAATGAGCACCAATGATAAGTTTAGAGTAATCAATTTAAGCTCAATTTTCAATATTCTGACAACATTTAAGAATACAAGAGCTACGAAAAAACCCCCATCTAATCCCATTGTATCCCAAACTGAGTGATGCCATGCATTATGCTTCACTTTTTTGCCTTTACTCAAGGAGTAGCAATGACGAGTTTATAATGATCATTTTAACTCGCCGATTAACTTGACATGTCAGCAAAAAATCATTCGTAACTTTTGATTTAGGGTTTAGAATGACACAAACCCAATGCCCACATTAAGCTAGCTGAATATTCGATATTGTGAAAAAATTTAAGACCGAAATAGGTAAGACAAAGCCTCCAAGTAATCCAATCTATGTTAAACTGCATGCTGCCATGCATTATGTTTCATTTGTAAATCTTTGCTCAATGAGCACCAATGATCAGTTTAGAATGATCGTTTTAACTCGCCGATCAACTTGACATGTCTGCACCAAATTGTCCATAACTTTTTATTTAGAGTTCAGAATGACACTAATCCATCGCCCACGTTAAGCTAGCTAAATATTCTATATTGTGACAAAATTTAAAATCGAAATTGCTATGAAAATGCCTCCAAATAATCCAATCTATGCCAAACGGCATGGTGCCATTCATTATGCTTCCTTTGTAAACCTTTGCTCAATGAGCACCAATGATCAGTTTAGAATGAGCAATTTAACTATCTGATAAACTTGATATATCTGCACTAAATCATCCATAACTTTTGATTTAGAGTTCAGAATGACATGAATCCAATTCCCACATTAAGCTAGTTCAATATTCTATATTGTGGAATAATTTAAGATTGAAATAGCTACGACAAAGCCTCCACGTAATCCAATCTATCCCAAACTTAGTGATGCCATGCATTATGCTTCATTTGTAAACCATTGGTCAATGAGCACCAATGATTAGTTTAGAATGATCATTTTAACAAGCTTATCAACTTGACATGTTCGCACAAAATCATCTTTACCATTTGATTTAGAGCTCAAAAATGACAGGAATGCCATGCCCACATTAATCTAGCTAAATTTTCAATATTGTGACAACATTTGAAATTGAAAGAGCTACGACAAAGCCCCCATGTAATCCAATGTTTCCCAAACTGCGTGATGCCAAGAATTATGCTTCACTTATAAGCCTTTACTCAAGGAGCAGCAAATACCAGTTCAGAATGATCATTTTAACTCGCCGATCAATTTGACATGTCCACAAAAAATCGTCCATAACTTTTGATTTAGAGTTCAGAATTACATGAATCCAATGCCCTCGTTAAGCTAGCTGAATATTCTATGTTGCGAATAAATTTAAGCCCGAAATAGCTAATACAAAGGCTCCAATTAATCCAATCTATCCCAAACTGCATGATGCGATGCATTATGCTTCATTTGTAAATCTTTGCTCTGTGAGTACCAATGATCAGCTTAGAATGATCATTTTTACTAGTTGAAAAAATTGACATGTCCGCACTAAATTTTCTTTACTTAAGGAGCAACAATGATCAGTTTAGAATGATCATTTTAACTAGCCCATAAACTTGACATGTTCGCATTAAATCTTCCGTAACGTTTGAATTATTCTTCAGAATGACACGAATACAACGCCCACATTAAGTTAGCTCAGTATTCTATATTGTGACAAAATTTAAGACCAAAATAGCTATGATAAAGCCTCCACGTAATCCAATCTATCCCAAACTGCGCGATGCCATGCATTATGCTGCATTTGTAAACCTTTGCTCAATGAACACCAATGATCACTTTAGAATGACCTTTTTGACTAGCTGATCAACTCTACATTTCTGTACCAAATCATCTTTGACATTTGATTTAGAGCTCAAAATGACATAAATCCAACGACAACGTTAATCTAGCTCAATTTTCAATTTATAACAACATTTGAGACGTAAAAAGCTACGACAAATCCTCCAAGTAATCCAATGTATCTCAAATTGCATGATGCCATGCATTATGCTTCATTTATAAGCCCTTACTCAAGGAGCACCAATGATCATTTTAGAATGATCATTTTAACTATTCGATCAATTTGATATGTCCGCAATAAATCGTCCATAACTTTTGATTTAGAGATCCGAATGACACGAATCCAACGCTCACGTTAAGCTAGTTTAATATTCTATATTGTGAAAAATTTTAGACCGAAATAACAACGACAAAGTCTCCACGTAATCTAATCTATCCCAAACTGCATGGTCCCATGCATTATGATTCATTTGTACACCTTTTCTCAATGACCACCGATGATCAATTTAAAATGATCATTTTAACTAGCTGATCAGGTTGAAATGTCCGCAACAAATCATCTTTAGCATTTGATTTAAAGTTCAAAATGACACTAATCCAACGGCCACGTTAATCTAGCTCAATATTCAATATTATGACAAAATTTTAGACCGAAATAGCTACGTCAAAGCCTCTATCTAATGTAATCTATCCCAAACTATATGAAGCAATTAATTATGCTTCATTTGTAAACCTTTTCTCAATGAGCACCAATGATCAATACAGAATGATCATTTTAACTACCTGTAAAAATTCATTTATATCTAAAGAGGAAATGAATCTAATGGCCACGTTAATCAAGCTTAATTTTCAATAATGTGAAAAACTTTTAGATTGAAAGAGCTACGATTAAGCCTCCATGTAATCCAATGTATCCCAAACTTTGTGATGCCATGCATTCTGCTTCATTTCTAAGCCTTTACTCGAGGGCACCAATGATCAGTTTAGAATGATCATTTTAACTGGCCGATCAACTTGACATGTACGCACTAAATCGTCCGTAACTTTTTATTATTTTTCAGATGACACGAATCCAATGTCCATGTAAGGTAGCTCAATATTCTATATTGTGACAAATTTAGAACCGAGATAGCTATGACAAAGCGTCCACGTAATCAAATCTATCCCAAACTGTGTGATGTCATGCATTTTATTTCAATTGTAAATCTTTGCTCAATGAACACCAATAATCATTTTAGAAGGATCATTTTAACTAGCTGATCAACTCTACATGACTGCACCACATCTTCTTTAACATTTGATTTAGAGCATAAAATGACATAAATCCGCAGCCACATTAATCTAGCTCATTTGTCAATATTGTCACAACATTTGAGATAGAAAGAGATAAGACAAAGCCTCCAAGTAATCCAAAACTGTGTGATGCCATGCATTATGCTTCATTTATAAGCCTTTACTCAAGGAGAAATAATGACAAGTTTAGAATCCAACGCCCACATTAAGCTAGCTTGATAATCTATATTGTGACAAACATTTAAGACCGAAATAGCAATGACAAAGCCTCCTCATAATCCAATTTATCCCAAACTGCATGATGCCATGCATTGTGCGTCATTTGTAAACCTTTGCTCAATGACCCCCGATGATCACTTTAAAATGATCATTTTAACTAGCTGATCAACTCTACTTGTCCGCACCAAATCGTCTTTGACATTTCATTTAGAGCTCAAAATGACATAAATAATACGGCCATGTTAATCTAGCTCAATTTTCAGTATGATGACAACATTTGAGACTGAAAGAGAGCTAGGACAACGCCTCCAAGGTAATCCAATGTATCCCAAACTGTGTGATGGCATGCATTATGCTTCATTTATAAGCCTTTACTGAAGGAGCATTAATGATAAGTTTAAAATGATCATTTTAACTGTCCGATCAACTTGACATGTCTGCACTAAATCGTCCATAACTTTTGATTTAGGATTCAAAATGACATGAATCCAACGCCCACATTAAGCTAGCTTAATAATCTATATTGTGAAACAATTTAAGACCAAAATATCAATGACAAAGCCTCCATGTAATCAAACCTATCCCAAACTGCGTGATGGCATACATTATGCTTCATTTGTAAACCTTTGCTCAATGAGCACCAATAATCAATATATAATGATCATTTTAACTAGCTGACCAACATGGCATGTCCGCACTAAATCGTCTGTAACATTTGATTTATAGTTTAAAATGACATGAATCCAACGGCCACGTTAATAAAGCTCAATTTTCAATATTGTGACAACATTTGAGAATGAAAGAGCTACAACAAAGACTCCAAGTAATCCAATATATCCCAAACAGCGTGATGCCATGCATTATGCTTCATTTATAAGCTTTTACTCAAGGAGCACTAATGATCAGTTTAAAATGATCATTTTAAATGGACTATCAACTTGACATGTCCGCACTAAATCATCTGTAACTTTATATTTATTGTTCAGAATGAGACAAATCCAACGCCCACATAAGCTAGCTCAATATTCTATATTATGACAAATTTAGGACCAAAATAGCCCAATTTTCAATATTGTTACAATATTTGAGAATGAAAGAGCTACGACAAAGCCTCCGAGTAATCCAATGTATCCCAAACTGTGTTATGTCATGCATTATGCATGATTTATAAGCCTTTACACAAGTAGAACCAATGATAAGTTTAGAACAATAATTTTAACTGGTCGATGAAGTTTACATGTACGCACTAAATCGTCCTTAACTATTGATTTGGAGTTCAGAATGACACGAATCCAATGTCCACGTTAATCTAGCTCAGTTTTCTATATTGTGAATGATTTAAAGACCAAAATAGCTATGACAAAGCCTCCAAGAAATCCAATTTATCCCAAACTGCGTGATGTCATGTAATATGCTTTATTTGTAAACCATTGCTCAATGAGCACCTATGATCAGTTTTAAATGATCATTTTAAATAGCTGGTCAACTTGAAATTTTCAAACTAAATCGTCTTTAACATTTGATTTAGAGCTCAAAATGACATGAATCCAACGGGCACGTTAATCTATCCCAATTTTCAATTTTGTGGTAACATTTGAGACAGAAAGAGTTACGACAAAGCCTCCAAGTAATCAAATGTATCACAAACCGCATGATGCCATGCAATATATTTCATTTATAAGGCTTTACTCAAGCAGCAACAATGATCAGTTTAGAAATTATTATTTTAAGTGGCCGATCAACTTGACATGTCCGTACTAAATCGTCCGTAACTATTGATTTAGAGTTTCGGAATGACACGAATCCAACATCCACGTTAGGGTAGCTCAGTTTTCTATATTGTGATTAAATTTAAGAACGAAATAGCTACGACAAAACCTACAAGTAATCTAATCAATCCCAAACTGCGTGATGCGATGCGTTATGCTTCATTTGTAAACCTTTGCTCAATGAGCAACAATGATCGGTTTAGAATGACCATTTTAACTATCAGATCAACTTTACATGTCCGAACTAAAGCGTCTTTAACATATGGTTTAGAGCTCAAAATAACATGAGTCAAACGCCCATGTTAATCTAGCTCAATTTTCAATATTGGTACAACATTTGAGACTGAAAGAGCTACGAACAAGCCTCCAAGTAATACAATGTATCCCAAACAGCTTGACTCCATGTATTATGCTTCATTTATAAGCCATTACTCAAGCAGCGCCAGTGATAAGTTTAGAATTATCATTTTAACTGGCTGATCAACTTGACATGTGTGCACTAAATCGTCCGTAAATATTGATTTAGTGTTCAAAATGACACGAATCCAACGCCTCCTTAAGCTATGTCAGTTTTCTATATTCTTAATTAATTTTAGACTGAAATAGCCGCGACAAAGCGTCCAAGCAATCCAATCTTTTCAAGAATGCGTGATGCCATGCATAATGCTTCATTTGTAAACCATTGCTTAATGAGTACCAATGATCAGTTTAGAATCATCATTCTAAATAGCTGATCAACTTGACATACCCGCACTAAATTGCCTTTTACATTTTATTTAGAGCTCAAAATGACATGAATCCAACGGCCACGTTAATCTAGCTGAATTTTTAATATTGTGACAACATTTGAGACTGAAAAAGCTACGAATAAGCCTAAATGTAATCCAATGTATCCCAAACTGCATGATTCATTTATAAGCCTTTACTTAGTGAGAACCAGTGATAAGTTTAGAATGATCATTTTAACAGGCTGATGAACTTGACATATCCGCCATAAATCGTTCGTAACTTTTGATTTAAAGTTCAGAATGACACGAATTCAACGCCCACGTTAAGCTAGCTAAATATTCTATATTGTGATAAAATTTAAGACCGAATTAGCTACAACAAAGAGTTCAAATAACCCAATCTTTCCCAAACTGCGTGATGTCATGCATTATGTTTCATTTATTAAACTTTGCGCGATGAACAGCAATGATTAGTTTAGAATGATCATTTTAACTAGCTGATCAACTTGACGTGTCAGCACCGAATCGTCTTTAACATTAGATTTAGAGCTCAAAATGACATGAATCCAACGGCCACATTAATCTAGCTCAATTTTCAATACTGTGACATCACTTGAGACTGAAAAAGCTACGCAAAATCCCCCAAGTAATCCAATGTATCCCTAACTGCGTGATTTCATGCATTATGCGTCATTTGTAGGCCTTTACTCATGGAGAACCAATGATCAGTTTAGAATAATCATTTTAACTGGTTGATGAACTAGAAATGTGCAGACTAAATCGTCTGTAACTTTTGGTTTAGAGTTACGAATGACAGGAATCAAGCCTCCACGTTAAGCTAGCTCAATATTCTACATTATTACAAAATTAAAGATCGAAATTGCTATGACAAAGCGTCCAAGTAATTCAGTCTATCCCAAACTTCGTGATGCCATATCTTATGCTTCATTTGTAAACATTTGCTTAATAAGCAACAATGATCAGTTTGGAATGACCTTTTTAACTAGCAGATCAACTTGTCATCTTCGCATTCAATTGTCTTTAACATTTTATTTAGAGTTTAAGATGACATGAATCGAACGCCATGTTAATCTAGCTCAATTTTCAATTTTATGACAACATTTGAGACTCCGTAAACTGCGTGAATGCCATGCATAATGCTTCATTTGTAAACCATTGCTCAATGAGGACCAATGATCAATTTAGAATGATTATTTTAAATAGATGATCAACTTTATATTTCCGCACTAAATCGTTTTAAATATTTGATTTAGAGCTCAAAATGACATGAATCCGACAGACACATTAATCTATCCCAATTTTCAATATTGTGATAACATTTGAGACTGAAAGAGATACGACAAAGCCTCCAAGTACTCCAATGTATCCCAAACTGCATGATGTCATGCATGATGCTTCATTTATAAGCCTTTACTCAAGTAGCACCAATGATCAGTTTAAAATGATCATATTTAACTGGCCGATGAACTTGACATGTCCGCACTAAATTGTCCGTAACTTTTGATTTAGATTTCAGAATGACATGAATCCAACGCCCACGTTAAGCTAGTTCAATATTCTACATTGTGAAAAAATTAAAGACCAAATTAGCAACGACAAAGCGTCCAAGTATTTCAATCTATCCCAAACTGCATGATGCCGCACATTATGCTTCATTTGTAACCTTTGATCGATGAAGTAATGATCTGTTTAGAATGATCAGTTTAACTAGCTGATCAACTTGAAATGTTCTGCACTTAATCGTGTTTAACATTTTGTTTAGAGGTCAAAATGACATGTATCCCAAACTGTGTGATGCCATGCATTATGCTCCATTTATAAGACTTTGCTCAAGGAGCACCAGTGATCAGTTTAGAATTATCATTTTAACTAGCTGATCAACTTGAGATGTCCGCACTAAATCGTGTGTAATGTTTGATTTACAGCTCGCAATGACAAAATTCAAAGCCCACGTTAAGCTAGCACATATTTCTATATTGTGATTAAATTTAAGACTGAAATAGCTAGGACAAAGCCTCTAAGAAGTCCAATCTATCAAAAACTGCATGATACCATGCATTTTGCTTCATTTGTAAGCCTTTCCTCAATGAGCACTGATGATCAGTTTAGAATAGTTAATTTATGTAGCTGATAAACAATACACGTCCGCACTAAATCGTCCGTAATTTTTGATTTAGAGTTTAAAAATGCCCACGTTAAGCTAGATCAATTCTCTATATTGTGACAACATTTGCGACCAAAATAGCTACGACAATGCCTCAAATTATTCCAATGTATCCCAAACTGCGTAATGCCGTGCATGATGCTGCATTTATAAGCCTTTACTGAAGGAGCACCAGTAATCAGTTTATAATTATCATTTTAACTGTTTGATCAACTTGACATGTCTGCAGTAAATCGTATGTAACTTTTGATTTAGAGTTCAGAATGACACGAATCAAACACTCACATTAAGCTAGCTCAATATTGTATATTGTTACAAAGTTTAAGACCAAAATAGCCATGACATAGCATCCAAGTAATTTAATCTATCCCAAACTGCATGATGCCATGCATTATGCTTCATTTGTAAATCTTTGCTCGATAAGCAGTAATGATCAGTTTAGAATAATCATTTTTACTTGGTGAGCAACTTGAAATGTCCGCACTACATCATATTTAACAATTGATTTAAAGCTTTTAAATGGCATGAATCCAACGCCCATGATAGTCTAGCTTAATTTTCAATATTGAGACAAAATTTCAGAGTGAAAGAACTATGACAAGTCCTCCAAGTAATCTAATCTATCCCAAAATTCGTGATGCCATGCATTATGTTTCATTTGTAAACCTTTTCTCAATGAGCACCAATGATAATTTTAGAATGATTATTTTAACTTGACGATCAACTTGACATGTCCACACTAAATCGTCCGTAAATTTTGATTTAGAGTTCATAATGACATGAATTCAACGTCCACGTTAAGATAGCTCAGGTTTCAATATTGTGATTAAATTTAAGGACAATATAGCTATGAAAATGCATCCAAGTAATCCAATCTATCCCAAATTATGTGATGTCATGCATTATGCTTGAATTGTAATCCTTTGCTCAATGAGCACCAATGTTTAATTTAGAAAGATCATTTTAACTAGCCGATCAACTTGACATATTCGCACTGAATCATCTTTAACATTTGATTTAGAGCTCAAAATGACATGAATCCAACGACCACGTTAATCTAGCCCAATTTTCAATAATGTTACAATATTTGAGACTGAAAGAGCTATGACAAAGCCTCAAAGTAATCCAATGTATCCCAAATTGTGTGATGCCATGCATTATGCTTCATTTATAAGCCTTTACTCAAGTAATAGCATTGATCAGTTTAGAATGATCATTTTAACTGGCAAATGAACTTGACATGTCCGTACTAAATCGTCTGTAACTTTTGATTTAGAGTTTAGAATGACACAAATACAACCCCCACGTTATGCTAGCTCAATATTCTACATTGTGACAAAATTAAAGACCAAAATAGCTACCAAAAAGCGGCAAGTAATCCAATCTATCCCAAACTCCGTAATGCCATGCATTATGCTTTATTTGTAAACTTTTGTTCAATGAGCAGCAATGAACAGTTTAGAATGATCATTTTATCTAGCTGATCAACTTGACATGTATGAACTAAATCGTCTTTAACATTTGGTTTAGAGTGAAAAATGACATGAATCCAACACCCATGTTAATCTAGCTCAATTTTCAATATTGTGACCACATTTAAAACTTAAGGAGCTACGAACAAGCCTCCAAGTAATCCAATGTATCCTAAACTGTGTTATGTCATGCATTATGCTTGATTTATAAGCCTTTACACTACTTCATTTGTTAGCCTTTACTCAAGGAACACCAATGATCAGTTTAGAAATTATCATTTTAACTGGCCGATCAACTTGACATGTCTGCAATAAATCATCTGTAACTATTGATTTAGAGTTCAGAATGACACGAATCCAACGTCCATGTTAAGGTAGCTTAGTTTTCTATATTGTGATTATATTTATGAACGAAAACCTTTAAGTAATCCAATCTATCCCAAACTGTGTGATGTCATGCGTTATGATTCATTTGTAAACCTTTGCTCAATGACCACCAATAATCAATTTAGAATGTCATTTTAACTAGCTGATCAACTTGACATATCGGCACTAAATCGTCTTTAACATTTGATTTACAGCTCAAAATGACATGAATCCAATACACGTGTTAATCTATCTCAATTTTAAATATTGTTACAACATTTGAGACTGAAAGAGCTACGCCAAAACCTCCAAGTAATCAAATGAATCCAAAACTATGTGATACCCTGCATTACGCTTTATTTATAAGCCTTTACTTAATGAAAACCAATGATCAGTTTAGGATGATCATTTTAACTAGCCGATGAACTTGACATGTTTGCACTAAATCGTCTGTAACTTTTGATTTAGAGTTCAGAATGACACGATTCCAACACCCACGTTAAGCTAGCTCAATATTTTACATTGAGACAGAATTAAAGACCAAACTTTATATGAGAAAGCGTCGAAGTAATCCAATCTATCCCAAACTGCGTGATGCCATGCATAATGCTTCATTTGTAAACCATTTCTCGATGAGCAGCAATGATCAACTTAGAATGATCATTTTAACTAGCTGATCAACTTGACATGTCCACACTAAATCATATATAATATTTGGTTTAGAGCTCAAAATGACATGAATCCAATGCCCATGTTAATCTAGCTCAATTATCAATATTGTGACAACATTTGATACTGAAAGAGCTATGAAAAAGCCTCCAAGTAATCCAATGTATCCCAAACTGCGTAATGCTCTGCATTATGCTTCACTTATAAGCCTTTACTCAAGAAGCACCAATGATCAGTTTAGAATGATCATTTTAAATGGACGATCAACTTGACATGTCGCCACTAAATCATCCGTAACTTTTGATTTAGTGTTCATGATGACATAAATCCAACGCCCACGTTAAGCTAGCTCAGTTTTCTGTATTGTCATTAAATTTTAGAACCAAATAGCTACGACAAAACCTCCATACAATCGAATCTATCCCAAACTGCGTGATGCCATGCGTTATGCTTCATTTGTAAACATTTCCTTAATGAGCACCAATGATCAATTTAGAATGATCATTTTAACTAGCTGATCAACTTGACATATTCGCACTAATTCGTCTTTAATATTTGATTTAGAGCTCAAAATGACATCAATCCAACGGCCACGTTAATATGGCCCAATTTTCAATATTGTTATAATATCTGATAGTGAAAAATCTACGATAAAGCCTCCAAGTAATCCAATGTATCCCAAACTATATGATGTCATGAATTATGCTTCATTTATAAGCCTTTACTCTAGGAACACCAATGATCAGTTTAGAATGGTCATTTTAACTGACCGATGAACTTGAAAGGTCCGCACTAAATCGTTTGTAACTTTTGATTTGGAGTTCATAATGACACAAATCCAACGACCACGTTAAGCTATCACAATATTCTACATTGTCTCAAAATTAAAGACCCAAATAGCTATGGCAAATCGGCAAGTAATCAAATCTATCCCAAACTCCGTAATGCCATGCATTATGCGTTATTTGTAAACCTTTGCTCAATGAGCAGCAATGATCATATTAGAATGATCATTTTAACTAGCTGATAAACTTGACATGTCTGAACTAAATAGTCTTTATCATTTGGTTTAGAGCTCAAAATGACATGAATGCAACGCCCATGTTAATCTAGCTCAATTTTCAATATTGTGACAACATTTACGACTGAAAGAGCTACGAACAAGCTTCCAAGTAATCCAATGTATCCCAAACTGCTTGATGCAATGCATTATACTTCATTTGTTAGCCTTTACCCAAGGAACACCAATTATCAGTTTAGAAATTATCATTTTAACTGGCCGATCAACTTGACATGTCTACACTAAATCGTCTGTAACTATTGATTTAGAGTTCAAAATGACACGAATCCAACGTCCACGTTAATCTAGCTTATTTTTCTATATTGTGATTAAATTTAAGAACGAAATAGCTACGACAAAAATCTCCAAGCAATCCAATATATCCCCAACTGCGTGATGCCATGCGTTAGGCTTCATTTGTAAACATTTGCTCAATGAGGACTAATGATCAATTTAGAATGATTATTTGAACTAGATGATGACCTTGACATATCCACACTAAAATCATCTTTAACATTTGATTTAGAGCTAAAAATGACATGAATCCAGTGCCCATGTTAATCTACCTCAATTTTCAATATTGTTACAACATTTATGACTGAAAGAGCTACGACAAAGCCTCTAAGTAATAAAATGTATTCCAAACTGTGTGATGCCTTGCATTATGCTTCATTTATAATCCCTTACTCAAGGAACACCAATGATCAGTTTAGAATGATCATTTTAACTGGCCAATGAACTTGACTTGTCCCCACTAAATCGTTCGTAACTATTGATTTAGAGTTCAAAAGGACACGAATACAACGTTCACGTTAAACTAGCTCAATTTTCTATATTGTGACACAATTTAAGACCAAAATATCTACGAAAAAGCCTCCTAGTAATCCAATCTATTCCAAACTTCATGATGTCATGCATTATACCTCATTTGTAAACCTTTGCTCAATGAGCACCGTTGATCACTTAGAATGATTAATTTAAGTAGCTGATAAATTTTTGATTTAGAGTTCAAAATGACATGAATCCAATGCCCACGTTAATCTAGACGAATTCTCTATATTTTGACAACATTTAAGACCGTAATTGCTACGAAAAAGCCTCCAAATAATCTAATCTATCCCAAACTACATGATCCCATGGATTATGCTTCATTTGTAAACCTTTGCTGAATGAGCACCAATGATCAGTTTAGAATTATCATTTTAACTGACCGATCAACTTGACATATCCGCACTACATCATCTTCAATATTTAATTTAGAGTTTAGAATGACACGAATCTACCGCCCACATTAAGCTAGCTCAGATTTCTATATTGTGATTAAATTTAAAAACCAATATAGTTATGACAAATCCTCCAGTAATCCAATCTTTCCCAAACTGCGTGATGCCATGCATTATGTTTCATTTATAAGCATTTTCTCAATGAGCACCATTGATCCATTTAGAATTACCATTTTAAGTGGCTGATCAACTTTAAATGTCTGCACTAAATCGTCCGTAACTTTTGATTTAAAGTAAAGAATGATATGAATCTAACGCCCACGTTAAGCTACCTCAGATTTCTATATTGTGATTAAATGTAAGACCAAAATATCTATGACAAAGCCTCCAAGTAATCCAATCTATTCCACACTGCATGATGCCATGCACTATACTTCATTTGTAAACCTTTGCCGATAAAGTTTACATATCCGCACTAAATCATCTGTTACTTTTGATTTATAGTTCAAAATGACATGAATCCAATGCCAGGTTAAAATTCTCTATATTGTGACAACATTTAAGACAAAAATTTCTATGACAAAGCCTCAAGGTATTCCAATCTATCCCAAACTACGAGATGCAATGGATTATGCTTCATTTGTAAACCTTTGCTCAATGAGCACCAATGATAATTTTAGAATTATCATTTTAACTATCCAATAACCTTGACATGTCAGCACTACATCGTTCGTAACTTTTGATTTACAGTTTAGAATGACACGAATCCAATACCCACGTTAAGCTAACTCAGATTTCTATATTTTGATTAAATTTAAGACCGAAATAGCTATGACAAAACCTACAAGAAATCCAATCTATCCTAAACTACGTGATGCCATGCGTTATGCTTCATTTATAAGCCTTTACTCAAGGAGTACCAATGATCAGTTTAGAATTATCCTTTTCATTGGCCATTCAATGTCCGCACTAAATCATCCGTAACTTTTGATTTAGAGTTCAAAATGCCACGAATAAAACACCCACGTTAAGGTAGCTCAATATTCTATGTTCTGACAAACTTTAAGACCGAACTAGCTATGAAAAAGCATCCAAGTAATCCAATCTATCCCAAACTGCATGATGCCATGCATTATTTCATTTTTAAATCTTTTCTAGATAAGCATCAATGATCAGTTTAGAATAATCATTTTAACTAGCTGATCAACTTGACACGTCCACACTAAATCGTCTTTAGCATTTGATTTAGAGCTCAAAATGAAAAGAATCCAACACCCACGTTAATCTAGCTTATTTTTCAATATTGTGACAACATTTGAGACTGAATGATCTACGACAAAGCCCCAACTAATCCAATGAATCCCAAACTGCGTTATGCCATGCATTATGCTTCAATTATAAGCCTTTTATGCTTCAATTATAAGCCTTTGCTCAAGGAGCATCAATGATAAGTTTAGAATTATCATTTTAAATGGCCGATCAACTCGACATGTCCGCACTAAATCGCCGTAACTTTTGATTTATAGTTCAGAATGACACGAATCCAACGCCCATGTTAAGCTAGAAGAATTTCATCCTAAACTACGTCATGCCACTTATTATGCTTCATTTGAGACTGAAAGAGCTACGACAAAGCCTCCAAGTTAACCAATGTATCCCAAAACTGCGTAATGCCATGCATTATGCTTCATTTATAAGCCTTTACTCAAGGAGCACCAATGATCAGTTTAGAATGATCATTTTAACTATCTAATCAACTTGACACATCCACTCTAAATCTTCTTTAACTTTTTGATTTGGAGCTCAAAATAACATGAGTCCAACGTCCACATTAAGCTACATCAAGTTTTCATATTGTGACAACATTTGTGATTGAAAGAGCTACGAAAAGGCTCCAAGTAATCCACTGTATCCCACACTGCGTAAAGCCATGCACTATGCTTCATTTATAAGCCTTTACTCAAGGAGCACCAATGATCAGTTTAGAATGAACATTTTAACTTGCCGATCAACTTGACATGTTCGGAATAAATCGTCCGTAACTTGTGATTCAGAGTTCAAAGTGACACGAATCCGACGCACACGTTTAGCTAGCTCAATTTTCTATATAGTGACAATATTTAAGACCAAAATTGCAATGAAAGGGCCTCCAAGTAATCCAATCTATCCCAAACTGCGTGATGCCATGCATTTTGCTTCATTTATAAGCCATTACTCATGGAGCACCAATGATTAGTTTAGAATGATCATTTTAACTAGCCGATCAACTTGACATGTCTACACTAAACCCTCCATATCTTTTGACTTAGAACTCAAACTGGCACGAACCCAACGTCCACGTTAAGCTAGCTCAATTTTCTATATAGTGACAAAATTTAAGACAGAAAGAGCTACGACAAAGCTTCCAAGTAATCCAATCTATTCCAAAATGTGAGATGTCATGCATTATGTTTCATTTATAAGCCTTTACTCAAGAAGTTCCAATGATAAGTTTAGAATGATCATTAAACTAGCTGATCAACTTAACATGTCCGCAGTAAATCGTCTTTAATGCTTGATTTAGAGCTCAGAATGACATCAGTCCAGCGCCCACGTTAAACTAGCTCAATTTTCCATATTGAGACAACAATTAAGATTGAAAGAGGTACGTAAAAGCCTCCAAATAATCCAATGTATCCTAGACTGCGTGATGCCTTGCATTGTGCTTCATTTATAAGCTTTTACTTAAAGAGAAGCAATGATTCCTTTAGTATGATCATTTTAACTGGGCGATCAACTTGACATGTCCGCATTAAATCGTCAGTAACTTTTGATTTGGAGTTCAGAATGATACGAATCCAACGCCCACGTAAAGCTACCTTAATTTTCTATATTGTTACAACATTTTATACTGAAAGAGCCATGAAAAAGCCTCCAAGTTATCCAATGTATCCCAAACTGCGTGATTCCATTCATTTTGCTTCATTTAAAAACCTTTACTCAAAGAGCACCACTGATCAGTTTAGAATCATCATTTTAACTGGCCGATCAACTTGAAATATTCGCACTAAATCATCCGTATCTTTTAATTAAGAGTTCAAAATGACACGAATCTAATGCCCACGTTAAGCTAGCTAACTTTTCGATATAGTTACAAAATTTAAGACGGAAATATCTATGACACATCATCCAAGTAATCCAATCTA
Source organism: Pugionium cornutum (assembly GCA_018901935.1). NCBI lineage: Eukaryota > Viridiplantae > Streptophyta > Magnoliopsida > Brassicales > Brassicaceae > Pugionium > Pugionium cornutum. The sequence continues at coordinate 34,331,596 of CM032162.1, read as the reverse complement.
TTCCAAACTATGAGATGCCATGCATTATGCTTCATTTATAAGCCTTTAATCAAGGAGCACCAATGATTAGTATAGAATGATCATTTTAACTAGCTGATCAATTGGAATTGTCTGCACTAAATCATCTTTGACGTTAGATTTAGAGCTCAAAATGACATGAGTCCAATGCCCACATTAAACTAGGTCAATTTTCCATATTGTGACAACATTGGAGACTAAAAGAGGTACGTAAAAGCCTCCAAATAATCCAATGTATCCCAAACTGTATGATGTCATGCATTATCCTTCATTCATAAGCCTTTAATCAATGAGCACCAATAGTGAGTTTGGATTTATCATTTTACTGGCCTCTCTACTTGACATGTCCACAGTAAATCATCTTTAACTTCTGATTTAGAGCTCAAAATAACATGAGTCTAACGTCCATGTTAAGGTACCTCAATTTTCCTTATTGTGACAACATTTAAGACTGCAAGGGTTACGAAAAGCTTCCAAGTAATCCAATATATCCCAAACAGGGTGATGCCATGCATTATGCTTCATTTATAAGCCTTTACGCAATGAGCACCAATGATCAGTTTAGAATGATCATTTTAACTGACCCATCAACTTGACATGTCCGCACTAAATCGTCCGTAACTTTTGATATACCGTTTGGAATTACACGATTCCAACGCCCATGTTAAGCTAGCTCAATTTTCTATACTGTGACAACAATTGATACTAAAAGAGCTACGCCAAAGCCTTCAAGCAATCCAATGTATCCCAAACTGTGTGATGCCATACATTATGTTTCATTTATAAGCCTTTACTTAAAGAGCACCAATGATCAGTTTAGATTGATCATTTTAGCTGGCTGATCAACTCGACATGTCCACACTAAATCGTCCATAACTTTTGATTAATAGTTCAAAATGACATGAATCCAACGTGCACGTTAGTTAGCTCAAGTTTCTATATTGTGATAAACTTTAAGACCAAAATAGCAATGAATAAGCCTCCAAATGATCCAATCTATCCAAAACTGTGTGATGCCATGCATTATGCTTTATTTATAAGCCTTTACTCAAGGAGCACCAATGAAATTTTAACTGGCTGATCAATTTGCCATGTCCGCACCAAATCGTCTTTAACTTTTGATTTGGAGCTCAAAATAACATGATCAATTTTGATTATTTTAGAATGATCAATTTAACTAAATGATAAACTTGAGAAGCTCGCACTAAATCGTATGTAACTTTTGATTTAGAGTTCGGAATCACACTAATCCAATGCCTATATTTAGCTAGCTCAATTTACTATATTATGAAAACATTTAAAACGGTAAGCGCTACCACAAAGCATTCTAGTAATCCAATCTATCCTAAAATGTGTGATGCCATGCATTATGCTTCAATTATAAACCTTTACTCAAGGAGCACTAATGATCAGTTTAGAATGATCACTTTAACTGGCCGATCAACTTGACATTTCTGCACTAAATTTTTTGTAACTTTTGATTTAGAGTTCGGAATGACACAAATCCAACGCCCACGTTAAGCTAGCTTAATTTTCAATATCGTGACAACATCTTAAATGGAAAGAGCTACCATAAAGCCTTCAAGAAATCCAATCTAACTTAATCTGCATGATGCCATGCATTATGATTCATTTATATGCCATTTCTGTAGGAACACTAATGATTAGTTTAGAATTATCAATTTAGAATGATCAATTTAACTGACCGATCAACGTGACTTGTCCTCACTAAATCGTGCGTAACTTTTGATTTAGATCAATTTTCAATATTGGGTTTTCAATATTGGGAAAAAATTTAAAACCGAAACAGCTATGATAAAGTCTCCTAGTAATCCAATCTATCAATATTGGGAATTTTCAATATTGCGTGATGCCATGCCTTATGCATCATTTATAAGCCTTTACTCAAGGTGCACCAATGATCAGCTTAAAATGATCATTTTAACTAGCTGACCAACTTGACATGTCCGCAATAAATCATCTTTAACTTTTAATTTAGAACTCAAAGTGAGATGAGTCCAACGCTAACATTAAGATAGCTCAATTTTCAATATTGTGATAATGTTTGAGACTGAAAGTTCTACTACAAAGCCTCCATGTAATCCAATGTATCCCAAACTGCGTGATGCCATGCATTATGCTTCATTTATTGGCCTTTAATCATGGAGAACCAATGACCAGTATAGAATGATCATTTTAACTTTCCAATCAACTTGACATGTCCGCTCCAAATCTTCAATAACTTTTCATTTAGAGTTCAAAATGACATGAATCCAACACGCACGTTAAGCTAGCTCAAGTTTCTATACTGTTGCAAAATTTAAGAGCGAAATAGCTACAACAGGCCTCGAAATAATCAAATCTATCCCAAACTGCGTGATGCCTTGCAGTATGCTTCATTTACTAGCCTTTACTTAAGGAGCACCAATGATCAGTTTAAAATCTTCATTTTAACTAGCTGATCAATTTGACATGTCCACCCTAAATCGTCTTTAATTTTTGATTTATAGCTCAAAAGGACATGAGCCTAACGCCCACGTTTAGCTAGCTCAATTTTCCATATTGTGATGACATTTGAGACCGAAAGAGCTACGACGAAGCCTCTAAGTAATCCAATTGATCCCAAACTGCATGATGCCATGCATTATGCTTTATTTATAAGCCTTTCTCAAGGAGCAACAATGATCCGTTTAGATTGATCATTTGAACTAGCCGATCAACTTGACATGTGCGCACTAAATCGTCTGTAACTTTTGAGTTAGAGTTCCGAATTAAACGAATCCAACACCCATGTTAAGCTAGCTTAATTTTATTTATTGTGACAAAATTTAATCCCCAAACAGCTACGACAATGCGTCCAAGAAATCCAACCTATCCCAAACTGGGTGACGCTATGCATTATGCTTCATTTATATGCCTTTACTCAAGGAGCACCAATGATCAATTTAGAATGATCATTTTAACTAGTTGATCAACTTGACATGTCTGCACTAAATCGTCTTTAACTTTTCATTTAGGGATCAAAATGACATGAATCCAACGCCCACGTTAAGCTAGCTCAATTTTCTATATTGTGACAAAATTTAAGACCAAAATAGCTACAACAAAGCCTCAAAGTTATCCAATCTATACCAAACTCTGTGATGTCATGCATTATGCTTCATTTATAAGCCTTTACACAAGGAGCACCAATGATCAATTTAGAATGATCATTTTAATTAGCTGATCAACTTGACATTTCCTCACAAAATAGTCCGTAACTTTTGATTTAGACTGCAGAATGACATGAATCCAACGCCCACGTTATGTTAGCTAAAGTTTCTATATTGGGACAACATTTGAGACTGAAAGAGGTACGGCAAAGCTTCCAACTAATCCAATGCATCCCAAACAGCATGATGCCATGCATTATGCTTCCTTTATAAGCATTTACTCAAGGAGTACCTATGATCAGTTTAGAATGATCATTTTAACAAGCCGATCAACTTGACCTGTACGAACTAAATAGTCTGTAACTTTTGATTAAGAGTTCAAAATGATACGAATCCAACGCCCACGTTAAGCTAGCTCAATTTTCTATATTGTTACAAAATTTAAAACTAAAATAGCTATGTCAAAGCCTGCAAGTAATCCAATCTATCCCAGACTGCGTGATGCATTGCATTATGCTTCATTTATAAGGTTTAACTCAAGTAGCACCAATGATCAGTTTACAATGATCAATTTAACTAGCTTATCAACTTGACATGTCCGCTCTTAACTGTCTTTAACTTTTGATTTAGAGCTAAAAATGACATGAGTCCAATGCCCACATTAAGTTAGGTCAAATTTCCATATTGTGACAACATTTGAGACTGAAAGAGATATGAAAAGCCTCCAAGTAATCCAATGCATCCCAAATTGCGTGATGCCATGCATTATGCTTCATTTATAAGCCTTTACTCAATAAGCACCAATGATGACTTTTAGAATGATAAGAAGCACCAACTTGACTTGTACGCATTAAATCGTCTGTAACTTTTGATTTAGAGTTCAGAATGACATGAATACAATGCTCACATTAAGCCACATCAATTTTCTATATTGTGACAAAATTTAAGGCCAAAATAGCTACGAGAATGCATCCAAGTAATGCAATCTATCCCAAACTGCATGACACCACCCATTATGTTTCATTTATAAGCCTTTAGTCAAGGAACACCAGTGATGAGTTTAAAATGATCATTAAAACTAGTTGATCACCTTGACGTATCTGCACTAAATTGTCATTAATTTTTTATTTAGAGCTCAAATTACATGAATCCAACGTCTACATTAAGATAGCATAAATTTCCATATTGTGACAACATTTATGACTGAAAGAGCTATGACAAAGCCTCCAACTAATCCAATGTGTCCCAAACTTCGTGATACCATTCATTATGTTCATTTATAAGCCTTTAATCAAGGAGCACCAGTTATAAGTTTAGAATGATCATTTTAACTTGCCGATCAACTTGACATGTCTGCACTAAATAGTTCATAACTTTTGATTTAGAACTCAGAATGACACAAATCCGACGCCCACGTTAAGCTATCTAAGTGTTCTATATTGTGAAAAAAATTTGAGATGGAAATAGCAACGACGAAGCCTCCATGTAATCCAATCTATCCCAAATTGTGTAATGCCATGCATTATGCTTCATTTATAAGCCATTACTCAAGGAGCACCAATGATCATTTGAGAATGATCATTTTGGCTAGCTGATCCACTTGACAAGTCTGCACTAAATTATCTTTTACTTATGATTTAGAGCTCAAAATAACATGTATCTAACGCCAACGTTAGGCTAGCTCAATTTTCCATATTGTGACAACATTTAAGACTAAGAGAGCTACGACAAAGCCTCCAAGTAATCCAATGTATCCCAAACATGCTTCATTTATAAGCCTTTAATCAAGGAGCACCAATGATCAATTTAGAATGATTATTTTAACTCGCTGATCAACTTGGCATGTCCATACTAAATCGTCCGGTACTTTTGATTCAGAGTTCAAAATGACATGAATCCAACACCCACGTTAAGCTACCTCAATTTTCTATATTGCGACAAAATTTAAGAGAAAAATAGCTACGACAAAGCTTTAAAGTAATCCAACCTATCCGAAACTGGGTGTTGCTATGCATTATGGTTCATTTATATGCCTTTACTCAAGGAGCACTAATGATTAGTTTTGAATGATCAGTTTAACTAGATGATCAACTTGTCATATCCACACTAAATCTTCTTTAACTTTTCATTTAGAGTTCAAAATGATATGAGTCCAACGCCCACCTTAAGCTAGCTCAATGTTCCATATTGTGACCACAGTTTAGACTGAAAGAGCTACAACAAAGCCTCAAAGTCATCCAATGTATCCCCAACTGCGTGGTGCCATTCATTATGCTTCATTTATAAGCCTTTAATGAAGGAGCATCAATGATAAGTTTAGAATGATCATTTTAACTAGCCGATTAACCTGCACTAAATCACTACAAGAAAACATTAACATTTCTCACAACATTTCCGACCGCAATATAATCGTCAGAATATTCCAATAGTTAATCAATGGTTTTCCGATGTATTACCGCCGAGAACATATCATCGGTGTTCCATCGGTAAATCCCGACGTTTGCACCACCGTCGGAAAATCAATTGTAAAACCCGATGGATATCCGTCCGCTTACCAACAACAACATCAGCCTCGGGATATCCTCTAGAACCTGTCGGAAATTTCTGCTGAATCGAAACCATCCGTCCGCTTACCGACAACATTCCCAACGGATTCTCGCTTTTAATATCCATCTAGAATCCATCGGGAATATATCGGTTGACTGATTCCACTTAATTACTTTTTTAGATAAAAAAAATCTACACATCGTCGGAAATCCATCGGTAGTTTTGATGACTTTCCGATGAAATCAACTGTTAATTTGGCCAATCTGTAAATGTTGAGGGTCGTCGGTTGGTCATCAGAAATTTCCAGCAGTGGTCGGCAATCGTCGAAAAGCCGTTGGAAACGGGAATATTCTGAAGAATAATCTATTAAAAATTTGTTGTTATCTGTTAAAAATTCTTAAAAATCTGTTTAAAATTCATAATATTCTGTTAAAAAATTCGTAATAATCTGTTAAAAGTTCATAATAATCTGTTAAAAATTTGTAGCAATCTTCTAATTGTCAATATAAATACGCTCTGCTCCTTCACAATGTCACCAGAACAAAAATCTTAACAAAATGTCTTTTTCAAGTTCTTATGATTATTTTCGATCGTGGATGGATAAACCTTGGTATGATTCAACAACGGGGGAATTGACGGATGAATTTGCGCAAGGTGTTCAAGAGTTCATGACATTTGCATCAAATAATAGCATGACATCGGGACACGGTAAAATATATTTTCTGTGTATTAAATGTCAAAATCATAAATTAATCTCTGTTACAGAAGTACGTAATCATTTGTATAGGACAGGATTTATGCCGGGTCACAAAATTTGGTATTGACATGGAGAAACTGATGCAACGATGCAATATTATGGTACCACTTCAAAAAGGTTAGATAGTACTAATGTTAGGGTAGAGGAACCTGCATCAGAAGTTGATATAAACGAATGTACTATTCAGATGGTGAATGATGCGATTCGTGAACAAAGAGCATTGTACATTGAAGATAGGAGTAGAATAGAGAAACCCAATTTGGAAGCCCGGAAATTTTTTGATATGTTAGATGCATCCAAGCAGCCTTTGTATAAAGGATTTAGAGATGGATTATCGCCTTTATCTGCTGTAAGCAGGTTGATGAAGATAAATACGGATTTCAGCTTGGCTGAAGATTGTGTGAATCTGATAGCTGATTTTGTTAGAGATATATTACCTGAAGATAATATTACACCTGCTTCATATTACAAGGTTCAAAAACCTGTATCTGGTCTTGGATTGCCGTAAAAGATGATCGATGTATGTATTCACAACTGCATGAAGTCTGATTTTGTCACAAATCTCGATTTCAAGAGACAAGTGGTAGAGTACCTATTCCGCATAAATGGATGTGGTATTTGCCATTAACAAAGAGGTTATATCAATCTGAACACACGACAAATCCTATGAGATGGCATGCATAACATAATTCGAATAGAGATTGTGCATCCATCGGATGCAGAAGCATGGACACATTTTAAAGAGGTTTATCCTAGTTTTGCATATGAGCCTAGGAACGTATACCTCGGTTTACCTACAGATGGATTCAACCCTTTTGGGAAGCATGGGAGGCAATATTCGTTGTGGCCAGTTAATGTGACACCTTATAATTTGGCTCCTTTGTTGTGCATGAAACGAGAGTTTTTGTTTCTAACAATTCTCGTCCCCGGTCTAGAGCATCCTAAGAGATCGCTTGATATTTTCTTGCAGCCACTAATTCATGAGTAAAAATGTTGTGGGAAAAGTGTGTCGAAGCATTTGATGTTTCCAACCAACAGAACGTTTTGATGCGACCAGTACTTATGTGGACCATAAGTGATTTTCCAGCATATACTATGTTATCAGGATGGTCGACGCATTGAAAGTTAGCATGCCCATATTTTCAAGATAATATTGATGCATTCCAACTGAAACACGGATGAAAGACTAGTTGATTCGATTGTCATCGACGCTTTCTACCACAAGATCATCCATATCGCCAGAGCACGACATTGTTTAGGAAAACAAAAAAAACTTTTGATGGTCCACCTCCAATGCTTGACGGGAGTTATATGATGACTCAACGTAGGGATTTTGGTGCTGAGAGAATGGCTTCATGTGGAGGTAACAGACATTATCGTGTTGATGGTTGTGGCAAATACCATAATTGGCACAAGAAAAGAATTTTTTGGGATTTACCATATTGGAAGGACCGGCCACAATCTAGATGTTATGCCCACATAATGAATAATGTTTGACAACATAATGAATAATGTTTTAAATGTGCAAGGGAAAACAAAAGATAATTTGAAAGCTATATTGGATTTTCCAGATATTTGTTCCCGGAAGGAACTACATGTAATGTCGAATGGAAAATCATTGTCTCCTGCATTCCGGTTGGATGCACATGCAAAAGACGAGTTCTTTGAGTGGATTAATCATAGTGTCAAATTTCCAAACAGATACGAATCTAATCTTCGTAATTGTGTCGATACTATTGAAGGAAAATTTACAGGGATGAAAAGTCATGATTGTCATGTTGTCATGTAAAAACTATTTTCATTTGTCATTAGCGATCTTCTGCCTAAAAACGTCCATAGAGCAATTGTAGGTACGTTTACATTATTTTATATATAATCATAATTTTCCAGCCGGATTATTAACTTTTTTTATTATGCAAGGATTGTTGCTTTTTTCCGAGATTTATATACAAGATCACTTACTTGAGACGATATATGAAATTTGGAGGAAACAATACCGGTTCTCATTTGTAACCTCGAGAAAATATTTCCACCATCATTTTTTGATGTTATGGAATTTCTTCCTATTTACCTCCCTACAAAAGCAGCACTTGAAGGACCTGTTCAATATCGATGGATGTATCCATTTGAGAGATATATGTTCCGCCTAAAGAAAAAAGTAAAAATCTTGCCAAGGTTGAAGTTTGATCGTCGTACAAAGTTTTAATGAGGAAACATCTAACTTCGCCAACTCCTATTTTCCATCGCAAGTACAAACAAAAAAATAGACGACCTGCACGACATGATGTTGGAAGAGAAAAACCAAGCTATCCAGTGTATGTGCCAGAATTATTTGCACAAATTGGACGTTTAAGTGGAAAAGGGAAGACACGATGCCTATCAGAGAAGGAACGCAAACACTTGAATTTGTATATTTTGACAAATTGCGATGACGTTTTGGAATATGAAAGGTACATTCATTTAAATTTTTTTTATAAATGTTATTATACTTTATTTTTAATTATTTTGTTTATAATTAACAGGATATACATGGATGTTCATATTCAAATTACACAGAAAATGAGTTGGTCAAACTTAAAAAGAGTGAATTTGCAAGTTGGTTGCACTTTTACGTCAGTGTTAATTAATTCTTATGTAATTTTCAATAATAATTTCCTATATATATAAATATATATTTGAGTACATTCAATTATTTTGTAGGTTACTACGGGTCCTTCTAGGGGATAATGTTTCCCACGTGGTTAGTTGACTTGGTGAATGCTCCTACATTTACAACAAAATCGTATCCAATATACTGCACTCGTGGATATGCTTTTAAGAGTCATCACAAAGGAAGCTCACAAACAACTTCTAATTATGGTATATCATCTCAATATGGTGAAATTTTATACAACGGTATTCTTCGTGAAATATTAGAAGTTCACTATCTAGGAATGATTGATTTGAGGTGTATTGTGTTCTACTGTGACTTGTATGATCATGACCCTGTCATTGGTCAACGTCAAGACGAATTCGATGTTACATCTATCCACTCTCGTAAGCGACATAAAAAATATGATCCTTTTATACTTACATCACAAGCGGACCAGGTTTGTTACATTCGATATCCTCGTGTGAAGAAAAAACAAGATCCTTCGATTACAGTGACATCAATACACCCTAGAGAAATAGTTTGTGGTGTTTCCGAGCAAAACCTTATGCAGCAAAGCAAGATTGGTAATTTAGGTTCCATACAGACTTCTCTTGAAGTTAACCTTGTTGTTGATGACACCACATACGGAGATTACAACGTATTTCAATATTCAGAAGAAGAAATTGGCGAGTTTGAAGACAAAAATTTAGCTAGTTTGAAATGTTCATCAGATTTAGATTAAATCGGTGATTGTAATGTTTATGTTTTTATGATACTTCAATTTTCAGTGTGAAATAATATTTTCTAAAAAATTTAAATTCCTGTGTGCTACGGATTTCTGGCAATGTTGAGAGAAAATCCCATCGCAATTCTGTCTGGAATTCCAGTCGGCGTTCTTTACCTAGGTGCGCGTACGGATCCAAAAAAACAATACTATGAACTGTCGGAAATATCCTCAACCACGTGGACAGAAAATTTGGCGAACATGCAGAACTTTCAGTTTCTGTCGGAAATCCATTGGTAATTTCCGGCAGAATACCAACAAATGTGAAATTATACACAGGAAAGTTAATTTAGCACACGGGTTTTCGTTAAAACATTTATTATTTTGCTGACGGATTTCCGATGGATTTTGCAGACGGAAATATCGAATATAACCTATGACCCCATAACTTCCCTTTCAGTCTTCTCTTCCATTCACAAATCGGCCTCTTCTTCTCCCATTCGGATATCCGCCTCTCCCTCCCGCCGCTGACGTCGCCAGAAGTCTCCTCTTGGTCTGTGTAAGTGTAATCGCTGGAAATGTAAGTTCTGCCCTCACAGTTTCAGTTTTTCAGTGTTTCAGTTTTTCAGATTTGTTTTTTCAGAGACACTTGTACTAGGATGGAGCCTTTACAGTAGCGATATTGAAGTAGCTGCTCGTTTAATTCATTTAGAGTTTAAAGAGAATCAGCTTAAGTGGTTAGAAGATGGTAATATTCATACTTCTGTGTTTAAACCGACTGATTCTTCTCAAAATCACACTGATTCCAAAATTTTCAAAGAACAAAAACCTAAGTATAGAGGACAAACTTTTCAAAGAACAAAAACCGACTGATTCTTCTCAAAGTCACTACTACAAACGCTGTCATTTTGCTTTTCTTGCTGTGATTACACAGTTTTAGTACAAATATGATTATTGGCAAGTGACTTTTGACTTCAATGAAAGTGAAGAGTCAAAAATGTATCATTTTTAACTTTCGAACTAATTATTTTTAATCCTAGTGACATAATTATTGAAGCCAATTAGGTGGATAACTAAATGAATGGATTTGTTTTTGGTGGATAACTAATGGAGCCAATTAGGTGGATAACTAATCTCTGAATGAATAGTTTTTTTTTTGGTAAAACTATTGGAGACATTTAATTAGAGCACCTTTTGAATTTTTTTAATTGGGAAATGGCATTATCAACCGTTTAACAACTTTCCTAGACTAGATATTCCAATTTTCACCTGTTTTTCTTGGCTCAATTAAAAGATTTGATGTTATATTGACGGATTTTTCAGATATGTTTAGATCCTAGGTTATTGTGAAACTATTTTTTCACAAAACAACTTTTTTTAAACAAATTCTATATTTTATTAATTATAGATAAAGAAAATCATTTATTTATTACTATTTGAAATCATTTAAACGATTCAGATAAATATTTTATATTTATACTTTGTATTAGTTTATGTGTGTTAAATATTATTATTAACATCAAGTGTAGTCGACGTATTCATGTAATAATAATATTTTTAAATTTGTATCAATAGTACAGACGTGGTGAGATTAACCGTCTTAGTTTTTGATGTAAGTTTGATTTCTCTTTTTATTTATTTTTATATTTAATATTATAATATCTATCTAATAATATTTTTTTGTTTTTACAAGAAATACCATTTTTTGGGGATCATCATCCAGGACTTGGTAGAGTTGCAGATACCAGTGGTGAAACATCAATGGCTGCAAATGAGGAGAATGCACAACTCAAATAACAAATGGCGGCTATGTGGATAGAGATGAACAAACTAAAATATTTTATAGATTTTACTAAAACCAAATTCCCGGATTATCCGAATGAATTTTTTCCTCCTTCTTCTGCTCTTCCGATGTAATTTGTAGATTTTAAAACAATTAAACTTTAACTATTATTATATTTATAATTTAAAATATTATTTTTATTTAATTTTTTTAATATTTTTATTAAATATTAATTAAATTTAATAATTAAATAATTTATTTTCAAAATAAATATATTTATTTAAAATATCTAATAAAATTTTTATAAAAATAATTATTCAATTTTTTTTCAATTGTTTGCTTATTTCCGACAGAATGAGTCATTGGAAATCAATATTGATTCGACTGAATGCGTTATCGATAATCCATCTGGAATAACCGACATACACGATTCCATCGGAAAGCTTATTTCATCGTGAAATCGTTGGTTACATCCCGACGGCTGAAAACAATCGGGATATACCATTGGTTATCATTCCCGACGGTAGTTGTCATAGAAAGTCGTTGGCACCCCGACTACTTAATTCATTGCAAATACATCGAGAATTGCCGACGGAAGGAACCCATCAAATATCTGTTGACATTTGCCGATGGCTACTTTGATCGCAAACCCGTCGGTAATTCCCAACAATTTCCTGACATAAATTGGTTTTCGACGAAATATTCCCGACGGACATCTTTTGTCAGAAATTCGATGGGAATTGCTATTTCCGATGGGCTGCCGACGAATTTTGTCGTCGGAAAATTGATGTTTTCTTGTAGTGAATCGTGCATAACTTTTGATTTATAGTTCAAAATGGCATGAATCCAACATCCACGTTAAGCAAGCTCAATATTCTAAACTATGAAAAACTTTATGACCGAAATAGCTACAACAAAGCCTCCAATTAATCCAATCTATCCCAAACTACGTGGTGCAATGCATTATGCTTCATTTATAAGCATTCACTGAAGCATCACCAATGATCAGTTAAGAATAATCATTTTAACTAGGTGATCAACTTGACATGTCCGGACTAAATTGTGTTTAACTTTTGCTTTAGAGTTCAAAATAACACGAATCCAACGCCCAAATAAAGCTAGCTCAATTTTCTATGTTGTTAAAACCGAAATAGCTACAAAAAGCCTCCAAATAATCCATTCTATCCCAAACTGCGTGATGTCATGCATTATATTTTATTTATAAGCTTTCACTCAATGAGCACCAATGATGAGTTTATAATGATCTTTTTAACTAGCTGACACTTTAAATGTCTGCACTAAATCATCTTTAACCATTTAATTTGAGCTCAAAATGACATGAGTCCAACGCCCATGTTAAACTAGCTCAATTTTCCATATTATGACAACAGTTAATACTGAAAGAGTTATGAAAAAGCCTCCAACTAATCCAATGCATCCCAAACTGCATTATGTTTGATTTATAAGCCTGTACTCAAGGAGCACCAGTGGTTAGTTTAGAATGATCATTTTAACTAGCCGATCAACTTGACATGTCTGCACTAAATCATCCGTAACTTTTCATTTAGAGTTCAAAATGATACTAATCCAATGCCCATGTTAAGCTAGCTCAATTTGCAATATTGTGACAAAATTTAAAACCAAAATAGCTACGCAAAGCCTCCAAAAAACCCAACATATCCCAAACTGCGTTATGCCATGCATTACGCTTCATTTATAAGCCTTTACTCAAGGAGCACTAATGATCAATTTAGAATGATCATTTTAACTAACTGATCAACTTGACATGTCGCACTAATACGTCTTTAACTTTTGATTTAGTGCTCAGAACGACACGAATCCAACGCCACATTAAGCTATCTCAATTTTCTATATTGTGACACAATTTAAGACCGAAAAGGCTACGACAATGCATCATAGTAATCCAATCTATCCCAAACTGCGTGATGCCATGTGTTATGCTTCATTTACTGAAGGAGCAGTAATGATATATTTAGAATGATCATTTTAACTAGTTGATCAACTCGACATTTCCACACTAAATCATCAGTAACTTTTGATTTTGAGTTCAAAATGAAAAGTTAAAGACGATTTCGTGCGGACATGTCAAGTTGATCAGCTAGTAAAAATGATCATTCTAAACTGATCATTATTGCTCATTGAGTAAAGGCGTAAAAATGAAGGATAATGAATAGCATCACCCAGTTTGGGATAGATTGGATTACTTCGAGGCTTTGCCATAGTTATTTCGATCGTAAATTTTGTCGCAATTTAGAAAATTGAGCTACCTTAACGCCCATGTTAAACTAGCTCGATTTTCCATAGTGTGACATAGTTTGAGACTGAAAAAGCTACGAAAAAATCCTCCAAGTAATCCAATGTATTCCAAACTGCGTGATGCCATGCATTATGCTTCATTTATAAGCCTTTAGTCTAAG